>JAWPHD010003644.1:0-210722 GCA_037043455.1 Cyrtodaria siliqua | reverse complement strand
AAGGAATACAAGCTGTATACCAACTCTTAGACACATGCCAACATTGTTTTTAAAACCTTGCAATTGTATATCCTTTTGCATGATGAGCTGCATTTCATTTAAGTTTTGTTTGAAGAAAAAAACAGATTAGAACTCTTTAATAGACTGACAGACAAACAAGGAGGCAGAACAAGCAGGCAAGCAGACAGGAAGACAGACCGGTAGGTCATGCAGGCAGAAAAAAACATGCAGGCAGGCAGCCATACAGGCGGGCAAACGCTATGACTTTCGAATTTCAATGTTTTTGATGTGATCTATTAAGTCTTCATCAAATTCTCCTGAATAAGGAAGGAAGACATAAGAATCAATGCCTATTCTAAATGAATAGAAAAACACTGAACGTCAAACAGTTATTACCGGACCCATCAGGCTCCGAATGTATTTATCCCTGAACAAATAATAGTAGAAACTGGTTAACCATATGCAAAGTATGAAATAACATCCAAAATAGTATGTTTTTGGACTAGGGGCTTTTAAAGCCCTATTACTTAGCAGGCGACACAATTCGAGCACGCTAGAAGCCGCAACAGATCGTCACTGACGAAATGTATCACTACGCTAACAGACAGAGCGTCAGTTGTCATTTTGATTGGGTGTTCATTCGCATAAAAGAGGTAAACACATCCCACTCATTGTATGCATATTCATAGGGGTCTTGGCCTTGTGTAGAGAAGAAATAGTTCTCCGGATCAGACAAATACCATCTAAATCGTAAGTAAGTTGTGGGAAATGGAAAGAAAATTGAAGAATGTGATGTTTGGGCCTATGCTTTTTTTCTACGAAGACAAGAAACAAGATGATATATTTATTTCGAAATATTATAAACCCCGTTTGACCCCGTACATCCAGCTTTGGAAACCTGGGATAAAGTAGCTCATTTGCATATTAATGTCGAAAGGACCAATGCTTCCGAGCAAAAGTAGTTATTTTTCAGCAAAAGAGAATAGAGGTAAACATTTGCGAAAATCAGCGGGAAAATGGAACATCCGTTGTTATAATTGCAGAATTTACAAATTGTATTGCTACGCTGTAGAAGCGGAATTTCAGACGCAATATATTGAACTGATCATGCGTTGATTTCACGACCCGCGATCACTATTAATCGAGCATGACCCGCGATCACTATTAATCGAGTGGAGAAGACTTTTTTCGAATCCGACTTTGTACAGATATGAATAATGTTGCTCCGAGTTAATAAATGGTGAAATACATATCACAATAAAAAAATATGTAAACAATAATAAAATTAGATATTTTTTTCCAAAAAGGATAACTCATAAGACCCAAGCGTCGGTAATTAATAATTACAATCTGATCCCTTCGAACTCAAGAAGACGCTTTTCGCCAGTTTTGTCAACATGTCAGTGCATACAATGTTCATAAATGCACTCACATCATATACACTCAACAGAACTGTTCAATTTCCAAAGCCCCTAGTCCATCAGTGCTTTCAGCACTTTGATTTATATATTTAAAGGGACACACGGCAATCTTGTTTTTTTTTTAACTTAGGCCGTCTCTCGCTAGTTTTCAGCATAACTTGCATATTTGCAGTCATTACTATGAATCAAAGCAAATTGTTTTTACATAGTAATAACTGTTGAAAATAATTCACCAACAATAAATTAAAGAATTTGGTAGAATACTGAAGAAAAATTAAATTACAATGTTTTATATAGTTATATGCAAGCAGTTTCAAAGTCAAAATGAGCAACTATAATAAATCGAGGTGATAATTTTAATGATTAAGCAAATCTCACGATTTCCTTTGTTGCTTAATAAAGAGTATGATAATGGACCTTCGGAAACGGCCGAGCACGACACGTACGAAATATTGCAGTCTCGGTTTGATTGAGACTGTTCATGAGCGGTAGTGAAATATGCTAGCTACCGCTCACGCCCTCTAGCCCCGGGTTGAGCAGAACTCAATATTCATAAAATCTATGGTACACAATTTTAACCATCCCGAAGATGGCATGCATACGGCGATAAGTTTGACCACAATGACCTGCAGTACAGTACTGGCAGGGAGTAAGTATACAGGGAGTAAGTAAGTATACTGGTACCATTCGGAGCAATAAATAATGGTCAGACGTCAGCTATCAGATAACTTATAATTATTAGGCGTCATGCTGAGCACAGAAAATGGACAATGTCTAGTAGTCTGGGCATATCTGTAGGAGTGTATATTGAAATACCGTGGAGCAGGGTATGATTGATGTTAAACGTTATTAAAGGGACTCATGCAATCTCGATTTTTTTTCAAAAACGTTTGGCGTCCTGTTAGTTTTTCTTCATAACTTGCATTTGTTCAATAGTGTACAAGTATCAGGGTGCGTTTTGGGATTCACATTTTGCGCCAGTGACGCAAGAGAAATAATTAGGTAATTGGCTGATTGAATAAGTGACCGCATAAAGCAGTACATAGCGGCGATTTAATTGACGAAATCGGCTCAGTATTTGACCAGTAAACACGAATGTTGATTAAAGAATGGGAGTGGAGGGACACAATTGGTAAAGAAGTTTGATAATTATAGATAATTTGGCAAAGTATGTATCTCCATTTGGTGCTGTCTGGAACATTTACACGTAAATGGTGCGGTCTGATTTTAAAACATCTACACTCAAGTGATATGAAAACGCAACACGGGAATTTCCGCTATATATTGTATATACTGCACACTTAATTGCACATAATATTCCAAAGAAATCCCAAGATGTTTTTTAAAAAGAAAGTTGCAGTTAACTAGAGAAAGGACACAACTGTGATGTTGTAGACGTTTTAATCACACTACACTTTGTAACAAGAACTTCATAAATGTTGAAGTAGCTCTTTGAAAAATTGAGCTAGTTCAGTACTGTATTTAACGTAAATAGTTTGCAAAATGTTGCATCCTAAGTTTGCTCACATGATTGAGCCAAACGCGTACTCTGTGAATAATGAAACATTGAAGGAATACTATTTGCTGTATTATTTGTTGTTTTAGTATTTTTTTCCAAAAGGAAAGGTCTTACGTAGCCATGTACCATTCGATTTAAAGCAGCATATTGTACATACAATACATAGTGGAAATTCCCGTGTTGCGTTTTCATATAACTTGAGTGTATTTTGATACAATTAATTTAAATTAAGGTCGATATTTTGATTAATCATATAGAAATTGACGATAAAGTCCGAGTAAACTTTTATTTCACCCACTTAATTTCTCCAGAGAAGTAATAAGAGTTTAATATTTCACTGATTTCTCAAAATTAATGTTATGAATATATTGCACCTATAATATATTTAAACATATGGTAGAATGAGAAGAAATAAATATCACCCGTAAATTACGTACTTCATTATTGTATTGCAAGTTGGCGATGTTTCGCTTTTTCATTTCCCTAATCTCATGCATATATACTATTTTATGCAATTTATTTCATACACAATTTAATAGCAATACATTTTGTTACATGTGCAACTTCGCAATTTGAAAATAACTAGAGAGAGCAATACGCATTTTATTGTGTTGCATTTAGAAAATATAATGTGTTATGAATATCATGATCGTTATGTATTTAAAGGAAAACAACTTTTGACGGAGTTTCACCGGTCCTCCACGTCATCGTTATTTTATATTACATGCATAATATAAAGTCGATGCCCATTCCTACGGTTTACAGATACTCTGCACTAGATGAAAGCCGATATCAATCACGCGGTAGCTCCGCCCTCATGCAGAAAATCGATAATCAATGAGCGAGTTGACAACCAATCGGTTATGTAATAAATGCATCAGTTTATTCCAGTTGTTAATTACGGACAGGTATGGGAAGCCATAACCGTCAAAATGTGGATATTTACAAATCATTCAATGACAGGCCATTTAATTCAACATGAAATCATTTGATGACGTACATATTGATTCGATGCGACGTGTAAACTCGGTTCATTCGTTACAAAGTGAATTGATACGGTTCAAAGTGAAATGATACGGTGTACAATTTTAAACCATACGACGCAGTCATTTGATGAGGTACATATTGATTCGATGCGACGTGTAAACTCGGTTCATTCGTTAAAAAGTGAATTGATACGGTTCGAGGTGAAATGATACGGTGTAAAATTTCAAACCATACGACGCAAAGTCATTTGATGACGTACATATTGAATCGATGCGACGTGTAAACTCTGTTCATTCGTTACAAAGTGAACTGATACGGTCCGAAGTGAAATGATCGGGCGAAAACACAGTCGGTGCGATGCAAACGCAATCCGTTCGGCAGAAACTGATTTCATTACGTGCAAAAAGAAACGGTGCGACATCTGGCGGCGATATTTGCCACATCACTTGCAGGGTTATTTCCCATACATAATATAGAATATTTTTTTATGAAATTGCTGATTGATAGACAGATTTGTGTTTTATGGCAAAACTGTCACTCAAGATGACCTCCATGTCTAAGATTATGTCATTTACAGAGTGGCGTGTATTAAGTAGTCTTCCGGGAACAAGATGCACAAGAGGGGCTGTATCACCCTACTGGCTTGAATAGTCTAAGGCCTACCGAAAAACATATTATTTTTTTAAATCAAAGGCTATAACTCTGATGTGTCTAGTCTGATGCAATTGGTTATGAACTTGTCCAAGTTCAGTGGCGTAACCTAGAAAACGTCTTCTGCTGCAGGGACAAATAACTTAACAAGAGGCACTACCCGTTGATTCAACTTCCCTATGTCTGTCCCACACTTTGAAAAGAAACTTTACTGTAGTATTTACTAAAAAATAAAATACAAATTTATTGATGGAAAGAAGAATTGAAATTGACTATAAGTAAATACACGGGTAAAAGTGACCATAATTTTGATAAATAAACAACAACAAGAAGAAACAGAACAGAACCTAGCTGGACGAAGTAGGTTAAAATGCTGCAGCCATGTGCTGTTTCAAACGGTGTCCGGTTGGGGCCAGATACAATGTCACATTGATGTGGGCAACAATGCGAACACCCGACAATGCGACATCGTGACACTGCGATATGACAATGTGACATTGCGATATGACAATGCGACATTGCGATACAACAACTCGACATTGAGATACGACAATGCTACATTGCAATATGACATCGCGATATAATTGTCGCGATGTCATATTGCAATGTCGCGACAACGCAATGCAATGTCACGACAATGCGACATTGCAATATAATTGTGTCGCGATGTAGCGTTGTCGTGACATTTCATTGCATTGTCGCGACATTGCAATATGACATCGCGACAATTATTTATTGTTTTAAAAAACAAAAACAAAAAAATAAACAAAAAACATTTAAAATAATAAATCAATAAATATATCAAATACAAAAAAAATAAACAAAAATAAATAAATAAAAATAATCAAAAAATAAATAAAAAAAATAAAAAATTATATATTATATATTTAAAACAAATTTAAACAAAAAAAATGTACAAAGAATAAAAAAATATATACTGATAATAAAAAAATGGCAAAACATCTGGTAAAGTTTGGTAAAGATCGGATGAAAAATTAAACAACATTTTTGACATTGCATTGCGTTGTCGTGACATTGCAATATGACATCGCGACAATTATGTCGTATCTCAATGTCGAGTTGTCGTATCGCAATGTCGCATTGTCATATCGCAATGTCGCGATGTCGCATTGTCGGGTGTCGCATTGTTGTCCACGACAATGCGACATTGTATCTGGCCCCAACCGGACACCGTTTGAAACTGCACATGGCTGCAGCATTTTTACCTACTTCGTCCAGCTAGTTTCTGTTCTGTTTGTTGTTGTTGTAGTTGTTTATCAAAATTATGGTCACTTTTACCCGTCTATTTACTTATAGTCAATTTCAATTCTTCTTTCCACCACTAAATTTGTATTTTATTTTGTTTAGTAAATACTACAGTAAAGTTTCTTTTCAATGTGAAACATAGAGAAGTTGAATCAACGGGTAGTGCCTCTTGTTAAGTTATTTGTCCCTGCAGCAGAAGACGTTTTCTAGGTTACGCCACTGAACTTGGACAAGTTCAAAACCAGTTGCATCAGACTAGACACATCAGAGTTATAGCCTTTGATTTTTTAACCAAAAAAAACATGGATTCACATGTCTCGCCTAACGGGGGCTGTACTTAAAAATAAAACGGTCGATGATGCTTAAATGAGGTTGTAAACATTTTAGTAACTAAAAACATTGGAGTTTGCCGTTTGCTGAGATGACATTTAAGTGCATTTGTTTAAAAGTAATATGCCATTATATTAAAAACAAGAGGCCAAAGAGGGCCTGTTGATGCTCTACTGGCTAAAACGGCTCTTACATCAAGGGTTGTCGACATAAAATTCCCATCAGTATTTTTTTTCAAACATTGCAAAAACAACATTTATAGGATGGCCTTTGATCGCTCACCTGGTAATTATGGACAATAAGTCTGCTGTGTCTAGTCTGACATGGGTATTTTTTAATTTGTCCCATTTCTATGAATGAAATTTTATAAAAAATGGGGCGGGGTGGTGGGGGACGGGTTTATATTAACATTCTAAGCAAATATGGTAAAGATCAGATAAAAAATGAAGTAACTACAGATTTAACAAAGGAAATACAATATAACATTTTTCAACAAATCAAGGGCCATAACCTGTCGTTACTAACAAGATCTAGCTGGTTTTCGAACTTGTCCGAGATTTCATTGATATACCACGATTTGCACAACTAGACATCATACTGAGGCTTCCTGCCAAATTTTGTAGAAAGTTTAGGAGGAGTAGCGCCGACAAGAAATTTAAATATGAAAGTGCCATAACTCCGTCATAAATCAGCGAACTTGGAAAAAGCGTGATATGTACAACTAGACATCTTACCGATGCTTCCTGCCAAGTTTCGTCGAAATCCAACAAGGCTTTAGGAGGAATAGAGCCGACAAGAAATTTAAAAGTAAAAATGTCAAGGGGCCGTAACTCCATCAAAAATCAACGAACCGAAAAAAAATGAAATAAAAATAAATATATATATAAATTTTTAAAAAAAAACAACAACAAAAAAATAACAAAATTTAAAAGAATAAATCAATAAATATATCAAATACAAAAAATAAATCAAATAAATAAATACAAATAATCAAAACATAAATAAAAAAATAAAAAATTATATATATATTTAAAACAAATTTAAACAAAAAAAATGTACAAATAATAAAAAAATATGTACTAATAATAAAAAAAAAGGCAAAACATCTGGTAAAGTTTGGTAAAGATCAGATGAAAAATGAAAGCCCTGTCGTATTAACGAGGCAACATATAACATTATTTAACTAAATCAAGGGCCATAACTCCGCTGTTACTAGTCCGATCTGGCTGGTTTTTGAACTTGTGCGAGCTTTCATTGATATTAACAATATGTTAAAGTTTTGTAAAGATCAGATGAAAAATGAAGGCCCTTGGCCAGTAGAGCTAAAAATCATCAGCTCCAGAAAGTAGGTCAAGGTCATAGATGAAATCCATGCATCCAAAAAGATGCACTACCCAAGGCACAACTATGTCAAAATAGAATTTGTTTTCTTCCAAAGATTAAGCTATAAATTAGGTTTAAAACATCTAGTGCATAATTATAGTTCATGAGAGAGTGATGTACATGTTACAATTAAAGTTATCTGCCCTTTGCTTGGATAAAGTTATCTGCCCTTTGCCTGAATGTTGAAGGTCACATCCACATTTGCTTTGTCACGTTGCAATGTACCACTCAAGATACAACTATAAGCAAAGATTGAAAGGTCTTAGTGCATACAGTTTGTGAAAAAGTGACCTAAACGCAAACGTTGAAGGTAACAATTAAGTTATCTGCCCTTTGCTCGGAGGGCCAAGGTCACTTTCAAATTTGCTTTGGCACGTTGTGATGTACCACTCAAGATACAACTATAAGCAAAGTTTTAAAGGTCTCGTGCATACAGTTTGTGAAAAAGTGACCTAAATGCAAAAGTGTAACCTAAAAATTATTAAGTTATCTGCCCTTTGCTTAGAGGGTCAAGGTCACTTCCACATTTGCTATGTCACGTTGCGATGTACCACCCAAGATACAACTATAAGCAAAGTTTGAAAGGTCTAGTGCATACAGTTTGTGAAAAAGTGACCTAAACGCAAAAGTTGAACCTAAAAAATATTAAGTTATCTGCCCTTTGCTTGGAGGGTCAAGGTCACTTCCACATTTAGTTTGTCACGTTGCAATGTACCACCCAAGATACAACTACAAGCAAAGTTTGAAAGGTCTAGTGCATACCGTTTGTGAGAAAATGACCTAAACGCAAAACTTGAATGTTGACGCCTCCGCCGCCGCCGCCGCCGCCGGAAAAGCAACACCTATGTCTCTTTTTTTCTTCGAATAGGCGAGACAAAAACTGCCCTTAGACTATTCAAGCCAGTAGAGTGATACAGGCCCTCTTGTGCATCTTGTTCCCGGAAGACTACTTACTACACGCCACTCTGTAAATGACATAATTTTAGACATGGAAGTCATCTTGAGTGACAGTTTGGCCATGAACACAAATCACAAATCTGTCTATCCATCAGCAATTTCATAAAATAATATTCTAGTCTAGATTTGAAACAGTTTAATGACAATTGATCACAATATATTTGGAATGGATTGACCCTCTAAGATTTTGGTAGGTCGCCAAAGATCGCCAAGTTGGCTAAAACTATGTAAAATTTATGGACATTTTATCGTGCAAATATTCATACAGTCTTTCCTATCAAACCTTGCATTCTCAGTACCTTTAGTACTTTGATTTATCATAATATATATGTTATGTAGGGGAAATAACCCTGCAAGTGATTTGGCAAATATCGCCGCCAGATGTCGCACCGTTTCACTTTGCACGTAATGAAATCAGTTTCTGTCGAACGGATTGCGTTTGCATCGCACCGATTGTGTTTTCGCCCGATCATTTTACTTACCACCAGACTAAATGTGTTGCGTTAAACTGATTCATATTGCATCATGCTGATTTACTTTGTTCTGTATCACTTCACATTTTTCGATGAATCGTATAAGTTTTCATCGTACCGACTTGTATTTTATTGTATTGCATTAGTTTTTTTGTCAAATGGTTTGTCATTGCACTGAATAATTTCTATTTGCGTCGTATGGTTTGGAATTTTACACCGTATCATTTCACTTCGAACCTATCAGTTCACTTTGTAACGAATGAACAGAGTTTACACGTCGCATCGAATCAATATGTACGTCATCAAATGACTTTGCGTAGTATGGTTTGAAATTTTACACCGTATCATTTCACTTCGAACCGTATCAATTCACTTTGTAACGAATGAACCGAGTTTATACCGTATCATTTCACTTCGAACCGTATCAATTCACTTTGTAACGAATGAACCGAGTTAACACGTCGCATCGAATCAATATGTACGTCATCAAATGACTTTGCGTCGTATGGTTTGAATTTTTACACCGTATCATTTCACTTCGAACCGTATCAATTCACTTTGTAACGAATGAACCGAGTTTACACGTCGCATCAAATCAATATGTACGTCATCAAATGACTTTGCGTCGTATGGTTTGAAATTGTACACCGTATCATTTCACTTTGAACCGTATCAATTCACTTTTTAACAAATAAACCGAGTTTACACGTCGCATCGAATCAAAATGTACGTCATCAAATGACTTCATGTTGAATTAAATGGCCTGTCATTGAATGATTTGTAAATATCCACATTTTGACGGTTATGGCTTCCCATAGACAGGTCACTGTTGTTAGAAGTTAGCACTTTAGTTGGAAAGGATTTTCTCTACTGGAAAAGCGTATTTAAATGAGTTGCGTTTCTTTTGCAATTAACATGTCGCCAGTACTTAGATATATCCGCCCTATTGTTGATGTCGGAGTATATTGACAAAATGTATATTATACTACAGCTGCACGTGCATTATTATACTGTTACACGTGCTATTGTTTGTCGGAGGTATAGTATTGGTTTGATTGGTTAAAATGGATAAATGTTTGACAACTGGCGACATGTTAATTTTTCTCAGGTGGAGATTGTATCCGATGCATTACCTATTACCGGCAAATTAACATCGTGAGTCTGTGTCTCAAATTTCGCATATATTACTATCATTTTCTTATTTGCATTTTAGAATTATATGCTGGCCGAAAATCGTTCAAGCCGTGTATTAGCGAAACAATTGTGTTTAAAGACGAGATATGGTGTTATACATGTGATATCATAACAGTTCGTATTTTCATTATCCTGTTAGATAAAGTCGGGATTGAGTGTGCAGTTAGTACTTTGATATGATAATGTATTCAGTGTCAGATTTATTTTGAAGTAGTATGTACATATTCAAAGATCATGTAAATAAGAAATGACATTTATATTTGCATTTTTATCGGCGTTGATGTTTTACATTATATTGATAGCACTTTTCTCAAATATTGAAACTATTCAGGCAAATTTTGATTTGAACTTGCTAAGAAAGTGTTTTTAAACATTAGGACAAGTTTATAATTAGAAAACTTAGGCAAACGGAAATCTATCGTGAGGCCGCGTTTTATTTAACTATTCAATATGTATTATGTTCAATGCCGGCTAAACAGATTTCAACGCACGGGTTTTTACTTAAATTGCATATTTGCAAACCCGTATTTATAATTATTTGAAAAATTCAAAACAATTGTCCTTGCATATTATTAATTGTTGCTTATAGTACACCACTATTATAAGTAAGCATGTGACAGAATACTGATGAAAAGTTGAAAGCGTAACTCCAAATTGTATTGCCTATTACTTAAACATATGCATATTTAAAGCCATTGAATTAATAAAGCGAGTTTATTTTAATGTGTATGTATGTCTCATCACAATGCAATATTAGTTACGAATTACAATATAGCATTTCATGAAATATAACTGTGCCATTCTTTTTAGGATTACATGAGACTATACAAAAATGTACATGACTGCTTACAATGTTAAAATATTGAACAATTAAATTTGAACCTATTTCCACAGCCGTATCATCTGACTCAAAAATAGCCACAGCAGTTGGTGCAGTGGATAATACACACAGACATATCACAGTAATATCGCATGCTTTAAATTATCACACATTCTCAGAATAGTGTTATCAAACGCGTCTATACATCACAATAATTGAGCTACCGATGTTAATCTTGACATGTTGTCTATAAAGGTCTTAAAATAGAAATAGTAATATTAATGTGTACCTACTTCAAGATTGCCACATGTCCCTTTAAATTAATTCGTCTTTTATTTCCAGTGTCCAAATACTAAATATTGTGACTTTACGATACAACGAAGATAAAGATGTGGTTTATCTATTCAAACATGCGCAAACAGCTTGTGTTATTCACATACTTTGTACTGAACTTTTTAAGTTTAAGTTAAATTCATTTTCATGATTAGATGTTGAACGGGTAATTTCAAAAGCTAATATTCATATTTTTCATTGCAGAGATGTTGAGATTGTATAAACATTTTGGCCGAGTAAAAAGGCGATAATTTTTAAGATTGAAGGATACATATATCAGGGGCGTAGCCAGCGATACGCACTTACGCACGTGCGTAACATCGATTTGAAAAGTGAGAAAAAAAATTATGGCCAAAAAAAATCGAAGGCTAACTTAACTCCTGACATATGTTTTTTTCATTTTTGAAGAAATTATTTTTCTCTAGAAGGCCGCCAAAATGTGACCAAAAAACCCACCAGAGGCTGCCCAAGGATGTCTATATTTTAAAAATTCCCCCCTCCCGCACCTACCCCTACTACGCGCCAAGGGTAATGCCTTCGGCATTAAGGATGCGTACTTAAGATTTTAACCTGGCTACGCCTCTGTATATTGAATCAATTTTGCATGAATGTGCACGAAATATGCAGGATTTTAAAAGAAGCACACTGTAGATATCTTTTTTTCTTCTTTTTTTATTTAGTTTCAATCACCAAATTAATGGTAATCCATTTATTCACCCCATAATAGGTCTGTGAGGGTCGGAGAAGGCCACCCTCAACAAACCGTACAGATATATATGTAATATGCATAATATTTATTATATATAAACAGAAGAAGTAAAAAATGCATGTCATGATTAGAAACTGTATAAAATGGGAGTTTTTTTAAAATTTCATTACAATATTCAAAAGAAGATTTAAAATACAATTTTGATGAAAGGGGCTCTCTACAATCTGATGGTCTTTCAAAATAATTTTATTTGCAAATACACAAGATTGCTGTGTGTCTCTTTAAATCTTGAAAGCATTAAACATTTACAAAATGGTCAAAATATTTATTTTGTTACTTAATACGCCTTCATTGATAATTGTAAAGAAATATTTGTTTTTTCAAAATCCAGCATTTATATCTTGTATAATTTAACATAGCTAAATACAATGCTAACATAATCAACAATGAGTGTTTCAGCTTTTATACAAGATCCACATACCATCTCTGCTGAGTTTTCCTACAGCTGACTGAGTGAAACAAAAATGATGTTATCCACAATTAAATATGAACAAGTTTGAACAAGTTTATTATCAAAATTCCATTAGGCAAATAGCCCATGAGGATATACATTTTTTTTTACAACACATATGACTGACAGTCAAAATATACAATATTTACAACTAATTAATTTTACAAATGCACTATATCATTATTTGTTATGATAACATCATATATATATTTTGTTAATAATAATTCCTTTCATTTGTGTGGAGAAGGCTTTTAGCCATTACAGTTGTACACAATATACAGGTCAGATTTGCTTAATTTAAACATGTATTTACTACCAACAGACAAGTTTGTGAATTAATTTAAATATTTGCAAACAAACAATCATTTCGTTTATTAAAAGATTTGTAAACAAAAATAGCCACGTTTCTAATTTCTTTTTGACATTCTGAGTTAATTAAAAAAATAAGTTTCTGCATATTTGGCCTATCCCAATAATATTTTTTGATATATTGTTTTCTAAACTCCGAGTATATAGGACATTCTAACATAAAATGAAACTCGTCTTCTAGGATATTGCAAAATTTACATTTTCTCTCATTTACCGGAATTCTAATTGGTTTATTCCAACGTCCTGCTTCTATTTCTAGTCTGTGCGAAGATACTCTTAATTTTGTAATGGCAATTCTAAATTTTCACATATTACAAATATTAAGATAAGGTTGAAACTTGAAAACACATATACAGTTATAAAAGCGTGCTCTGCTTTAATCAGCTAGTCTACTATTCCAAGTTTGGATAAAGTTGTCATGTAATCTCTGTTTAACAACATACAGAAACAATTTAGGATTACCCACCGTTTGGGCTAACCACGCATCATTGAAACCCATAATGCCTAATATATCTCGAATTAAAGATGCCCATCTTTTTTATGTTGGGTTGAGCATTTATATCATTTAACATCAAAACATATATTTGTTTTACATATTTATTTTCATTACTTTGTAATATCTTAACCCAGTATTTTATAATTATTATATAATATTAAAATGACGATGACATAACATAGACTTTCTACCCAGTTCCCCATATATAAAATCGTTCTGTGTTGACCTCTTTACTCCCAATAACCTTTTACAAAATTGCATATGTACTCTTTCAATGGCATTCGCCTTTAGAAACCCCCAAACTTCAGATCCATAGTTCAAAATGAGTGTAATCAGCTTATCAAACAAATCTAGCCTATGTTCAACGGATAACACCGTAAATTTGTAAAGACATGTATTCATTTTAGAAATTGCTTTCAAAGCTTGGCCTGCAAGTGTTGCCTGAGCATCAGAAAAAGAGCCACCAGTTGTAAATACAATACTGCTGTAATTGTGTACAGGTACCAGTATTCAAGACTGGTTACTGGGGACATTATGTCTGTCTTCGGTTAGCACCATAAATCTAGATGTGTATCTCTCTGCAGGGCTAACTCGGCTAATGCTGATGATCCTAATTTATAGGTTAGCATCCCTTATTTGGGAGATGCTCTATGAACCAGGCTAATGCTAATGCTACATGATTTATGTGTTAGCATACCTTATTTGTAGATGCTATAAGATTGATGAGTTAGCATGCTAATACTTACGACCATGCTAACCCCTTATTTGGAAGGGACCTTATAAAAAGTGAGTGTTTTCTTTGTTCGTGGCTTTTTCCTGGCTTTCCAAGAGATCATTAGTTATGTGAGAGAGACACTATCATTATTAGTAAACTGTTGTAAATATTAATTCACCATTATAGTTTGGTAGCATGTAGAAATAAAGTTATAGAATATAGAATTGGACTATATATTTCTTTCTACCTTTTGAAGTGAAGAAATTGTAAAACTGGTGGCAGCGGTGGGATAAGAACTTTAACACATTTCCGAAGGGAAATTTACTTTCACAAACTTTGCTGGAACATTTTAAACAGATATTTGAAACAATCACCATGAAAATCATGATGTTAATTTTGATGTGTTTGTGTATAGTTTCGGAATGTTCGTTTGAAACAAAAGCAACTTCTGTTTGTACTGAAGGTGGATTTTTGCAGAACACAGGTCAGAGTGTAGAACTTGAAACTTTAGATGATGTTTATGTTTGGTCATATGACAATCAATATGACTACAAGGGACACAAATGGAAAGTGTAAAGTGTTTATCAATAAGTATGACAAACCCGTAAAACAACTCCCTTTAAACGAACTTTACGATTAATGAACAATGGACTACACATGTATGATTTGTTTCATTTGGCCGTGTAATGGGTGCAGACTTTGCGCAAATTGACGATGTTGTTCCCTTGTTTGAAAAGGATAGTGTGCAGAGGACTGAAAGTTTGGACAAATCGTCAGTTGCAAGGATTTCCAGAGTGAAGTTAAGGTCAGGTGAATTATGGAATGGGATACTCCTTATTTTGCAACTTCTTGTTGTAAGAACGTGGGATTGCAGTGTGTCATTGTACAATGGATTACCCAGAATCAAGGAATTTAGTCGCTGTGGCGTGAGCCAATTGCGTATCCAACAATGTTCTGATAGTAAAGGATTATTATATGACAGCAATTTCATTTTTCGTGAAAGTAACGTTAATGGGCAGAATAGAAATGGCATAAATTCTGGCAAAGTTGATGGCTCATTGTCCGAAAATGCAGCACCCCAAACATCACAGTGTCAGGCAGCTTAAAAGTTTTCTGTACAGTTAACTATTCACCAGAAAGAATGACAAAACTTCAGCACCAAGATCCTGATATTACTCCTTTTGTTAAGTGGCTCAAGTCGGACAGTAAACGACCCCCAAGGGACACAGTTGCAGGTTATTTCCCAGCAGTGTGCGAAATATGTGGTTACATTGGGACTTGTTGGAATTGATTTATGGTGTATTAAGAGATACAGAGATACATTATGATCAATAAAGGGGGTTAAGAGGGTTAATTTTTCCTCGAGTTTTGAGAAAAGGAGTGTAAGTCTCAGCACATGACTAAAATACTGGAGCACACTTAGGCATACATAGACAAATGCAAAATGTATGACATTGCAAGGCAGGCTTTGGAAAAAAAAAAAAACACGCAAAACGGCAGAAACGGGATTATGACACTAGAATAAGTGCTCCTATGTTTAGACAATACATTGTTCACAGGAAAATAAAGGACCTTTGGAGGGACCAACTTTAAAAGCAAAGGTTGTGCACAATGACAGACAGAAACCATATCATAAGAACAGCTTGCCAGACTGGTCCATGAAGTATAAACATGCCAAGTCACCGTTAGCAGCCCATTTGAGTTCCAAACACCTGAAGATGGAAACTACAGTAAATTTAAGGCACACAGAAGTCAGAGACAGAGTTCAGCATAAACCATTTCAATGTTGACAATACAAACTTAAAATAGGAGTACTGTTAAACTTCTGTCATTAAGCATTTATAGACAAAGGAAGTTCATTAGAGCTCATGATGAACAAGGTAATGTCGGGGTCATTTTGAGATTAAATCTTGAACAGAGTGGACGGTTAGCCTGGATTATATTCTTTGTTTTTGTAGTGCCAAAATATTCTATTAATTCTGTAGGGAAAAAAATGGATTAGGAATATTGTGTACACCCAATATTCCTTGAAAGTTATGTTCTAGAATATATTTTTATATTTCTATACCAAGTTGTGTCTTAAGGTAGTCGCAAAGTATGGAAATTACAAGTGATATTCACTAAATGGGAATTTAATAGTGTGATCGCAAAGTATGGAATTTATAAGTCATATTCACTAAATGGGAATTTATAGTGCTATTCAACAAAATACGGAATTTATCTAATAGTTTCCCTTTTCAGATATCACTATGATAACATTAACAATAATTTAATACGCGAAATATTGTGCCAAATTATATAATCTTTATAAGATCATTAATGTCATTTTGTGTATTAATTACATTATTTTACTTAAACAAATTTCATTCAATTTAAATGGCACCAGGACATAGTGAGGATGGAACCAAAATGAACACGTGTGTGATTGTGTTAAAAATACAGAGAACAATTATGTGTAGGTCTAGGACTAAATGTGCAGAATTAGGACTCAGTTTACTAGTGTGGCAAGTTTATGCCTTGAGGATGTCGTATGAACATTGCAACATATACCATGGATTTTGTTAAGTATCGTTTTTAAGATGCTTATTCTTATTCTTTAAACCTAAAAAAATCTGTTCATTCATTTCAAGTAAAGCTTAATGCATGTTACAAAGAATTTGCGTTCGTTAAAAGTAAACGTTTACTCATTTACTCTAAATATTGCATGCTTTATTTTGTAAGAATATTCTGCACAAGACAACTTTGATTATTACTTTATTAAACATATAATTTGACATTCTTTCATTTAGTGTGAATGTTGGTACTGATTTCTTGTTTAAAGAGAGGGATTTAAGGTTTTAATGGGGACCATTAAGCCTTTGAGAGGGGAGTGTTGTAATTTTGTACAGGTACCAGTATTCAAGACTGGTTACTGGGGACATTATGTCTGTCTTCTGTTAGCACCATAAATCTAGATGTGTATCTCTCTGCAGGGCTAACTCGGCTAATGCTGATGATCATAATTTATAGGTTAGCATCCCTTATTTGGGAGATGCTCTATGAACCAGGCTTATGCTAATGCTACATGATTTATGTGTTAGCATACCTTATTTGTAGATGCTATAAGATTGATGAGTTAGCATGCTAAAGAAATATAAAAAGATCGGACAGGGAAAGTAGTATTCAAGGAGGACAGTAAACCACAAAACACAGAAACAAACACGCAAACAGACAAACAAGAAGGCAAAAGCAATAATAAATGCAAACGACATCACAAACACAAAAAGGGTTGACAATAGGGCTACCGCCTTGGAACGGTCAGTGGCAAAGTAGGCCACTGGGGGGTTTAAACCGGTTCTAGGGTGCACCAAACCTCACACTTACCCTACTGTCATCCCATTTAAAAAGGACAGTGTAAATAAAGAAATCCCCGCAATGATCGAATCTCTAACCAACAAGGCAGCATCAATAGGCAATATAAGTAAAACACAAATATGCTCGTGTAAATATAATACAAAAAAAACAATAGCCTAGAAAGCCACAATGAAGGTACTCAATGACTTTGCAGAAGCCAGAGCAGTAAGAGAATAAACCATAAAGGGCTACACATACTTACGACCATGCTAACCCCTTATTTGGAAGGGACCTTATAAAAAGTGAGGGTTTTCTTTGTTCGTGGCTTTTTCCTGGCTTTACAAGAGATCAGTAGTTATGTGAGAGAGACACTATCATTATTAGTAAACTGTTGTAAATATTAATTCACCATTATAGTTTGGTAGCATGTAGAAATAAAGTTATAGAATATAGAATTGGACTATATATTTCTTTCTACCTTTTGAAGTGAAGAAATTGTAAAAATACCTAGATAACTAAAACTGTTTACTATATCTAATGTATTTTTTTTATAATAAAAGATTAGACCTCTCGGTAATGAACCACCTTTTTTAAATACCATTATCTTTGTTTTTGAACCATTAACAACAAGTTTCCATCTATCACAGTATTCTGAAAGTAAGTTTAAGCTATTTTGTAACTCTTCACTACTATTTGCAAAAATAACAATATCATCAGCATATACTATAAGAAATACTTTAAACATGTTAACATCAATGCCTTCAATACCATTATTCATATATGTTTCTTCAATATCATTAAAAAACATTGAGAATAAGAAAGAAGACAAACATTAACCTTGTCTAACCCCTAGCATACAACTGTACTCTTCACTCAACAAATTACAAAACTTAACTCTTGATTTCACAGATTGGTACATAGAATGAATAATATTAAACATTTTACCCCGAATTCCCAGTTTAATCATTTTAAACCATAGGTTTTCTCGAACTACAAAATCAAAAGCTTTTGTAAAATCAACAAACGCACAATAAAGTTTTTTACCTGTATTTATAAAATGAGAGATTAATCCATGCATGACAAACGCATTATCCACTGTACCCATGTTTGACCTAAAACCAGCTTGCGCTTCAATGTATACACCATAATTTTCAGCCCAGCTTGTGAGTCTGTTATTCAAAATTCTTGAAAACAATTTACCCAAAGTACTTAATAAGGTAATACCACGATAACTGTCTACATTGTTAATGCTTTCCTTTTTGTGTAAAGGTATAACATGACCCTCTGACCAGCTGTCAGGAAAATATCCTAATTCGAATATTTTATTGAACAATTCACGTAATACCGGAGATAAAATATGCTTACCATGTATAACA
The DNA here is from genome assembly GCA_037043455.1 of Cyrtodaria siliqua. Lineage (NCBI taxonomy): Eukaryota > Metazoa > Mollusca > Bivalvia > Adapedonta > Hiatellidae > Cyrtodaria > Cyrtodaria siliqua. The sequence goes on along the minus strand of JAWPHD010003644.1, from coordinate 191,879 downwards.
AATTCATTTAAAAATAGGTCCGGTCCTCCTGATCGGTTTGACTTAAGTTGGTTTATTCCTTTAATAATTTCTTGTTCAGTAATCTCAATATTAAATTCATTAAATATAATGTTAAATTCGTCATTTTCATATCTATCGATAAAATATAATACATCTTCATCAGGTGTAAAGAATTGACTCTCTGGGCTATTAACAGCTTTAAAATATTGCTCAAAAGCACTAATCTGAATGTTGGGTTGCTTTCTTCCAGCACACCTTTTTAGCATATTCCAGTACATCTTAGCATTTCTATGTTTAGCCTGTATTAGTTTATTTGTTTCAATGTTATCATACTCATATCTACATTTACGTATAAGTGACTTGTATTTTGATCTAGCATTTACCATATCTACACTGTTAACATCGCTCTTGTCTAACCAATATTTATTCAGCATATATACAAAATTCGATTTACTATACGCCGTACGACATGGGGAATACATTAAAGAAGGATGACTCCATGTCCACCGCCATATGCATGCCATCTTCGGGATGGTTAAAATTTTGTGCTGTTGATGAATATTGAGTTCTGCTCAACCCGGGGCTAGCGGGCGTGAGCGGTAGCCAGCATATTTCACTACCGCTCATGAACAGTCTCAATCAAACCGAGACTGCAATATTTCGTATGTGTCGTGCTCGGCCGTTTCCAAAGGTCCATTATCATACTTTTTTTACTATTAACACATGCATCCGTATACCAAGGACTCTCTAACGTTGTATCTTTAGTTGAATAGTTTTCAGAAGAAATAACCTTATTTTTAAATAAAGGCGAGACAACTTCATCAATAATGTTAGAAAATCCTTCAATACAAGTATTAACATCGTCACTATTTTGACATTCATTTACAGATTGATTAAACCTATACAACTTTTGTGTGATATCAAGGGATGAAAGTTTCTCAACGTAATCATATCTCTTCTCGTTTTCCATGCACACTTATACGTTACTCTCTTTTCATTACAATTTATATTCTCAATTATGCTAACTGGTTTGTAAAATTCAAAAGAAAACGATATAAGACAATGATCACTTAAAATATTGGGTTCAAGAACATCAAACTTCGATGCACTTTGGAAAATATGGTCGGTACTTATAACATAATCAACTAAACTACCTCCACGATTACCAACAAAGGTATTACTTCCAATACCTTTATCATTCAGCACTCGCCCGTTCAAAATACGTAAGCCAGTCTGTTTACATAAATCTAACAGACAATGCCCATTACTGTTTATTCTACCGTTATCCTTCGAAAATCGTTTAAGATCATCATCACATGTGTACTCATCGGGTAATAACTGCATATGTATATCGCTATCATCAATAAAGTAATCGGCCAATCCAGCAGTTCGGCTATTCATATCACTGCATAAAACAAAATTTAAACTTTTTTCATATTTTACATTTACAGATGTAATAAAATCAATAATTCTATCAAAAATATTCGTTTCAATCAACGCTTGTCTACTACTGCTCTCTGGAACGACATAACACAAGCATACCAATAAATCATTTTGCAAAGACAATTTGTTACCATCAATCTTAATGCATATAATATCATCATAGCTTTGAAAATAAGAGATTCATCTGTCACATATTCGTTTCTGAGATACACAATAATGCCACCTGAGTTTCGTTTACTCGATTTTTTATTTTCGGTTCTATTCAAAACAAAGTATTCAAAATTATCAACATATAGGTCCGAAAATTCATTTGTCCACGTTTCTGTAAATAAAACAATATCATGATTATGAAAAACAGCTTTTAATTCATTCGTTTTTAATTTGTTAACTCTTTTTGTCACTAAACCCTGTATATTCAATAAGGCACATCGTAAGTGAGCCTTCTCCGCGTTCGTCTATGTACTGTCATTTATCGGGGTCGCACTCTCCGAGTTATTTATAGTATCAGGAACAATTGTACCATGATTGTCTCGATCGCGCGAGCTGACATCGCCTAGAGTAATTATAGATTCCCGGGGATCTCCATCTTTATCACGTGTAGCACCTGTACTAAACCTAAGGTATGGCATAGCTGACTGCGTCCGCCTTGTTGATCTTGAAGTGACCTTGTTTATTGCACGGGATGCAATTATACTCTGTAAAAGATGTTTTGGACCATGGCAGTGTTCGCACCCGTACAATGATCGCTGAACCATGACATTCGACCATAACCCTTATTATCTCAGTTAATAATTCACAATAGATCAACAATCAACAATAATTATCGTTTACAATGAAAGTTTGCGAAAAAATAATAATCTTTGTATTGGTTACTCGAATGTGTCCGTAACTGTTACTTTGTATGGACTTTGCACCATTTTTTACAGACCCTTTGTGTGTTCGCGATATTTTTTTAAAAACAAATCTTGCTTGGAATTTAATATTTCTGGTACCAAATTAACCGGGTAGGGTAGACCTTCGTTACTAAAAAAAGATACTTAAAGCGTGTTCACTAGTTTTGTTTTTATATGACTTTATATACCCTGGTCCAAAACTTTTTTTACCGAGTATATAAAGAAAAGCCAAGACATTTCTATGGAGGTGTGACTCTTCAATATTCAGTGGGAACAGCGGGGAACATAATTTAACAGATATAATTACACATTTCTTGGGATTTTCTTTTCGATTTTTCTTTTGTCAAAAACAAGACAAAACAAAACAAAAAAACAACAACAAGATAGATGTGTTGCACAGTGTAACTCTTAAAAAACTCTTAAGAAAATTTAAGACAAAACTAATTATTAAGGGATTTATAAGTCAACCAAGGTTTTTCAAATTTATCAAATGTAAAACTTTTGATTGCATTTATTTTTTCAGTTTGATATATGTATTACATTTGTGGTCAATGGTAATCTTCCATCTAAAAAGAAATATAAAAAGAGCGGACAGGGAAAGTAGCATTCAAGAAGGACAGTAAACCACAAAACACAGAAACAAACACGCAAACAGACAAACAAGAAGGCAAAAGCAATAATAAATGCAAACGACATCACAAACACAAAAAGGGTTGACAATAGGGCTACCGCCTTGGAACGGTCAATGGCAAAGTAGGCCACTGGGTGTTTAAACCGGTTCTAGGGTGCACCAAACCTCACACTTACCCTACCGTCAACCCATTAAAACAGGACAGTCTAAATAAAGAAATCCCCGCCATGAACTAATCTCTAACCAACAAGGCAGCATCAATAGGCAATATAAGTAAAACACAAATATGCTCGTGTAAATATAATACAAAAAAAAAACAATAGCCTAGAAAGCCACAATGAAGGTACTCAATGACTTTGCAGAAGCCAGAGCAGTAAGAGTATAAACCATTAAGGGTACGACAAGAAAGATCATGGACAAACATCAAACGCCACCGTCCCAATGGGCTTTATGTAGGCGTCATCATAGGGTCCACAGCCTGTCCGGTCATCGTACAATTAAAGAGGAAAGCATAGTGGCGAACTGTAAAAGGGTCCACCACCAAGCATGCAGTACGTTGCAAAATGATAGGGTCATAACCTCTTTTGATAAACTTTTTAACAAGTTTAACAAAGATAGTATGAAAGTGATCATGACCTAGAATCTTACGAAGTTTATAAATCACATCACCATAGAAGTCAGGTTGTGATAGTCCTTGTCGCAGAAGAGTCCTTAAATTACTTTTATATTTGGAAAGAAGATCAGGGTTACGATAATAAAATTTTGCAAAGGTTTTACGAAGTTTATGGTAACGGTAACTCTGATTGAGTAACTTTTTAGTTATACAAAGATTACGAATATTAAAGTCCTCAACTCGAGTACAAGCTCTAGAAAAACGAATAAGTTGAGACACATATACCCCATAAGAAGTTGCTCGGGGAACATCCCCATCCAAGTGGGGATAATTAACAATGTCAAAATTAAAATCATCTCTCTTGACATAGATTTTGCTAATTATTTTACCATTTTCAATCGAGAGATCTAAATCAAGAAAAGAAGCGTTATTATCAGATATATTAGCTTTGTTAAGCTGAAGTTCTTTAGGATAAATATAATTAACCATAGTTGGAAAGAAAAGGTTGTCAATGTTCAATATGTCATCCAGATACCGAGAGGTGTCATTAAAGGCTTCAATAACATCTGCCTGGGTATCTGGTGAAAGACTCAACATGAAATCCCTTTCATAACAAAATAAGAACAAATCTGCGACAAGTGGTGCACAGTTCGTACCCATAGGGATACCAACAATTTGTCTATAAACGGTGGTTCCATACCTGACGAAAATATTATCTAATAGGAAGATGAGTGCTTCACAAACTTCGTAGCAAGTCCACATAGTATAATTGTCAAAACTGCCGTTATTAAAAAACGCTTTTATATTATTACATGCCAAACATGTAGTATTTTCTCTAGAAAATGTTTTTTGAATAAAAAACATTAGCTTGTCTTTAATAAGGTGATGTGGTAAGGTTGTATATAGTGTAGAGAAGTCATAAGTGCTTATTGATGAAACTTGACCTTTCTTGAACATTTTATCAAAAACGTCTCCTGACTTTTTTATAGACCAAAATAAATTAATCCCAGAGTTTTCATAAGTTTTATCACAATATAGTTTAACGTGATCTTTAACGGCAGTAAGACAAGAAGTTAAAAGTTTGGAGATGTTTGTTGTGGTTCATGCACTAGAATTCGAAATAAAGCGAGCCTTATATGGATTTTTATGTAATTTAGGAATCCAGTACATAGTAGGCAGCTTATTTTGCTTATCGTTTACACCAGCCTTGAAAGTAGTGCACCAAGTGATATGTGCGGAAACAACATCATCCTCGGTAAAATTAACTGGAGTATACGAATTGGTGCTGCCGAGTTCCAGAGATAAAACATTGACGTAATGTAGGCGTCAAACAATAATTACATTATTAGCTGCTTTATCTGCAGGAACTAAAACAAATTTATTATGAAATTCCTGAATTCCCGATTTTAAATTACGAAAGGAAAACCTAGGTCTCGGAGGAAGTAAAGAGGGGTTAGCATTATAAAAGTTAATACGTGTATCTATAATTTTCAAAATTGACTTTTTCCAAGTAGAAAGTGAGTTTTGGTCCGCATGTTCTCTACGACACCATTTGATACTAAAATCTTCAATGGAGTGGGCGATCTGGGCACGACAGGCATTAAAATCAATAGTTGAAGGTAATCTATATTTAGGACCTTTCGAAAACAAATGCCGCATACGTTTATCAATAATATCAAAATTACCAGTGATAACATGACCTGCTGGAGCATAGCAAAATTTTGATGTGTTGCATTCACATTCCTTAGGAGTATTATGTACTATATGAAAGTCAGAAACTATTTTGTTGTAGTTGAAAATAATATTTCTAATAGGCTTTTTATACTTATAACAAATTACAGGACTTTTAGAATTTTTGAAATATTTTGGGATAGAATCAACTACATGAGTATCTCGAAAAATACTAGGCATGTCAATGAAATCAATACCTTTGTTAATATATAGTAGTTTTAGAAAATGCCTGACGTGATCAGACTCCTTGTCAATATGGGGTCGGAGAACATGATGTATATAACTTTGAACTATGGAAGCAGTGTTATACAAGGGATCTGTACGAATGAAAATTTTGTCGGCTTCCTCGTCGATCAACTTTAGTGATGAAATGGACAAAGAGGTAAGCCGCGAAAGCATAGAGAGCTTTCCAGACTGTTTAAAAATGGTATGTAAATCAGCGACAGAAATAATTACGCGCGATTTACGTTTAATGTTACCATTACGCTTAAGACCATGAGACCTAGCTTTAAGCTTTCGGATAGAAAATATAGAAAAAATGTCAATATTAAGATTCTTTAGAAATATTTCCTTCTTGATGAATATTGTCATTAAGGCCGAGTGGATAAGGTGTCTGTAAGTTTTTCATCCACTTAAGTTCTGCAATATGTCTAGCTTTTATTTTAAAGCTTTTAGTAGCATCATTATCAAAAAATATATATTCAACCGGTTGAACAGTTACGTTATTAAAATTATGACCTGACTGACGAAAGTGTTGGTACAAGTAATTTTTTAACTTTCTGACTTGCATTTATATATGGAGTATTTTGCACGCAAAATTAATTTATTTAGAACATTGTCATATTCACTAGATCCAAATATTATTTCTTTTGTAGTCCATTCCGGTTGGATTATTACATTATTGTCATTGCAAGTAATCTTAAAAATATTCCAAAATGTTTTGTATATTTACATTCCCAAAATAAATGTGTAATGGTTTCTGGAGACTCTGTGCAAAAGCTACAGGAGTTATCATTTTTGTCTCGCCTTTTCCAAGAAAAAAAGAGACATAGGTGTTGCTTTTCCGGCGGCGGCGGCGGCGGCGGCGTCAACATTCAACAACATTCAAGTTTTGCGTTTAGGTCATTTTCTCACAAACTGTATGCACTAGACCTTTCAAACTTTGTTTATAGTTGTATCATGGGTGGTACATCGCAACGTGACAAAGTAAATGTGGAAATGAGCTTGACCCTCCAAGCAAAGGCCAGATAACTTACAAATGTTTAGGTTCAACTTTTGCGTTTAGGTCACTTTTTCACAAACTGTATGCACTAGACCTTTCAAACTTTGCTTATAGTTGTATCTTGGGTGGTGCATGGCAACGTGACAAAGCAAATGTGGAAGTGACCTTGACCCTCCAAGCAAAGGGCAGATAATAATTTTTAGGTTCAACTTTTGCGTTTAGGTCACTTTTTCAAAAAACTGTATGCACTAGACCTTTAAATCTTTGCTTATATTTGTATCTGGAGTGGTACATCGCAACGTGACAAAGCAAATGTGGAAGTGACCTTGACCCTTCATGCAAGGGCAGATAACCTTATAATTTTTACCTTCAACTTTGGCGTTTAGATCACTTTTTGACAAACTGTATTCACTAAGACCTTTCAAACTTTGCTTATACTTGTCTCTTGAGTGGTACATTGCGACGTGACAAAGCAAATGTGAATGTGACCTTCACCATCCAAGCAAAGGGCAGATAACTTTAATTGTTACATTTACATCACTTTCTCATGAACTAGAATTATGCACTAGATGTTTAAACCTAATTTATAGCTTAATCTTTGGAAGAAAACATATTCTATTTTGACATAGTTGTGTCTTCATTAGTGCAAACCAGCCAGATCGGACCAATAACAGCGGAGTTATGGCCCTTGTTTTAGTTAAAAATGCTATATTTTGCCTCATTAATACGACAGGCTCTCATTTTTCATCTGATCTTTACCAAACTTTACCAGATATTTTGCCTTTTCCTTTTTTATTATTTTTTTTTTTTTTAAATTTTAATTTTTGTATTTTTTAAATGTTTAAAAAAAAATCTAATTTAATTTTTTTAATTTTCTTATTTCATTGTTTTTTTCTTTTTTTATATATATATAATTTATATATTTTTTTAATTTAAGAATTTTTTTTTTTGTTGTTGTTTTTTTTAAATTTTCTTATTTCATTATTTTTGTTAATTTTGGTTTAGCGTTAATGCATGTTAGTAGGAAGCATTACTGTACCTATTGCATTTTTTTCCGGTTCATTGGTTTTTGATGGAGTTACGGTCCCTTGACTTATTTTTTTTTAATTTCTTGTCGGCGCTACTCCTCCTAAACGCCTTGTTGGATTTCGACGAAACTTGGCAGGAAGCATCGGTAAGATGTCTCGTTTGCATATCGCGGTTTTGTTCCAGTTTGCTGATTTATGGCGAAGTTAGGCACTTTGTCATTTTTACTTTAAATTTCTTGTCGGCGCTACTCCTCCTAAACGGCTTGTTGGATTTCTACAAAATTTGGCAGGAAGCGTCAGTATGATGTCTAGTTGTGCAAAGCATGGTATATTGATTCAATGAAATTCTGGACAAGTTCGAAAACCAGCTAGATCTAGTTAGTAATGACAGGTTATGGCCCTTGATTTGTTGAAAAATCCTATATTGTATTTTCCTTTGTTAAATCTGTAGTTACTTCATTTTTCATCTGATCTTTACCATATTTGTTTAAATGTTAATATAATCCCCACCCCCACCCCCACCCACCCATTTTTATGAAATTTCATTCATAGAAGAAAGTGGGACAAATTAAAAAATGCCCATGCCAGACTAGACACAGCAGACTTATTACCCATGATTACCAGGTGAGCGATCTAAGGCCATCCTATCCCTGTTGTTTTTGCTATGTTTTAAAAAAACTACTGATGAGAATGTTATGTCGACAACCCTTGATATAAGAGCTGTTTTAGCCAGTAGAACATCCAAAGGCCACCTTGGGTCTCTTGTTTTTAATATTATAGAATGGCATTTTGTTTTTAAACAAATGCACTTAAATGTCATCTCAGCAAATGACAAACTCGATTGTTTTTAGTTACTAGACACAGCAGACTTAGACACAGCAGACTTATTACCCATGATTACCAGGTGAGCGATCTAAGGCCATCCTATCCCTGTTGTTTTTGCTATGTTTTAAAAAAACTACTGATGAGAATGTTATGTCGACAACCCTTGATATAAGAGCTGTTTTAGCCAGTAGAACATCCAAAGGCCATCTTGGGTCTCTTGTTTTTAATATTATAGAATGGCATTTTATTTTTAAACAAATGCACTTAAATGTCATCTCAGCAAATGACAAACTCGATTGTTTTTAGTTACTAAAATGTTTACAAACTTTCATTATAGCATCATTGACCTTTTTATTTTTAAGTCCAGCCCCCGTTAGGCGAGACATGTGAATCCACGGATTTCTTGTTTATCTTCATTTTTGTCAAAAGGATGTTTGTAACAGTAATTCTGTGGTTTATTTTTTCCTGAAACCATTGTAATCTAGTATATTTTGTACATTTGAAAGGTATTTTGAATGAGTCATTCCAATCTCTGTGTATATTTATACCATATTGCCCCCATTTGGCTATAGATGTTTGATGTACATTTGATTTAATAAGTATATCATAAATGGGACGACAGCCTTTCTGTGCGCTTGTTATTAGGGACACTATTGATGGACACATTTGATTTTCTAATTTGATAGGAAGATGAACAAATGTTGTTTCTGAAGGTAGCCCTGTATTGCTGCAGTCATACCTTCCTATTCTAAAATATGTGAATGTACAGCAAATTTTGCGATAAATAGGGTAAAAGAGAGAAGATTACCATTATTATCCATTATATCATTAATAAATAAAATACCTTTATCATACCATCTTTTATAAAAAAAAAATCTTGATCTTCCAATCTTAATGTTATTATTGTACCATAAAGGTTGTGTTAAGAACTCTTTCCAAGACATCTAATAGGATGTTAAGACTTTAATTTTATGTATTTTACATAGTCGTTACCAAAAAATAGCATATTGGTTGTGAATGGGTACATATATTTATGGATTTTCAGACATTTTTTATTCCCAATCATGTCTTCTAATCCACGTTAATTTCAGTGAATATATGAATTGTTTAGTACTGATCATTCTAAGTCCACCACAATCATAATCTTGAGTTACATATGATCTCTATTTTGTCTGGGTGATTATTCCAGAGGAAATTAAAACCCATGTTTTGCAACAGTGTGATCTTGTCTTCAGGTGGATTAGGTAATGATGAAATTAAGTGGTTTAACTTTGGTAAAGTTTAGCTTTTTATAACAGTGATTTTTCCAAAGGGTGTGAGTATTCTTTTTGACCAGGACAGTAGTAATGATTTAATGTAATTATTTAATAAAATAATTTCGTTTATTTTCTGTGATAATTTAATGCAACCACACTCCATAAATGTGATGACATACTTATTCCCAAGATCACAAATTCCCACTGATCCCAATTAAGGTCTGTGTCTGTGCATACTTTTACATTAGAGCCTTTTTTCCCAAACCACATAACTCTGGTTTTATCAATATTAACATTAAGACCTGAAATATCTCCATAGAATTTTAAAACGATTAGAACATATTTAAGGGATTTTTCGGTGCCGTCTAATATAATGGAGGTGTCGTCGGCATATTGAGAAATTACATATTCAGTATCTACTACTTTAACTCCTTTAATATCTTTATTTATCCTGACCAGTACAGCCAATATTTGGACACACAGAATAAAAATGTATTGGGAGAGTCGATCTCCCTGTCGGCAGCCTCGGTGAATAGAAAACCACTCCGGTGATTAGAAAACCACTCCGGTGAATAAAAAAACACTCCGGTTTTTAGAAAACCACTCCGGTGAATTAAAAACCACTCCGGTGATTAGAAAACCACTCCGGTGATTAGAAAACCACTCCGATAGATGGCCATTAACTAAAATACAAGATTTAATGTTTGTGTAAAATATTTTTTATCCATTTTCTTATATCTTGTCCAAACTGAAAAAAGGTTAAAAACTCATCAATAAATGACCAGGAGAGGGTATCAAAAGCCTTTTCAAAGTCTGCAATAAGTAATAATCCTGGTATATCATTTTTCTCAGTGTAATAGAACAAATCATAAATTAAACGTGTATTTTCACCTATATATCTCTCCGCCAAAAAGCTAGTCCGATCATCATTTATAAGCAAGGTTAGTACTTGTTTTAAACGCTGTGCAATGCATTCTGATGGTAATTTATAAGAACAGTTTAATAAAGATATTAGTCTCCAGTTTTCTAGTACGGAAAATCAGTAATGGATATAGATACATGAACGAGACGTAATAGTTGGCCATTACATAAGTAGCTCCATTAACGTCTGTATATTTTTGGTAATTATAAAATGACTGTTGAGTTCCGGTTTATTTCCGACGCACATGCGCAGCAGGCTATACGAACGCCATTTTGCTTTAGTGTACATAGACGGATCCTGGTGTACAGTAGGTCGACGTTATACGTTACATTGGACATTTCAAGCCATTGTAATCATTGCAAAATCGTGGGCGAAAATATTTTTGGGCGAAGGTAAGTACCGTAGATAAGTTTTGGTAGGTAATATGGCATATTATGGTTGTGGTGGAGAAGTAGGTCATGCTTCACGGGGCTGTCCACAAGTTCATGAATGTGTGGCTATGGCTGTGGGCAGTGTTGAGAACTTGTCATACACCATTACGGGGCTTATTTGATAGGGATGTTGTGGAGTGTCTATATGGATTTATAGCGAGCTCAGCTCGCGTCGCGACGCGCGCGCAAGCGAGCTCTACGGTAACGCGAGTAGCACATACTACGGGGGAAAAAACAGTGGTAAAAAATTCGAAAAACAGTTAACTCCCTTGTTAAGGGGAGGTCATAGCTATATTCGTTCCAAACGCAGTTAACTCCCATCTGTTTGGTATCCGGCCCACCTCTATTCGCGTTGGTTCTAGTCCATCCAGTTGGCCGGTTACCAGACTTCATTGTTAATGTGACGTCATTATGTAAACGACGGTCAGGCAGTTTATAAAATAATGGTGATTATTACCAGCTGAGACTGAGAGTCAATGTAACGATATTTCTAACTAAACTTTAAAAGCTACTGCAGTATCAATAATCTAAAATACAATGTTTAAATGAAAACGCATCGCACTTTAGTGATATAGATAGATGTTACGGTAAAGTCGGTGGGTGGGGAAATTTTAATAACTGCAGAATGCAGTCTGCTGTTGCCGGTAGCGGAAGTTAAGTTTCCACGAAATGTTAGCGTTTTTACAGATGTTGAATGGTGCTTAAAGATTCAGTTCTGTTTATTATGTTCTGAAAAATGGTTTGGCGTAGGAATAGGGATGGGGTGGGGGCCCAATAATGTAAAGGGGGTGGACAGGGAATGATCAGAGTATGTTAAAAGGGGCCTGGGCGGCACAGTATGTTTTGGCTCCCACTCCACCCCACCACCAAAAAAAAAATGTGTCCCGAAATTGTACAGTCTAGTGGCAAAAAAATGCATTTTAATAATAAAGAAATATATCTATATCGGTGAATAAAATACAGTTTTTAGTAGGAGTTTGGATGGTTGCATAGTAATTAAATCACGAGCGCATTAGCACGATTGATTTAATTATTGCGCTCGTGATTTTATTACTAGCATCGGAACGATTCTAATTGATTCTAACACAACAATAACCCCATTGTTTATGCTATTGGGGGGGCACTCTATTTTTTATAGGAGGTCAAGGTAATCAGGCTGCTATGTTTACAGGCTGTTCCATTTGGCGCCCCTGTATGCAAAGTTCTGCATGCCAGTGCATGGTACAACATGCTTAAATACACCAGTATCACATGACAAACAATTAAGTCATTGCTTACGGCGTTTAGCTTGCGCTGTATGACGTCAAACGTTCTCAGACAGACTCAGCTTGTTCAAGAAGCTTATTAATGTTACTTGTACTGATGCATATGATGGGTTGAGTGCAAGCTTTGGGAGCATGGCAAGTTTGATGTAATTAACATTTCATTAAAATTACTGTTGAGTTTGCCTTTGTGTATATTTACCAAGTGATGTAACGTGGCGCTTCCAACGGATGAAATATACGCAGGGAATTAATGGAACAGTTGTATTTTACTGTAGAATAACATACAGTGGTCTCTCTTCATTTGTATATGATTATGAAAGACTGCGCAGGTCTAGAATTATTTTAGAAATAGAAATAAACATGATAATCCAGCCAGGAGATAAGTCAGAAAATACACTTGTACTCTGGTGAAAATGAGCATATATATAGAGGATCTTACATGAGTGACTGAGTATTATTGATTTTAATAAAAGAGTTTGATAAAATGATAGTATACGAGGCCCTCGCCGAGTATCCTATATTTTTATCCAACGAGTTTATTAAAGTCAATAATACACAGTCACGAAAGAGAGATTCTGTTTATCACATAACACACCTACGACGTGATAGTTTCACTTTATTATTCTTTAATGTTGTAAATTCTTCTTATATACGGCGGCAAATTGTAAGACAAACCATGACGTTGTTTTGTTGTTAACATGACGTCACTATGCTACGCGGCTGTAAATGCGTTTGCCCTACAAATAATGCGACACCTTATACCAAATTTAACGTTACTAACATTCCTTTTATGAAGTAATGAAGTAAGATTTCAAATAATGATAAAAAATTAAGGCGTCTGAATGTACCGTATGATAAACCATGCAAACAAAATGTTTTACTGTATACACACACAGTGATTCGGTCCTCATTTGAAACTGTAATACACTACTCCCAGAAGCCATGTTATGTGATAAACACAAATATCATAAATATTATATACGCAACTAAACACATATCAACTGGAATTATTGTTTATTTTAAACAATAATTCCATAAGAAACAAGACAGGGAAGAATACATACTTTAATCGAAATTTTCTAAGTTCAAGGCCCGAAACACAGATTAAAATGCACATGTTATACTTCATAGAGACTAACTGATTACAACTGATGATTGATCGGTTACATCCAATCAATGGTAACCAATTATCCATTGTAAGTTTCAACCGATTGCCCATCACTAGTAACTGGCAGATGAATGATAGAATTTGGATCGTGATACCTCATTTTTGCAGCTTATTAGCACAATTTTGAAAAAATTATATAGCGCGTCTGATTTCAAATAATTTTCAGTATATGGAGCTAATTGCTCAATCTGGTGTTACCAACCTCCCAAGGCACATTATTATTGATACTATAACAACAGGTAATAATGTGTATTTAAGAATTGATTCACTAATTTTCGGTATACCTGGGGTTTTAACGACGGTAATGGTTGGCAAATTTATCATAAATGCAAAGTGAATAGAAAATTTACCATGAAGCTATTTATGGTAAAGTTGCCATTCATTACCACCGTTCAAACCCCAATACTTCTATTGCATTGACCTTAAATGAAACCCGTTTATTTGCTGCATTTAAATTCCCAGTGAAATAACACTTTTACGTTTTGGGCAGAGTTAAAGCAAAAAAGGTATAGTTTATTCGTTTGACTAACTTGGGAACTGTCGTAAGTTGCTATAAAAAAGCGTGCAAGGTTGGCAACGTCACTGTTACCAAGTATTATAAAAGGATTAAATTCAATATTTCTATATTTTTACGGGTTATGAAAAACATTTAAGCTAGTTTAAATTTAGCGAGAAGTGTCTCGGGACTTCACACACTTTAAACTAGTCTAATATTTTGTAGATCTAAATATTGAATTAAATCCTTAAAAAATCAATTCTTCGATGGATTAATCTATATTTTCCTTTTTGCAGTGTTATACAGTAGCGTCTTGATCATACATTTTTTAATGGCATATCAACACATTATCTAAGGTTATTTAAAGCCGCCCAAGGCAGAGGAAAAGGATATATAGGAATCATATAACCTTCAATACACAGGACTGTCCACTTTATGTCCGGCGCATCCTTGGCCGGTATAGTAAAGAGGCTGCATTTAAAACTTTCTCGTCTCTCACAGCTACAGGTTTGAATCCCACTGTAAGCTTGACTTGTCGAGTGAGAAAGTGTCGATAATCACGGTCGGCTGCGACAACAGCTGGAGGTATACAGTACTGGTTCTACCCAAGAAAAAAAATGGATCTGCTTCTACCACAAAAAATAAGATTGTCATATATAGCCTAACATGTGCTAAATGACGTAAACATAACACAACATTCAAACAGTTTATGCCACATCAAAAAGACCAAGCTAAGAAATTAAACGCATTCCGATGGGCACATTGAAACACTCAATGGTGCAAGTAAGTGCAGCAAGTAAGATCTCTAGATTCAAAGTCTACCATGCTGTGTCACGACCGTTTCAGAAATTAAGACGTTTCAGACAAATGCTATCAATAGTGTTTGCTGAATCGGTTATAAAACTGTGTTTTGAAAATACATGTTTTTAGCTCTACTGGCCAAGAGCCAGCAGAGCTTTTGGGGTGGCGAGTTGTCGTCTGTCGTCCGTCTGTTAACTTTTACCTCGTTAAGACGATAGGGCCTTCATTTTTCATCTGATCCTTACAAAACTTTACCAGATTGTAATGTTAATGTCAATGGAAGCTCGGACAAGTTCGAAAACCAGCCAAATCGGACCAGTAACAGCGGAGTTGTGGCCCTTGATTTAGTTAAAAATGCTATATTTTGCCTCGTTAAGCTGATAGGGTCTTCATTTTTCGTCCAATCTTTACCAAACTGTACCATATTGTTAATATCAATGAAAGCTCGAACAAGATTGAAAGCCAGCATATCGAACCAGTAACAGCAGAGTTATGGCCCTTGATTTAGTTAAAAATGCTATATTTTGCCTCGTTTAAGACAATAGTGCCTTTATTTCTCATCAGATCTTTACCAAGCTTTATCAGATTGTTAATATCAATGAATGCTTCGACAGATTTGAAAAACAGACAGATCGGACCATTTACACAGGAGTTATGGCCCTTGATTTTCTGAAAAATGCTATATTTTGGCCTCAGTAAAATGAAAGAGCCTTCATTTGGACGGATTTCAGTGAAACTTTTCAGGGATGATCAGTACCAAGCCTAGTTGTACATATCGTCACCGTGTTCCGGTTGAATGATTTCCGCAGAGTTATGTCCCTTTAAATGTTTTAATACACATACTTTGTCTTTACTAGTTCTCCTGAACCCCTGGCTAGATTTAAATGAAACTTTTTAGGGCTGATCAGTTGCAGCTCTAGTTGTGGAATTCATCGCCGTGTTTCGGTTGAATGATTTTTGGCAGAGTTGTGGCCCTTTAAAGGTTTTAATACACAAACTTTGTCTGGACTAGTTTTCCTGAACCCCTCGCCAGATTTCAACGAAACTTTACAGGGATGATCAGCACCAAGCCTAGTTGTGGATATCATCGTCGCGTTCCAGTTTACAGATTTTTGGCAGAGTTATGGCCCTTTAAAGGTTTTTGATGCACAAACATTTTCCGGGCTAATTCTCCAGAACCCCTGGCTGGATTTCATCTGAACTTGAATTGAATTGGATTTTATAGTCGCACCAACAGCTACGGTCATATGGCAACTTTCCAGCTTCATCTGAACTTGACATGGATGATCAGTAGTAAGCCTAGTTGTGCATATCATCGCCATATTCCGGTTGAATGAATTTTGCAGGGTTATGGCCCTTTAAAGGTTTTAATAGACAAACTTTGTCCAGATTACTCTCTTCTGAACTCCTTGCCAGATTTCAGCGAATCTTGGTGGGATGATCAGTACCAAGCCTAAAATTATCAGTATGACATGATGTTGGTCCTTGTCGAAAATCGTTTTGATTTGACGTTAAACATGGCTACCAGCGGCCATCTTTGTTTACATAGAGTTATATAATGAAAACTTGTAGCGACTACTCCTCTGAAACTACTTGACGGATTTTCATACAACTTCACAGGAATGTTGCTCTTAATGTCTAATTGATTCTAGCAAAATTTCAGGTCGGCCGGAAATTCAAGATGGCCGCCACGGTTAAAAATAGATTTTCAAAAAACAAGTCTGTAGCGACTACTTCCTGAAATCAAAATCAATCAGTAGAGCTTCAAGGTCATTGACCTCTTGTTAAAAATTAAAATAGCATTAAAGTAAATACAATTTTTAAAACTTTTTGGATATTTTACAGCTCCACTATTATAAGTAATTGAATTTGTAAGCACTAAAGCAGAATGCATATGATGTGGACATATTGATACCCTATACATGTAGGTTAATAACGCATACTTTTTTAACTTACTGTTGATGTGTACGCACACGCAAAGTTTTAGCTCCTCCAAATCGTTAAAAAATATCTCGGCAAAAGTCTGGCTAAAGACTTTCCAATCTGGCTAAAGGAATTTTTAGGGCTTTATCCAGATTTGGCTAAAGGATTTAAAATCCTAGCGCTAGCCTAGCGATGTGTGGTTTCACATATAGTGGACTTGTACTTTGCTGAATTTACTTGTTTTCACTGGGTTTCTTTTTGATGAAGTGTTGGAATTAATGTATAAGCATAACCTGCAGCTTCATCTGGCACATACAAAGGACATACTTTAAGAGTTAAGATCAGTGCCTAGAATGGATTATGTAAATATACATAATTTGAAGTAAAATATGTTTAATCTAAATTTAAGTTGGCTGATTAATTTTCTGTACGCTCTGTGCTGTTGGGAACATCTCTGTAGTGTAAGAAAGCATGCTTTTCTTTCGAGAAAAGAGATCCAGGTTCAAGTCCTGGCGGGGAACCTGGCACACTTACTGAGCTGTACAAACTTAGTTCTGGGATAATCACAACTTTAAAATAAATACATATAAAATTGTTCATTACACAATTATACTAGTGTTAAAAAATCATTCCATAATATTTATTTGCACTTCCATGAAAGTGAAGCGGCTATACGTAGTGTTACCCTTATCGTGAAATATGGAAATGTTTGTTACTGTATATAATACATTCATCCGAACTGGCATTTTGAAATCAGACAAAACCAAAAGACAAAAGTCAATGAAACTATAAGGCTTTGAATACACTTATTATATAACTTCATTGTTTTATTTATAAAGTACTGAAGCCGGCAAACACAGATAGTGACCCCTCTCCCATTTTGGACATGTGTCACTTGACTGATAATCGATCGGTCAAATTCTTGCTAATATGTCATGCTACTAATATCATCCTTTCACAGCCTTACAAATATGTCCGTACTCCCCATGCTATAATACATGTATTATAGCTTTTCTTGTTTAAATAACGTCTAACTTTGTTTGTCTTTGGTATACATGTTGCAATACCCTCCTTTTGAGTGGCTGATAATTCACCTTTCAATAAACCATGGTTAATAGATCTCAACAGGGAAATTTCTATATCTATCCAGAAAAACATAAAATTCCATGGTATAACCTCTCGAGCCGGGGTTCTTAAGATTTTATTTTTTTTAAACAAAATAATAGTTCATTTAATTATATTGGGCCTTCCAATTTTTTTTGTTGCTCTCTAGTTAGATTGGGTATAGGAAATCTCTAAACAATTCATTTTAATATATATTTCAGTTTACTGCTTTGTGTGAATACAAGGAATGATAAAAAATTCTAGTTTCTTTTAAAATAGAATCTTGATTTTTTAAAATATTTCCGTCATTTGAAATGAGGTAAGGTATACATTTACTTACAAAATTCCTGTTTTCTAAATTACAATTACTTTATAAACTTTCCAAATACAAATGATATAGTTATTATTGAATGATCGGTTCGATACCCAGGTAAAATGGTACTATCTTCAATGTCGGTAAATAAATGTTCAGATATTAACAAAAAAAATCTGGTCTAGCCATTTTATTTGTATTCGGACGTCTCCATGTGAACACCTTTTTATCAAAATGTAATTCTCTCCAGCAGTCAATCAAGCTACAGTCATCGATAATGGTTTTAACGCTTTCTCTAGCTTTTGGATTAGTTATATTAACATAGTTATGAGTATCGACTTGAGGTTGTAAGATCAGATTAAAATCTCCTACTAGAACAGTTTCCTTTCCATATCTATCGATATCTTGCTTAATATCTATATAGAAATCTGGTGTATCTTTATTTGAACTATACACATTTATTAAAGTCATCCTTTTCCCATTAATCGTAACATCTAAAATAAGCTTGTTACCATCTGTATCCCCTTCTTGTTTATGAAATTGTATTCAAAACTGTTATTAAATAAAATTGCAACCCCTCTAGACTGACTATTAACATTATTAAAGAAAAATTCATATCCCTATTCTGCACGTATATAATTTTCATCTTTATTTACAAAATGTGTGTCCTGTAAGAAATATACTGAAAAGGACTTTTCTTTTGAAGACATCATAACGTTTGTTTCTATCACCCTGGCCTTGGACATTCATGGACATTAAGAAGACTGTTCTTATTCCCAATGCTTGCTGTCTGGTCAGTCTCAACAAAATATTCTGTGCAACACATGTGATAGAGAAAATAAAACACATAATCAGTCTGAAAGATAATAAAACTTTGTTCCCTATGGCCTGGTCCCACGGAAGGGTCAGTAAAAGCAATAAAATACATGCAAAAAAGGAAAAAATATAAATATCTACATACAATGAAAAAGGGGAGTTATCCAGAACATCAGAAATCATCTTTATTAATTTAAATACGTAAATCTACAATCTGTACAAGTAAAACAACAAATGTACAGTATACAGATTCTTAAATTTCTCATTCTGGAAAAAATGAAGTAAGAGTATGCAGTTAGTTTTTAAGTACCTTTATCGTGTAATTATCAAAAAGATTGCTAGTATGTCAACCACTTAATCACTAGGTGACTCATGTATGTGTTCTTGCAAGGTTGGATAAATGCTACATGATACTCAATACATAGTAATACATAAATATTTGTGGTAAAACAATCAACATATTATTAATAATTTTTAGGTATCATTATGATAGAACAATTGACATGAAAATGATGCCCTACATTTTGAATAGCAAACCGATCCTAGTAGAAATTGTTATATCCACTTTTGGCACAAAGTGGATTCATTTATACGTTTTATCAAGACTGTATTGTTATGCCGAAAAACTTGCTTCATCTATAGTACTTAATATATCCAACCATCATGATTGACTAGAACTCATACAGTATATAAACTTGTTTTTTAAAAGATGGATAACCGATACACACAGCATGCTATCCGACCAGTAGTTTATTTGTTTGCGTACGTTCACGCACACATGCATACACAAATATTAACATATCCACATATATACATGCATACACTACATACATAATGCACACTCATGTATATACATTACACACAAACAGTACTTTTTTAGCTAACTTGTACATTCAAAAATCCCATACACCTAGCTGCAACAATGCTAAGATCAGAACACCTCGTGTCTGCTTCTTTTTTTATGGCAGATGGCATCTAAAACAACACTCTATAATTATGCACAATGCCTGATAGCTTTGCTGTGCACTTTGATAGATATATATATTAGTATATGCTGGTTTACCAATCTTTTTAAATTGTACTCCAATCTTGCGAGTTTTAAGGATATAGGCTAGGAATTAAAGAATATTGAATTTGTGTAGGTAAAATAATCTTGCAAAAGCAGAGCCATATGCAGTAAGTCTCAAAGTCATACATGTAGTGTAAATTCACATCGTTTAGACACACTACCTTTCGCACATAAATAATTATATCAACCACGTGTTTACTATCCTCAAAGATATCTGTTTCATTTTTCAGTACTGGAAAATATAGATGCCAAAAATAGAGCTGTCTTCGAAGATAATAGATATCATTACTAAATTATGCTACATGTAATTTTTAATAAATACCATGTTTACATGAAACACAAATGCACAGTGTCACTCATGAAGCCATCTTATACACAACTAACGTTATCTATAATGACACTGCGAAGGATCGCTTTAAAGAGTACAATATGTAAACACATATATACGAAATTATACTACCAAACGTCTGACAAAATCGGCATCAATATGTCAGCAGAATACACAGCATGTTTTGAAATGAATGTGTGATCAAGGTTATCTATTGGACGCTTTATTTTCAGCTAAAGCGATAATGTTTACCAGATGATTGCGTTCAAATGATAGAGACAACAATTCAATTTAAGCGAACGTTATTATTGACGGAAACATCAGCAAATTACCAAAATGTATCATTAATTGACGGTAACAATGATAAAAGCACCCGCAAGCATGAAATAACTGCGGAAATTAGTCCATATTCGGGTATTAACCGATTCTTTAAACAAGTGGCTTGGTTAAGTCTGTTTTTAAGGTTACTACAGTTTTTTTGTCATTGTTCAGAAGGGCGATAATCTTGCCATCATCTCTGAACGGCCCGAGACGGTGCGCGATGTCTATATCTTCCTCCCCGATTTTTAGTTTAAGTTTATGGTTTAGTACTTTTATCAATTTGGATGATGTCTCGTTTCTGTCGCGATCGTCTATCCCGTATATTCGGACACTGTTCCTGCGTGTGTATTGTTCTAGGTCATTTATGGCTACCTCATACACTTTGTTGACTGAGCCAGAACTTTTGATAGAATCTTCTAGAATTTTGCAAGTTTCAATTTTTCATTCTTCGTTTTTCTGTTTAGTAGATCAATCTCCATCGCTGCTACACTCTCTTGTCATTTTTCCGGACTGAACGATCTGTTTTCCTAATTGCGCCACTTTCAGGTAGACGGATTTGAGTTCTTCCTTAATTTGAGATCTTAATTCAGTTGTTACAGATTCGAGTTTTTTGCTTAGAATTCTTCTGTTATCATTTTCTTAAACTGGTTTTCGATGTAATCTTTGGTTGCCACTTTATTGATTTTGACCTCAAGGTTCTTTAGAATCGTTTCGAGATTACAAGTTTTATCTGCGTGGAACATTTCCGTAATTGTAGTTTGTGTTCCACTACCGCCTGCATCTACGTCACTCTTGTTGCTTCTTTAGACTTATCCACCGTTTCTTCCTGGACTCCGGCACTATTGGATCTCGTTTTCCTAGCCGGATCTTTATTTGCGTTCTGCGACATATTTTAAACGTTCTACCGACTGTTGTTATTATTATATATTTTGTTTTATTGTAAATGCGGCGGTTTGTTTACAAATATTACTGTTTGTACACATCAGTGCAAAGGAATGTTGGTACTCACGATTTGCACGTGTTCAAGCGCGAAATTCCATTGTCATTGACATTTTACTTCAACAAATCATAATTTGTAGTTTTAATTTTAAAACGTTTCTAAATCATCTCAGACATAGAACTGACGTTTAATGTCAATCTTTGGTCCAACATTTATCAACATTTTCACTTTTAAACATGCACTGGAATATTTTTAATTTTTTAAATGAGCACTGACAAAAAAGCCGCAACTAACTCCATGAGCGACCTTGGTCTTCTTTGCAACATCTGGTGTTATTCACAGACTTTGTACTGAACTTTTCAAGTTTAAGTTAAATTCATTTTCATGATTAGATGTTGAACAGGTAATTTCAAAAGCTAATTTTCATTGCAAAAATGTTGAGATTGTATCTTATTTTCAGTAGGTGATACAATTTGTGTTACTCGGTTTTTATCCTTAGGTTCTATAGTAAAATACAAAATTTGCAGAGTAAAAAGACGATAATTTTCAAGATTGAAAGATAAATATATTGAACAATTTGCATGAATGCGCATGAAATATGCAGGGTTTTAAAAGAATCACACTGTATATATCTTAATTTTAACAGTAAACTTGGTTGAACATCAAGGACAAAGACCGAGTTTATCACCTATCACAATGTATTAGATATGTCTTATTTCTGGTCACTGATTGGCCAGTTGTTTTGATGATGCTCTATCAAACATATGAATAAACTGAAATCTTGGTTAAGATGTATTTGTTTCAAAAGAAAATGTTTGATCGGAATTATGTGATTTCCGTGGTTTGAGGAAGATCATTAAGATTGATTACTAATATTTAATATTTATTTTCGATATATTGTATTCTGACTGTCAATACTCTTTTATATTGAAATTACCAAGCTCTATTCCGTGAGACGTTAGTTTTTAATTAAACAAAATACCTATCTATAGGGTTTATTTTCACGTTAGTTGGTTTATTACGTCTGTGATTTCACAAATCACACTTGCCGTCCAAATAAGGGAATCTATTATACGCTGCAGTTATCGATTTTTTACAAGTTTAAAGGCTTATCGTGGCTGGATGAGAAAGACCTGCGGTACGTCATACCCATCTACATTGCAAACAGATTATTATATGATACTTTATTTTAAAATCTCCAATAGGCTAACCGCCCATGAGGATATACATACAAATATACATATACATATATGGCTGACAGTCAAACTCAGTCTTCAAATTAAACAACAAAGAATTATAATATACATGTATAATGAACTTCTTCATTGTTAGGAGAAGGTTTTTTAACTTAGGACAATTATATATTTTCATGTCCGCATAACATACTTACTATTGATACTTATACATGTATGTTCTAACATACCCTGCGTGATTGCATATAGTTTATAGCTTTTAGTTGTATGAGCACGTAAGAAATGTTAAGTAGATGCTTAGCAACCAGGTATACATATGCAGGTAAACATACATATTATTAGCAACGCTACAAAACATTTTAATACATTATACAACAAATAGTTTCAATTGGTGGCAAACATAGTTTCGTTCCTTTTATTAAAGGCTTTATTTATGAAAATGGCGACGTTTCTTATTTCTTTTGTACATGTTAAATTAATTCACAAAATCATTTTAAGCATATTCGGTCTATTCCAATAGTATTTTTTGATAAATTGCTATCTCAGATCGGAATATAACGGGCATTCTAACATAAAATGACACTCATCTTCTAAAATATTACAAACACTACATTTTCTCTTATTTATCGGTGTTCTGTTTGGTTTATTTCATCGTCCTGCTTCTATTTGTAATCTGCCGTGAGATGAGACTCTTAATTTAGTCAAAGCAATTCTAAATTTTGATATGTTATATACAGTGAGGCATGGCTGAAATCTAAAACTACATGTATTATATATATATGTATTATGGGGGTTCTGGACCACAACCAAATTACCCCAAATAATCTAAAACCACCACACAATTTTTTTCAGTTTTACTGAAAATTAAGTCAATTAAACTGGTTATTTAGCATGTCCCAGGCGCTAAATAACCCAAGATTTTAAGATTGAATTGTGAAAATGTTTTAAATTTGGATGTTTAAACTTTATTACAAAATAGAGGTTAAACATTACAACTTAGGTTGAATACAAAGGTGGTGGATCATACTCAAACACACTACTAAAACAATAAATCACACACTTTTTAGACTTTTTTGTAAGGTTGCCATTGCTTCCTTTCTTCCCTGCTCCACTAGTTCTTTTTTTTGAGCTTCACTTATTTTAGCCTTTATTTGTTTTTTGTCCTGTTTTAAACTATAATATTTATCTAACTCATCCAAAATCAACTTGAACTCTTGATCAGATATTTGTGCATCACTCAACGCTTTTGATATTAACTGCTTTATGCTATTTAACTTAGCCTCTGCCAAAGTTTTTATTTCGTGATGTTTTTGAGCTTTTGCATTAAGCTTGCGTCTGATAAAATTAATACAAACACCTGTAGCTCCACATGCTATTGCTGCTATTTCTAAAGGTAACAAAACTGGAACATTGGGTTTAAAAACAATCAAATGGGTCTGGTTCTTTCTTAAACAATCTTGGTCTAGGTGTCTCTACTGGAGCTGTTGCCTGTAGTTTAGGTGTCTTTGCTACATTTTTTCTTGTTATCCCCAAAACTGATATAGCTGTCATTATACCCATATATATGAATGCAAAATTTTTAAAACCATCTACCGTTTTTCCTATCTCTTGCATGGAATATGTTTGTTTCTTTTCTTCTTCTTGTTCGTCTTCCAAAACATCATCTTCCTGCTGTTCCAGCAACAAATCTATGTCATCTTTTTCTTCTCCTTGTTTTTCCAACAGACGGGAAAGAAGTTGCGTCTGTTTACGACTTTCTTCTGCTATGGTTTCCAGATTATACACCACATCTTCTGGTGTAGGTATCTCTTTTAATATTTTGTCACGTTCTGTGTTGTCATGTGGTATAAGTTCGTCTGCCGTATATGGTTTTTCATCCTCTCTTATAATGTCCTCCCTTGTAATACGAGGGTTCCATATCTTCCTTAGTTTGTCATTTCCAATTCTATATCTTTTCATTGCTTGGTTTGCAGATATTTGTCCACGTACTCCATGAAGTTCTTCTATTTGTTCTTGTGTCAAGTATCCTCTTTTGCTTTCCATGTTTTTATATTATGATATATTTTAATACTATTTTAAAATAATATTAAAACACAACCAATTTTGGTATCGTCTGTATGCAGTTAAAGACTGTTTGAAATATTTTGTATGCAGTTGATGACTGTTTGGAATCTTCTGTGTGTAGTTGAAGATTGTTTAGCATCGTCTGTATATATTTTGACATCGTCTGGGTATCGTTTGAGTATAGACTGTATATATTTTGACATGTTCTGTAATTGTTTAACATCGTCTGTGTGTATTTTGGGGCTATATGGGACTTATTTTGCTTGTAGCATTGATTGTAGCATTGCTTGTAGCAATTCTGTATGATAATCATGGCTGAAAAATTGTTAAAGCCATAAATGCGGAGACAAAAAAGCCCCCTCCTGTTGAAACAAAAATATTAAAAGATGATCCTATCTGTATGAATGCAAGTGTAAGATATTTATATCAACCCGGGGAACAAGAAGGTAGAAGACGCAGAGCAACTGATCCAATGTGGAGTGTAGATATTCACAAGATTAAAAGTTATATGGTGACGCAAGGTATAAGAGTTTATTATTTGAAAGCACCAGCGCCACAAAGAGGATTTGTCAAAGAAGAATTACTTATTGTTCCTGCTGATACCCAAATTCATAAGTTTTTATAGAAACCATGTGCATCAGTTGTAATTCCATCTTCTCGGATGTATCTTTTTGAGTAAAATGGTGATAATGTAACTTTGTTTACTGTTACGCCAAATATCTGATGCTTTATTGATCGTATCATATTCATATCATGTGTGTATTTTTTCTTGCCAAACAATGCATCCTTGTAGTTTTCAAAGTTTATGTGTTTTTTGACTACATATTCTTTTACACCCTTTGCTTTTTTAATAATCTTCTCATCCGCTCTCAAAATAGAATATAGTTTGGGTCTTAATCCAACATACTCATCTATAGCAACACCAGCACGTTCGTCTTTCATTTTAACTACTTTCTTATTTGTTTTATCATACATTGGGTGATTTTCAGGATAATTACTTAGATCATACTGATCTTTCATTTCAACCATGTCTTTGTATGCATCATCTGTTTTGATGTCTATCAGTAGGCTATCAGTGTCTGTGTATAATAAACTACATTTATCCCCATATTTTTTCTTTAGAGTATTATAGTACCAATCATACATATGGTACTTTGATAATTCCAATACTGACATCCCAACATAGATTGGTTTGTTTAATGTTAATTTTGTTTTGTCTACATGTACTGCTGATAATTCATCTGAAAATTTTATACGCCTGTTAAAGTTGGGTTTGGCTATTATTTTTCTTATCATTTCATTTTCAGAGCCGTTAGTTTTGACTAGTTTTATATCTGTCCGCTTGCGTAGATTTTCCATTGTCTTGCCAAACATAGAGTTGTTCATAAGTTTGTAAAAATCTTTTTCAAAGTTTGATTTAGCTTCTTTCCTAAATTCTGTGTTTAGGTTTATGTATGATGCCATGGTTTTTCATTAAATTCTAATACTCTGTGTATTTTCTTTAGTTTCATGCCTAAAGATAAATACAGTTGCAGGTTTTTGTAATGTATCACATATTTTTCTTTGTCCCTAAGATTGGGAACTAGTTGTTCTGTATTTATGGGAGAAGGAAAGAGAGAAAGAGAGAGAGACACACACAGAGAAAGAGAGAGACAGAGAAAGAAAGAAAGCGAGTTGGAGGGAGGGAGGGAGGGAGGGAAATGAGTGAGAAAAGGGGAGAGAGAGTGGGAGAAGGAAGGAGGGGGTAGAATGAATTGAGAGAGAGAGAGAGAGAGAGAGAGAGAGAGAGAGAGAGAGAGAGAGGGAGTTGCTATATAGTCTTATAAACATAGGCGTAAGAGCCGGAGGACCCCAACACCCCAATGTTTCGGGGTGGGCCCCAATATTGATGTTTTCACGAAACAAAAGAAAATGCAACACAAAATGTATGAATCGGCAATCTGAACATTAAAATTCTGATTGATCAGATTTCAAAATCAAAGAAAATATGAAATATGTCAGCCTCCGTCTGTATGACAGGGTAAGTGTTAACTAAAAACCGAAAGTTTAAGTATAACTATTAAGTTCAAATACTAGTAATTAACCTTTCGTAATACTTATTTAAATCTTTAATTTTCTTTAATCAAGTTCAATGATTTTTAAAGTCATTTTAAATGAAAAGAAAAAGAGGCCCGTAACCAGCCCTGAAATTAACCGAGGCATATCCCTTATGTTGGTGTCCGGTGGCATTAACTTCCCTCTCCACCCTGCATTTTGTTTTGATTTCCTTCACTGTATTGCATTTCCCCCAGGGTCCTTTTATACTAGTATATAGTTGTTTTTATATTAAGTATGTACATTCCCAAAATTCAACCAAGGCAACTGCCTCTGTGTGCCCCAGTGTAGCTACGGACCTGGAAAAGGAATATGTTGAAAAGCAATGGTTTATATTCACGATGGACAGACGTAACGGACTCTGGCTGCTCAAAACAGCGTTACCTTGATCCTTGTTGCTCGTGTAAAGGACCCTGGCGGGTAAAAACACGTAAACTGTTGGTGCTGTTAAAACATAATTAATATTTCTTTACAATAAGACACTTTTTAAAAATGATCACACCCACGGAACACTAGATGCATTTGTGTATCTGAATTCATGAAGAACGAGTTATAAAAACATTGTTTTATATGTGAAAGAACGCGTACTGTTTTCACACCGACGCGTAAAAGTACGTCTAGTTCTAAGAAAATTGTGTTTATTTCAAAAACGGAGACTGCTATTGGCATATACTATATCTGGAATTATGTATGTTCAGCCATAACATCCGTTGAACGTGTTTAATACATAATAATATCTACCGATTTCCAGAAGCGTTAAGTTGTTTGTGCATTGCAAAGTAACGGATCCTGGTTGCTCATGGCACCGAATCCTGTTTGCTTCTGACACAGGATCCTAGTCGGTAGTTGAAAACATACATCTTAAAAAACTACTAGATATATTCCCCTGTTCGAAATATCTCGGTCTGATATCAGCAGTGGAAGATATAGCTGCGACATTTTCAACTGGGTGGGGTTTCTCCAAACATCGGCGAGGAACTAGTACTCTTCAAGGGGACTGGCGTGGTCTAGTTGATAGCATGTTGGATTTGACCCGGATGAAGCCTTATCGCCGCAAGTCAATTTCTTTTGTGCATTTTTGAGTAAAACATGTTCCCTTAGTCTAGTCCGTCGGATTGGTATGTACACTATATCCTTGGAAAAATTTGCTAAATATATTCGTTAGTAAGATTAGGGCAGCTTCTCGGATTTTTATGTATCCTTCCTTTCTTTGGGGCGACCGGCTACAAATATTCAATATAATGTCTTGATAAACGGTTAAACAATATTCAGTTATGTGATAACCTTTTCAAATCATAGGATGACTCCGATGAGGGTGCTCCCCTCGAAATGCGCTAGTGCTTTAACAAACAAAAGTGGCAACATTCTCAATACAACTTTCTCTAGAAATCTATTATATGTATACAATAATGAAAACTTGCGAATTCAAAGTTTAAAACTTGTAATTGACATTTTCCGTAAGTATTCGGAGATTATAAACGAAAAGCTAAGCTTTTCTAAAGGAGATGTTCAATGTATTACTTTACGCAATTATATTAATTTGTGAATAAATGTACATTAAGAGTTATTTTAAACAAAATATCTAAATAAAATAAAAAGTCTTATTTGTTGCCTACAATAACGGTTGCCTCTCTATACGACATGTCAGGCTACATTATGCCAACACTCATGTATATAGTCTACGTCATTAGTTGTTCACACTGCTGCATTTGTATTACTTGTAATATTTGATTTTTTATTCATTGATGAACAGAACATATTCTTTATTTATGACTTAAACAAATGTTTCTCGTCATAGAAATACATATTACATTTGTTAATATGTGACAGGTCAATGCAAACAGGTCAATGCAATTTTTACATTTAACAATGAAAAAGTACAAACACACAATCATACATACTATACACTCTATACACTCATACAACTCACCCATTCACTCTGACGCCCGAAATGTCTCACACATTCACTCTGGATCACGTATTTACCCTGTTATAATGATTTAACTATTCCTATTACATAGTTTCATGTAAACTTTTAAGTTTTAATAGTTTACATGTCATGTCCAATGAGGATGAACATGCATTTTTTACTCATTATACATTGCAGTATTGCGAATAATAAATGCTTCCCTAACAAACCTAGATAATCTAAAAAGCTCTTGCTGTCTTGAAGATTGCATCAGCTGAATAAATTTAAAAACACTTGGATGTCTGTAATAATATTGTTTAACATACAGTTTACGTAATTGTTCGTACAAAGGACAAATTAAAATAAAATGATATTCATCTTAGTTCTAAGTCTGTACTATTACACAATGTACAATATCTTTGAATTCTATCAGTTCTATTTTGTGAATATCTGCCAGTTTCAATTCTAAGACTGTGGGAGGATAATCTTATCCTCGACATGGCAGTTCTTAATTTCAACGGCAATATACCTAGATACACTTCATATGAGAATGAGGTTTTAAAATGTCTATACAAACATAAAACTCGATTATTTTCTACATCAGTGTTCCATTTTTAAACAAAATAATCTATTAAATTTTGTTTAATCAACAAATGAAAAGATTTCATATCAATACAAGTTGGGTCATTCCAAACATAATTATAGCCACAGTCAGTTATAATGGTTTTAACATTGCTGGCCCAATTATTCATTCCTCTTTCACAGTCTCAAACAGCATCTTATAAAAAGTTGATATTAAAATTTATTTTGAATCGACCACCTTACTCCAATACTTTATTATTTTTACATACCTTAAAATATAAAATGGGTATTTACCTAGTTCTCCATAAATACCGGAATTACTAGTAGACGTTTTAACCCTTAACAAGTATTTACAAAATGTCAAATGTATTCTTTCTATCTCCTTTGACTTTGTAAAACCCCACATTTCTGCTCCATAGCTTAATATAGAACCAACGAACGCATCAAATAATTGGCAAAACGTTTTTGGTTTAAAATTGTATTTTTTTTACATGTGCAACCTATATATTCAAAGCTTTTAATCCTTTACCTGCTAAGGTCTCTTGATTTAAATTGTATGAACCCGTATAATTAAAAACAGTTCCGAGGTAGTTAAAATAGTTAACAACTTCTAAATTATTTCCATTATAAACCCATGTCTCATTAACTAAAATATTACCCCTTTTTCTAAAAACCATAACTTTTGTCTTTTCCACGTTAACCTCTAATCCCCATTTGTCGCAATATTCTTTCAACAAATTTAAACGTTCTTGTAACTCAGACGGTGATTTTCCAAACAAAACCATATCATCTGCGAAAAGTGAAAGAATTAAAGTTATATCGTCTATTGTAAGTCCAGATTTATTACTGTCTTGTAAGAACAATTTCATGTCTTCTACAAACAGCGAAAACATTATTGGAGAGATTTCCTCCCCTTGCTTGAGGCCTATTGCACATTCGAAAAACTCAGAAAAATTATTACAATGTCGTACACAAGATTTCACTTTGTAATACATGTCGCGTATAATTCTTAACAATTTACCTTTAATTCCTAACTTAAAAGTTTTAGCCGAAGGCCATTTCTATATATACTGTCGAAAGCCTTCTTAAGGTCCACACACGTACAATATAACCGCTTGTTTTCATTCAGTAATTTCTGTATAATACAATGCAAAACAAATATGGCATCAATGGTAGAGCGACCTTGTCTAAAACCGAACTGAGCATCCGATACAATATTGCTTTCATCACACCACATGCTAATTCTTTTATTTAAAATACCTGTATACATTTTTGATAAGCAGCTAACTAATGTTATGGCTCGATAATTATTTACGTCGTCTGGGTCATTTCTCTTGAATAGCGGAATGATAATACCTTCAGACCATTTATCTGGAAAATAACCCGAGTTGTAGCATGGTCGGTGACATTTCCTTTGATGAATGCAGAGCATTAAATCGTTTAACTTAGGGTAACTAAAGGGGCGTGGCTAAACAGTACTACAACTACCGGATATTGGAATTTAGAGTACGGTCACTATGACGTCACAGTGTTACTAGGTACACCATGCTACAAAAAAGATAGAGTCTGTCTCAGCTCGTTGGTTATTTAAACACCTCGATGGGCTACGCCCATCTCGGTGTTTAAATAAGCCAACTCGCTGAGACCAGACTCGATGGGCTACGCCCATCTCGGTGTTTAAATAAGCCAACTCGCTGAGACCAGACTCTATCTATTACTTAAATACCCCATTAAATAAATCTGTGAGATGTCTATCGCTTCGATAAAGTATTCATTTATCAAGCAGTCACCCGCAAAAGCCTTGTTTTCTTTGAGAGAATTAACCGTCGTTATTACTTCAGAGATAGTAATTTCTCTGTCCAGTTCATTACAATTGCAATTTAAATCATTAAAATCATGTTCCTCACAAAAAGTTTCGGCCTCATCATTGTGAAGTGACGATATATCCTGCGATAATTCGGAAAAATATTTATAAAACGTCTTTAAGGAAATATTTCCATGCCTACCCCTTTTTTAACGACAAAATAATTTCCAAAATTCTTTGGTTTAGCATGTCTCAAATTTTCAATATCACGCATTTACTTCAACTCAAAGGCGCGCCGCTTTTTCTTTATCAAAACCTTATAACGTAGTTTGTTCTCATGTAATTCAATTCTATGCTCTACTGATTTACAATAATTATATTTTGCTAACGCTGTTAAGTAAATACGCTTAGCTTCAACGCATTCCGAGTCGAACCAAGTCGCTTTTTTATGGATTGTTTCTGAAAAACGCACGCACTCACGGTCAATTATAGTTTTAGAAAATAGTCTGTCCGCGACCTCCCTAAAATGTGTACAAATCCATTAATAGAGTTATTCAAGCAATCCCTATCATTTAGGTTATTAATAATATTCAATGAAATATTGTTAAAATCTGTTAAACTTCCGATTAAACCACTGCGGAATTTATCACGAAGCTTATCGCCTGATTCTTTTTTTAGCTCTTACCTGGGAATTTATTTAAAAAAACGAATTTGTCTAAAGAGAAACATACTCTGTACTGAAATATACTCTCTTTCACTGAAATGGATAATTCCTATGTACTCCAAGCTTAACCGAAAATATGAAAGCTGATTTGGCCTTAATTTGCATAGTTCACTCGTGGAATAAGATACATATTGCATAGTTCACTCGTGGAATAAGATAAATATAGCATGGCTTTATAACACTCCTATACACAAGTTATGTGATAATCTGTGAAATACCAAATAAATTATGAATGCTTTCTCTTTTTTGACATTCTTTAATTCTAGTAAGTGATCACAATGTTTCTAACGAATCTTATAAATAGGTAGTTAAAAGCATATTAATATAAATTCATACTGAATCACTTGTTTATTTTCAGAGCAATGAAGTCAATGGCAGCACTAACATGGAAAAGGAGGGTGTGATAAAAGCTGTCCAATTCCTAAAGGAGCAGGGCCTGTCGATATCACAGATAGTAACAGACCGTCATCTGCAAATTCAGAAATGGATCCGTGAAAACCTGAGTGGTGCACAACATTACTACGACGTCTGGCATGTTGCGAAAGGTATTATTTGGTGATTAATTTTTTGCTGTACCAATAACATAACTGCAGATTTGGGTTGTATCTTTTACGTCAGTTCCTTATTTCTAGTGTATTCAACAATTATTTTTTTCAACTTTTGTTAAAGCATCCACTTCATGAGCCACTGTCATGACATAAAGATTTCATAAAAGTGATAACCAGTTGCCCCCTTGCTTAACATTTCAATATTTTATCTTGAAGTACATGGAGGAATAGCCTGGCATGTTCATGCCTGTTAGGCGCCATATAACCTTTCATGTGCCTTAAAACCCAATTCAATCAAAACATTCAACATATAAAGGGTTGTTATGTGATTGGTTCGCCCGGTGTCAGTATAATATTACTGGGTAACACCGTCTTCATCAACATTAAGATTTTCAAGAGCACACAAACACACAGAGTTTTACTTCTACTTCTAAACAAGACAGAACCATGACTTTATTAAATAAAAAGTTTCCAATAAGCATGCATAATATGAAACTTTTCATTGTTCTTGAAGGTACTAAGAAGAAGCTGATGGCCATCGCTAAAACAAAAGGCTGCGAAGACGTTGGGGAGTGGGTCCGCTCTATCAGCAACCACATGTATTGGGTGGCAGCTTCAACACCGGATGGTGACCCAGACCTGATGATGTCCAAATGGAAGTCGGTGGCCAATCACATCCAAAACATTCACGAGGGGCACGAGGGGAAATACAGTGCATGCTCACATGGAGAAATTCCAATCAGGAAATGGTTAAAACCAAGTAAGTAACAGGGATTATGTTTCCGGTGTTATTTTCCTTCAAATAAAATTGCTTTGTAGATTATTGATTCTACAGTTTTAATGCAAACTATATTCCAAGGGTCTTTTTTAAAGTTAGTCACGATGGGCATTTAAACGAGAGTGAGATACTTCTGCATGCATAGTGATCTTTAGAGGTGTTTATACACAAACATTTGACCGAGGTTTTTTTCTGGCCTAGTTCTCTTGAACCCCTGTCCAGATTTCAATGAAACTTTGCAATGATGATCAGTACCAAGTCTAATTCTGCATGTCTTGAATGATTTTTCAAAAACAGTTGGGCCCCCTTTCCCACAAACTCGTACAGCCTGACATATATCTGAATTCTTCCGCCACTGTTTAATGTTAGTGTCTGAAGTAATTGTTAGCGGCGAATTATTATTTTACATTAATTAAAAAAATAATGTCGAATACTATGGCAGAATTTCAGGTTTGCAGTTTTTGTTATTTTTCAAAAAGAAAACTATATGTTTTTTCCAGGTTGAAGATCGCAGCTCTGCAATTCAACGAGAATGTTAGCAGAGAAGATGCAACAACCAAAGCTGGCGTACTGAGACATACAACTGTGTTTCCAAAACATAAAAAAGGAGAAGCGACAGTAAGGGTCAGGAAAGAGAGACAGACATTCAAGTACGTCCAGACTTTACTTGGAGAAGTGTGTCAAGTTGCGGAGACGCCAATGAAAATTGCAAAGAAAGAGGCAACTCCGAAGGTAGCAGCACCACCTCCAATGTGCAGCAAATATGTGCGGCCAGACAAGCAGATGGCCCTTAGGGCACTCACCAGCCGTTTCAGAAAGACTGCAAAACTAAACTTAGAATGAAATCCGTGATTCCAGTGTTTGAAATGTGTATGGTGTTGAAACTTTACACTTGGAATGTAAGTCAATGGTAAAGAAAAATGGATAAGAAAAATAACAGTCTTTAGTCTAAAATAATGCAAAATTGATTTTATATGATAGTCTGTGTAAGTAATATCTGAAATTTGCTTATTGATTTATGGGACATTCTGAAATCTGTGATGTAAAAGTGATATATTGAGCATTTTGCAAGTGATGTTTTGCGATATCCGGATATTTGCTAAATTATGTTATGTGCTAGTCTGAGACTTTCTAAGTGATAGTAGAACAATCAAGCGATATTATGTGATAATTGCCAAGTCTTCTCATCTGATAAATCTGATATTTGCCAAGTTATATTATGTGCTAGTCTGAGACTTTCTAAGTGATGTTTATTAGTGATAATAGAACAATCAGGGATATTATGTGATATTTGCCAAGTCGTGTCATGTAATAAATCTGATATTTGCTAAGTAATGTTATGTGCTAGTCTGAGACTTTTTAAGTGATATTTATAAGTGATAGTAGAACAATCAAGGGATATTATGTGATATTTGCCAAGTCTTGTCATGTGATAAATCTGATATTTGCCAAGTTGTTATTTGCTAGTCTGAGACTATTTTAATGTTAATATGCAGTTCTCCTGCTGTCCATTTGACCTTGTCTAATATTCATCAAACTTTTGAGCACACGAATCAGACTCGACTCAAAATCTAATTGTTTTAAATTCCAAATAAAAAAAACTTACAAGCAAATTACTATATTTACTGATAGAAATAAGTTATTTTAAAGATACTTTCAAAGAAAAGGTCTCAAAATCACAATTCTAACCCAAACTATTGTGTTGATAGTGTTTTCAAAAATTGAGTCTGATTATTGTGCTCAACGATTGGATGAATTTAGGTCCTGGTCACAAGTATATAAAATGTATAAATATGTCATTCTTGTTTTGTTTAATGAAACTTTAACCTCTGAATTTTATGATTTGTTCAAATGCATAAATGATCAAATATGTCCGACAAACATCACTTTTTATCACATAACGTCCCTTGTAAGCAGTGTTGAACACCCGTTTAATATTCTATCGTATGACACACGTGTAATACAACCTGGAACGATTTCGATTGGTTGAGTTAAACCTGTAACACTATGCAAGTTTATTAACTGAAACTATTTTATTTATTACTAATTCACCCAGATCTGAGTCATAAACTTATTATTTGTATCAGCCTATAAAAATAATGCAAGTTATACAAAACATTGTTGTTGGTTTGTTAAAAAGTTGGCGTAAACTGTTATTTTTTAAAGAGGTAAAACACGAACTATTTTATACGCAACGTTATGTGTGAGACGTGGCGTTACAACGTCACATATTTTATGACGTTTTGGCGCTAAAGTGTGTCTGACGTCGTGGCGGTTTTATGTACATCTGAATTAATTTTTACTAATTTGATTGCAATGTTATGTGATAAAAAGGATCTTAAACTCGTTCCCATTCCACATAAGATTTATGAAACTCGTTATGAATTACTTTTAATTTTAACTCACCAAAAGGCTCGTTAAAATTAAAATAATACATAACTCGTTTCATAAATCTTATATGAAATGGGAACTCGTTTAAGATCCTCTATATATTATTAAAGGGACACATGTATATCTTGTAAGTTCTAATTTATAAATCACACTTAAAGAGGCTCTACCTATATCTTTATGTCCACCAATTGATATAAACTTAACTTAATTATAAAGAGGACTATGAAAAAGGTAAATGGCAATAATTTCACCCAATGTAATATGCGTTTTGCTGGGGAAAAACAGGATTGAAAAGATCGGACTTTTGAAATTGTATTCGTAATTGTTTTAGACAAGCCGATTGCGGAGATTTTCCGATCTTATTCGTTTACAATCGGAACTACCTCGTCTGATTAGCGAAGAGTTCCGATCGATTCGTTTGCTATCGGAACTGCGCCGAATAGTTTGTAGTCGCATTGCGCATGTCCGAGAAAATCGTAAAAACTCGTAGTTCTCCGGCAGAAATAAACCGCTTGGCAGCATTTTATTCAAGATATTGTTTTGATCATAATTAATAATTTACAGAACTAGAATACGAACCATGTTTCTTCTTAGAATACTCATAAAACAGCTTTGTATACATATAAATGCAGTAATATTGAGTATTTAATATTTTACATTAAAAATCGCGTAGATATAGGTAGTGCATCTTTAACAAGGCAAAATGACTCCATTTTTTTTTTGTTTCTCATAACCATAATTCAGTGTTGAAGCTCTTCTATTAATGTTTTCTTTTATATATACAGCTTGCATAGATTAGAGAAGTGTTGAGAAAAACTAACAAATAGATCTACATTTTTAATCCCCCTCTCAAGATCGAGCATATTCAATAAGCGGCTATAATGTGTAGTATATAGTGTTTGAACATTTTGAATAATATAGATTTTGGAAAAAGTAAATTAAATTACAGAGAAATCCATAGTTTTGAAATTGTATCAAATGCTCTTACATGACCTCT
Organism: Cyrtodaria siliqua; assembly: GCA_037043455.1. Lineage (NCBI taxonomy): Eukaryota > Metazoa > Mollusca > Bivalvia > Adapedonta > Hiatellidae > Cyrtodaria > Cyrtodaria siliqua. The sequence goes on along the minus strand of JAWPHD010003644.1, from coordinate 155,256 downwards.
ATCGTGCAAGCACAGTATGGAATGAACTGTTTCTAATAAATTTTGGGTGAAAATAAATCAAGATTGCCATGTGTCCCTTTAAAGGGAGGATACCGGTGTTCATGTTTTTTGTTACACTTAGAATAATATGTGATTATTTTTAAATATTGTTGCCATATATACAAAGTCTGTTTATTAGGTTAAGTGACATTCTTGTTGATTAAATAATCTAAAAAGACTTTTATGAAATTTTGTTTTGTTCTTTCCTCTTTTATGTGTCAATATGGGACATTCTCCTTTAGCAATAGGCACAACCTGTAATTCATCCTAAATAAAAACACCGGACAAAAAAAGATAATTTGAAATTTCCAAGATGGCCACCACCCTCCATCTTTGATGAAAGACTTTTAAAAAGGTAAACTGTGTGCCAATACTTTAAAACTTCTGATGTACTCTTTTGAAACTGGGCTGGAAGTTGTCATAATGAAATTTCAATTCAAGATTGCCCATGCATCAGTGGCTTGAAAAAATGAATGTACTCATATTATAGACGATATAAAATATTATTTTATTTGAACTGTAAAAGGGTATACATGGTATATGCACTCTAATTGAGAAGCATTTGTGTATATGGACTCCAAGCATATTTGAAACAAGTGAAGCAAAACATACATCGCATCACACCTTTACAAGCCTTTTAAAGTGACAATCACCTTGGATTGTAAGGACGCTCGTTAACATTTTCATTATCTATGTAGTATGAGTCGCAAAAACTAATAAGTGTTACCCATACACATTAAAGAATAAGTGCACAAAGAACTAATGAAAGGAGCAATCAAACAAATTAAGGAAATTGTTATAATTTTTATTTAATTATATTTTTCTGTTATGAATATATGCAGAAGTACATTATGTGCATTTACAATATAAACAAATGAAGGAAAACAAATAATGCAATCACTCTTCGACTGATAAACATGTGCATTCTTTCATTATAACACAGACAGGAAAACATAAAAACAATGAACATAATCAAATACACATAACATAAACAAATTGTGTAACAAAAAAAATACATACACTCAGTCATAATGCATTCAAATGAAATATATAATTAATGTTTATCCGGCAAAATGAAAACCTTCGTAATTGTCTGACGGATACTCTGTTCTTATTCTTACAACAGCACATGCTGGTAGCACAACCCGAATCTCTTTCCCGAGATAACCCCAGCACCATCTAACTAGCTGTCGGTACGCTGTGTATCTGTATCGCCTGTAGAAAAAAAAGATACACGTGAAATATATTGCTATGATTCATTTATCAAATTACCAGCATGTACATGTCCACTTGCTAAATTCAGCACCAACGTTGATATTTACTGTATGTATAATTTACAAAGTGGACTTAAATATAATCTCAGTCATTTATTCTGGTGTGCTGTGTGTGCAGATTCAACTGGGTCATGCCAAAGATGTATTACTGTTTGGCCTGATATTATTATATTGTGACTAGGTATCACGTGTCGACTGGTATTCCAGATTGATAATACTATATAAAATTGAGCATTGAGCTCACCGCTAAAAGTAAACAAGCGACTGGAAGATGCTGATGCAACATAAAACCCATACATACATCTTTCAGCCGAGCTGGACTGATTTAATAGCGCAATGAACCACATACATGTATGTATCTGCATTAACAAATCCAATAAGTAATTAAAAAGTAATATATATGACACACTTTTCCCATATTTTGAAAATGATTGATAAACATACATAGACATATTAAAACTTACTGGTCTGCATCATAAACTGTCCTTCCACCATGATCCTGCTTGTACGCAAGGTATGCATTCGTCCAAACACCCAGATAGAAACCCCGGATGTTCTGTTATGCATGTCAGACGACAGTCGGTTTTCACCTCAAACAAGCTTCTATCCTCTCATTTTCCCGACAGCAACAGCACTCGCGATTAGTGGCCATAACCTGACAATTCCCACAGGTACACCTGAAAAAAATATTTCTTAAAATATTAGAAGTTATAAACATGTTGGAGTTAATAAATTGTGAAATTTCGAAAACTGCTATTCAATCGTTTTAGTGCATCAAAGATCATAGGTCTAATCTTATATCGGCGACTTGGGTGTTTATTAGTTCACATTCTCATTAGAACATTGTCATCAGAACAGTCAAATATAAACATAAATTAGATTTAGAAAGCACATAAACAACCAAAACCGTATTTATCATTGAATTCATTGTAAAATTATTTATTTATTTATTTTACATCTATCTATAATCTCTTTTATTTCATCTTCTTAGCATTAATAGCGGTCATTTCCGTTGAGTTTTGGTCACAGTTGACAGATCAACGTACATATGTAGATGTAGAAACAATATTGAATTTTCCGACTGCAGTTTAGTGTGTAGAAAGAATAGTTGTCCAAATATGAGGAGCATTTCGTGAACTCAATCGTGTTTCCGTTACAACAGCGTTGTACATTATCGGTCCGAAATTAAATAAAATCCATTCCAAATATATCTAACACGATTACACATACCACTCAAACTGATCTCGTCGGTTTTCCTCTGGTGCAAGATGTTGTGCTTGTTCTTCACCGACAATTTCGATATCTACTCCCGGCTCGAACTGATACGGTCGGCCAGAAATTCAAGATGGCCACCATGGCTAAAAATAGATTTTCAAAATACAAGTTTGTAGCGACTACTTCTTGAAAACTATAAGTGATATTGATATGGGATTTTTTCTAAAATGATCAGCATGACATGATGTTGATTCTTGTCAAAAATAATTTTGATTCGATATTAAACATGGCTGTCAGCGGCCATCTTTGTTTACATAGAGTTATATAATGAAAACTTGTAGCGACTACTCCTCTGAAACTACTTGACGGATTTTCATGAAACTTCACAGGGATGTTGCTTTTGATGTCTAATTGATCTTAGCAAAATTTCAGGTCGGCCAGAAATGCAAGATGGCCGCCACGTTTGTAGTCACTACTTCCTGAAATCAAAATCAATCAGTAGAGCTTCAAGGTCATTGACCTCTTGTTATTGTTTGTTTGATTTTTTTTTTATGCCCCCGAAGGGTGGCATATAGTAATCACACTGTCTGTCCGTTCGCGTGTACACTCATGTCCTCTTCATAACTCTGACAATAATGGATGGTTTTCAAATAACTTTGCACAATTGCTCACCACAACATGACGACGTGTCGCACACAAAATCCAGGTCCGTGGCTCCAAAGACAAGGTCACACTTAGAGGTCAAAGGTCAAAATTAGTTCGTCTATACAATTGTCTCCGCTTCATAACTCGGACAATAATCAACGGATTTTCAAATAACTTTGCACAATTGCTCACCACAAGAAGACGACGTGTCGGGCACAAAATTAAGGTCCGCGGCTCCAAGGTCAATGTCACACTTAGAGATCAAAGTTCAAAATCTGTTCGTCTATACAATCGTCTCCGCTTCATAACTCGGACAAGAATCAACGGATTTTCAAATAACTTCGCACAATTGCTCACAACAAGACGTCGTGTCGTGAAAAAAAAAAAAATAATAATTTATAAAAAAAAAAGCAGGTTGGCCGGAAATTCAAGATGATGTAAAAATGATCAGCATGACATGATGTTGGTCCTTGTCAAACATTGTTTTGATTCAACGTTAATCATGGCTGCCAGCGGCCATCTTTGTTTACATAGAGTTTTATAGTAAAATGTTGTAGCGACTACTCCTTTGAAACTACTTGCTGGATTTTCATGAAACTTTACAGGAATGTTGCTCTTAATGTCTTATTGATCCTAGCAAAATTTCAGATCGGCCAGAAATTCAAGATGGCCGCCACAGCTAAAAATAGATTTTTAAAAAAGAAGTTTGTAGCGACTATGTCTTGAAAACTATAAGTGATATTGATATGGGACTTTTTGTAAAATGATCAGCATGACATGATGGTTATCAGAGTCAAACATTATTTTGATTCGACGTTAAACATGGCTGCCAGTGGCCATCTTTGTTTACATAGAGTTAAATAATGAAAACTTGTAGCGACTATTCCTCTGAAACTACTTGACGGATTTTCATGAAACTTCAAAGGAATGTTGCTCTTGATGTCTAATTGATCCTAGCAAAATTTCAGGTTGGCCGGAAATTCAAGATGGCCGACACGGCTAAAAATAATTTTTCAGGAAACAAGTCTGTAGCGACTACTTCCTGAAATCAAAATTAATCAGTAGAGCTTCAAGGTCATTGACCTCTTGTTATTGTTTGTTTAATTTTTTTTTTTTTAATTTTTTTTTTAAATATATCTGTTGGTTTCATATTGCTCCAAGGTCAAGGTCACACTTACAGGTCACTTCGTGGGGCATTTGTCACTTACTGTGACATTTCTTGTTTATTTTTATTTTTTTACATATTTTTGTGTAGTTTTGGTAAGTTCCAACACATAGTTTTGTTGTGCTCCCAACCCCATTCCACATTGTTGTAGCCTTGTTTTCTGATGGTATATACTAGCTATAAATTTATTATTCTCTGAAAAATTGAATAGTCGAGCTGCGCTGTTCTCCGACAGCTCTTGATTTGTTTGTTTTTAATATATATATATATATATATTTTAATAGATATATAGTTTTACATAAATATTTTTTTTTGTTTTAATTTTTTTTTTTTAAATATATTTTTTAAAAAAAATAATTTAAATTTGCTTATTTTCTTATTATTTTTTTTTATTATTTTTTTTTTGGTTTTACCGCCATGTTAGCAGGAAGCATTGCTATGCCTATTGCAAATTTCTTGTCGGCGCTACTCCTACTAAATGCCTTGTTAGATTTCGACTAATCCTGGCAGGAAGCATCGGTAAGATATCTAGTTGTGCATATCGCGATTTTGTTCCAGTTTGCTGATTTATGACAGAGTTATGGCACTTTGACATTTTTACATAAGATTTCTTGTCGGCGCTACTCCTCCTAAACGGCTTGTTGGATTTCTACAAATTTGGCAGGAAGCCTAAGTATGATGTCTAGTTGTGCAAAGCATGGTATATCGATGAAATTTTGGACATGTTAGAAAACCAGCTTGATCTAGATAGTAACGACAGGGTAATGGCCCTTGATTTGTTGAAAAATGCTATATTGTATTTTCCTTTGTTAAATCTGTAGTTACTTTATTTTTTATCTGATCTTTACCATATTTGTTTAGAATGTTAATATATGCCCCCCCCCCCCACCCCCTCCAATTAAAAAATGCCCATGCCAGACTAGACACAGCAGACTTATTGCCCATGATTACCAGGTGAGCGATCTAAGGCCATCCTATCCTGTTGTTTTTTCAATGTTTTGAAAAAAACAACTGATGCGAATTTTATGTCGACAACCCTTGATATAAGAGCCGTTTTAGCCAGTAGAGCATCTACAGGCCCTCTTGGGCCTCTTTTTTTAATAGAATGGCATTTTGTTCTTAAACAAATGCTCTTAAATGTCATCTCAGCAAACGGTAAACTCTATTGTTTTAGTTACTAAAACGTTTACAAACTTTCATTTAAGCATCACAGACGTTTTTATTTTTAAGTCCAGCCCCCGTTAGGCGAGACATGTGAATCGACGGATTTCTTGTTATTATATACTACAATTTAGAGCCAATCAGATACCGATACGGATTAACCCCTTACAAAGACGAATATGCTAACAACAATATAAACATCGTCTTTACATAAGAGTAAAATGTTGCGTTTTATAATTAATCATTTTAATATGTTTATTAAAATAAAAGCCTTACGGTTTTTATGTGATTGTGCAGAATGCATAATTCCATATAAGGTCACTTTGACCTTTGCTTTTAACCTACTTGCCCCAAAACATTACAGTTTCTCCTATCACTAATGGCTATATTTATGAGTTTAGGTCATACAGTTTTGATGTTATTGTGCGGAATGCAGAATTTCATATAAGGTCACTGTCATTATAGAGAATGCATATTCCCATGTAAGGACACTTTGACCATTACCATTAACAAACTTGCCCCAATGAGGTTTCTCCAGTCATGAAGGGCAATGAACTTATCAATTTAAATGAGTTTAGGTTGTACGGCTTTGATGTTATTGTGCGGAGTGGCTATTTCTATATAAGGTCACTGTGACCTTTACTTCTGACCTTCTTGTCCCAAAACAATGTTTTTTTTCCTCTCTCTAAGGGCAATTTACCTATAAATATTTATGAGCTTAGGTCCTATGGTTTTAATGTTATTGTACGAAATACATATTTTTACATATAAGGTCACAGTGTCCTTTACATTTAACTAACTGCCCCCCAAAAAAATAAGGTTCTCCGCTCACCAAAGGCAATGTACTTATGAAGTTTTATGAACTGAATTGGATTTTATAGTCGCACCAACAGCTAAGGTCATATGGCGACTTTCCAGCTTCCATTGGTGTAGGAAGACCCCAGGTGCCCCTCCGGGCAATTTTCGTGCACGGGCGGGCACCTGGGTAGAACCACTGACGTTCCGCAAGCCAGCTGGATAGCTTCCTCACATAAAGATTCCTAGGCCCCTGAGGGATCGAACCTACAGCGGTGAGGGGCAAGTGATTTCAAGTCAGAGACGTTAACCACACCTTTAACCTACTACAATAAGGTTTCTCCTCTCATTAAGGCCAGTGAATAAGGATATGAAGTTTTATGAGTGTAGGTGATATGGTTTTGATTTATGGTGCGGAATGGATATTTCCATTTAAGGTTACTGTTGCCTTTACCTTTATTCTAGGCAAGTAGGTTAAATGTAAAGATCACAGTGACCTTCTATGGAAATAGGCATTCTGCACAATAAAATCAAAACCATTGGACCTAAACTCATATAAATCAAGAACAATAAGTTTTCTCCTCTCATCAAGGGCAATGCACTTATACAGTTTTATGAGGTTAGGTCTTACGGTTTTTATATGATTGTGCAGAATGCATAATTCCATATAAGGTCACTGTGATCTTTGCTTTTAACTGACGCTCCAAAACATTACAGTTTCTCCCATCACTATTGGCTATGTACCTATGAAGATTTATGAGTTTAGGTCATACAATTTTAATATTATTGTGCAGAATGTATAATTCCATATCAGTTACCATGACCTTTACCTTTAACCTACTTGCAAAAAAAACAATAGCGTTTATCCTCTTACTAAGGGCAGTATACCTATAAAGATTTATAAGCTTAGGTCTTTTGGTTTTTATATGATTGTGTAGAATGCATAATTCCATATAAGGTCACTGTGACCTTAACCTTTAACTACTGGCCCCAAAAACAACAGGATTTCATCTCAATCAAGGGCAATGTGCATGTGAATATATATGGGGTTAGGTCTCACCACGGCTTTTATGTTACTGTGGGCATTGTATATATTTTCATATAAGATCACTGTGACCTTTACCTTTAACCTACTTGACACCGAAACAATTTCTCCTGTCACCAAGGGCAAAGTACTTAAGTTCCATGAGTTATGTTTTTTATGTGATTTTTCAGAATGTATAATTCCATATCAGTTACCGTGACCTTTACCTTTAACCTTCTTGCAAAAAAACAACAATAGGGTTTATCCTCTTTCTAAGGGCAATATACCTATACAGATTTATAAGTTTAGGTCTTTCGGTTTTTATGTGATTGTACAGAATGCATAATTCCATATAAGGTCACTGTGACCTTTACCTTAAACTACTGGCCCCCAAAACAACAGGATTTCACATCTAATCAACGGCAATGTGCACGTGAAGTTAAATTAGGTTAGATCTCACCACGGTTTTTGTGTCGCCTTTTTGAAGAAAAAAGCGATACATAGGGATCACTTTGTCGTCCGTCAGTCTGTCCATCACGAAAACTTAACGTTGGCTATAACTTTCTCATTCTTCATATTTCTTCATCAAACTTTCAATATATATGCTCACCATGACAACATCGACATGACCATACTAAAATATGAAGGTCAAGGTCACGGTGAAGGTCATTATATGGGTTAAATACTCAGTTTTTTCTTCACTAAAATGTTGGCTATAACTTTCTCATTTCATGATATTTCCTCATCAAACTTTCAATATATACTCATCATTACAACATCGACATGACCATACTAATATATAAAGGTCAAGGTGACACTGAAGTTTATTATATGGGTTAAATATAAAACAAATTCTTCATGAAAACTTAACGTTGGTTATAACTTTATTATTTCTTCATATTTCTTCATCAAACTTTCAATATATACTCATCATGACAACATTGATATTACACTAGATAATACTCTAAATCATCTTATACTAAGAGCCAAGAAATATATTTACTTTTGCAGAATAGATAAGAGATTACCATGTTTAACTTCTCTACCAATATAACTCAGAAAAGGGAATTCCTTTCAAAACAAATTCTTTTAACAGATTTATGAGACATGGCAAAATTACACAAGACTATTTGAACAAAAGTAGAATAGGGGCTTTTTAAAATCAATGAGGAAGTTTATTTTTCTTACCATTTGTTGGTGTCACTGTAGGAAGGGAAACAACCCGTTCAGGAAATTATGGACGGGATATAGCATGAATTACCTCCCATTCTTTTACTAAGGGGTCGACCCTTTTATTCTCAAGAGGGTATCTGGCATTTTCCTTCGAGTTCACCTACTTTTCGCCCAATGTTTTTTGAACAAGCTTATTTTTTTAACCTTCAGAAATTAGACCGGGTTATTTATGAATTTAATTTTTCAGTAAAACATCAAACCTCCACCAACCCCAATTATTGACTATTGTACGATACCACGTTACGTGGCGACGATTCTCCGACCCCCATGTACCTATGACGGAGAAAATAAATAATAATGATGCATTTGGCAACTCTCTCTATCATTTTATACAAGTTTTCACCTAAAAACCGCCTTGAGTTTCTATATTAACATTATATTTTCCCGCCCAACTACCTAGCCTATTATTTAATATTCTTGTAAACAATTTACCCACCGTACTCATTTTCAGTGTTAATTCTGTTGAAATTAAATGTGTTTCATTTTATTTAAATTGCACCAGGGCAGAGTGTGAATGAAACGAAAATTAACACTTGTGTGACTGTGTTAGAAAATAGGAAATAACAATTAAGTCTAGGACTGACTAACGGTGCAGAATGAGGACTCTTGTTTTAACAGTTTAAGCAATGAGCATTGAAACATATACCATGGATTTTATTTTATATTGTTCTAAATATGCTTGTTCTAATTCTTTAAACATATACCAAATCTTTTTATTCATTTCAAGTAAAGTTTAATACAAGTTACGAAGAATTTTTGAAACGAAAATGAAATGTTTACTCATTTACTCTAAATATTGAATGCTTTACTTTGTAAGAATATTCTACGAACGTCTAGTTTGATTATTACTGTATTAAACACGTAGACATTTTGAAACGTCAACTTCGTTTTCGGCCGTTTCCAAAGGTCCATTTACATACTCTTTTTTTTTGATCGGACACCCGCACCCCCCCCCCCCCCACCACAGTACCCAACCCCCTACCCCCCGCCCCCATAACATTTAGAGACAGTGACCTAGATTATCAGGGGTTGATGACCTTCGAAATGTTACTTTTTGCAAATGTTAAGAAAAGATAAAACCGGTAAAAATAAGCTGATTAAAGTTTATAAAGACCTGAGCATTAAATAATTAATGGCTGCCACCATATGAAACAACTCTCTGAATACTTGTCTAACAGTGTATGCCCGAATGGGATATTTACTCCCATACTACATACACCAAGAAATGACATACATTTTAATGTAATGTTAATTTAATATTTCTATACCCGTACAGACAAGAAATCTCGCAGACTAAAATTGTATAATTTGGAAAGATCAAAGAATATATTAACTGCATACGTCATGGATTTATATGTACACTGGATTTGAAACTCCCTATACGCCCTTGTTAATTCCAGATTTATCCGCCGAATGGTCAATAAGCTGGTTCCCTGATTATTCTGCGGTAAACAACATGGTACGTGCCATGGTAACAGGTGCGCGGCGGCCATTTTTGACGCGATCGATTATCCTGAAATGAGTTGATGTTGACATAAACCTGAGTTATTTACGTACTACTTGACGATCTATTTCAAATATCGAGGTAAGGTATTTAAATCTGATGTATTGCTTTTAATTCATTGAAAGAAATTATGGAAATCATACTATAACTTGGGTTTTAACGGCGAAAATACGCTCTATTAGCCGTGTTGATTTTCTTTTTTCTACAGTTTTCGCCATTTGAGGCATGAAATCGAATTGTACATTTTGGAAAATATAACTTTTCTTTCATTTACGTTACGATATTCAAAGTAATTATTCCTTCGTAAAGCCATTATTGTGTAGCGTTGGTTGCTTGTCTTGGATTTCTGTATAGCCTTTGTTTTGTTCGCAAATTACGCAGTTGAATTTGATTGAAAAATCATAAATTCTTTTTCTAGTTTTCGCCATTAGCGGCTTGAAATCGAGAATATACATTTTCGAAAATTTAACTTCTCTTTCATTTACGTTACGATATTCAAAGTAATTATTCCTTCGTAATGCCATTATTGTGTAGCGTTGGTTGCCTGTCTTGGATTTCTGTATAGCCTTTGTTTTGTTCGCAAATTACGCAGTTGAATTCGGTTGAAAATTCATAAATTATTTTTCTAGTTTTCGCCATTTGCGGCTTGAAATCGAGAATGTACATTTTGGAAAATTTAACTTCTCTTTCTTTTACGTCACGATATTCAAAGTAATTATTCTTTCGTTATGCCATTATTGTGTAGCGTTGTTTGCCTGTCTTGGATTTCTGTATAGCCTTTGTTTTGTTCGCAAATTACGCAGTTGAATTTGGTTGAAAATTCATCAATGAAAGCGCCTTCATTTTTCATAAATGTATAAACGTTCTATGTGAAACTCCTGTTTTATTTATGGTTCGATATTCAAAATAATTATTCTTTTGTATTGCCATTATTGTATAGATTTAAATGACGGCCTTGGATTTCTGTATTTGTTTTCGTCTCAAATTTTGCTGTTTAAGTTGGTTAAAAGATAGTATTACGATGCGATATCTGTGTATTCGATATGACACGTTTGACTTTTGGGGTACTTGCGTGCAATAAAACAGAAATAATATATCGATCATCAACATCCTGTTATTTGGAACACAAAACAACCCTTTGAATTACATCTGTTATCGCACTTCTAAGGGGACAATATGCCGAAATATCGCGCACGACCACCTTGTATATTCAGCATGACACCTCTGACTTAGGGGTGGAAGTGTGTAATAAAAACAGACACGTCGACCGCACTGTATATTCAGTATCGAACGGTGTTAATTAGAAGGCGCCAGATGTGCAATATGGAACAATAGACCACTAAATCCATCATAGTTTAATTAAACAAGGCAACTGAAGCCAAAATCAAGTCGAATTAACTAATGAGCCAGCGAACTTATGTACTTACATGTATCATTATGCATGTATATTTACAATTTGCAGAGTCACATGATCATTGTCGCAGTTTCACCTATTTCGCCAATGAGCCAGCTAGTTTAAATACTTTTCCCAGAAGAAATAATACAGCAACGATATATATATCACGCAAATCGAAAGTGCACGTGAGAATCAAAACGATATAGACTTGGTATACAGTAATTTGTGCGACGTTATCACAGACGAAATTGTTAACCATATACCAACATTTAATTCAAGCAAAAATACTAGTAAACGCAGAAAAGTGACAAAACCATATTGGTGCGACGATTTACAGCAATTATGGGATATAATGCGGATCAATGAACGCTCATTTTTAAGATAAACTATTACGTCAGTCGGAACGTGCATACAGACTGGCTCAAGCCATTGAAATAGAGGATATGTCCAATAAGAATCCGACAGAGTTCTGGAGAAAAATACAAAACCTTGGCCCCAGGAAAGATAAATCTATACCGATAGAAATTGTGGACAATGGAAGTATAATCAGAAATGAGAAAATGGTGTTTGAGCGATGGAAAACGGATTTTGATAATTTATATAATAGTGGAAATAATGACGATTTCGACGAGTTACATTATAACCGCATAAAACTGCATAAACAATTATTAGAAATGAACATGCAGGATCCCTTATATGTGAACAATGAACAAATGAACCGGAATATTTGTATTGAGGAGTTAACAAAAATCGTTATGCACGCTCGATCGGGTTCGGCTTGTGGTCACGACAATATACCGTATGACGTACTCAAATTCCCGGCGGTCATAGCAATACTTCAACAGTTATTCCAATTAATCTTTGATAGTAGCCTAATACCATCATCATGGAGAAAAGCGATTATTTGCCCAATACTCAAAGATCAGAACTCTGACAAACGCATGCCGCTTAACTATCGTGGGATCAGTTTATTGTCTTGTATTAGTAAGCTGTATAGTGCTTTCTTAAATAAAAGGATAACAATTTATCTTGATAATGAGCATTTACTAGCGGACGAACAGAATGGTTTTAGATCTGGGAGATCATGTGAGGATCACGTTTTTACATTGAACAGCATAATTAGGAACAATAACTCTATATACACTTCATTCATCGACCTTAAAAAATGTTTTGATTTTATCGACCGCGATATGCTCCTGTATAAACTGCTACTCCATAACATCGACGGAAAAGTTTATAATTCGATCCGGAATATTTACACAAGTGCCACAGCATGTATCCGAATAAATGACAACCTTACAGACTGGTTCAACTGTGATACTGGGGTTAAGCAAGGCTGTTGTTTATCCCCAACACTGTTCTCCATTTTCGCCAACGATCTTGTGAAAGAGGTCAATGACCTTGACCTTGGTATCACCATGGGAGACGCTAAGGTTTCCATTCTCATGTATGCGGACGATATTGTGCTAGTCTCGGACAGTGAAGACAAATTACAAAACATGCTAAATACGTTACATCAATGGTGTAAAAAATGGCGAGTGATAGTTAACACTAACAAGTCAAAAATAGTGCATTTCCGGCATCGCAGAACACCACGAACAGAATACGTTTTCAGAGTCGGAAATAATGTGATTGAAACTGTTACACAGTACCGCTATCTAGGAGTTATATTTGATGAGCGAAACGACTTTAGTGGTAATTGCGAGGCACTTGCGAAAGGAGCAGGGCGGGCGCTGGGTGGAATTATCAGCAAAATACACAGCATGAAAGACTTCCGGTTCCGGTCGTACGAAAAACTATTTAACGCTTGCATTACACCGATAATGGATTATAGTGCATCTGTGTGGGGTGCAAAAACGTACCAATCCCTCGATAATGTACAAAACCGCGCCTTACGATACTTCATGGGCGTACACAGATTCACGCCTCTTCCGGCGCTGTATGGAGACTCCGGCTGGCAACCGACGCTGTATCGTAGATGGATTTGCATTTTCCGGTATTGGAATAGGCTAATGAAAATGGATAACGGTAGACTTACGAAACAGGTGTTTAATTTTGACTTCGATAAGTGTACACACAATTGGTCTAGTGATGTTAAGCAAATCTTTACAACTTTGGGGATTAATGACCAATTCGAATCAAAAGCATTAGTCGACTTAACGGTAACAAAAAGCTTAATAAGCCAACATTATACAGACAAGTGGTCACGTGATGTATCAAACATGGGCAAATTGAGAACATACCGACTTTTTAAACTGGATTTTAAATGCGAAGACTATATGACAATGAATCTGTCAAAATACGAACGATCGTTATTGTGTCAATTTAGAACTGGGATATTACCGTTAAGAATAGAGACTGGAAGATATGTTGGGGAGCCTGTTGAGAGTCGGACTTGTAGATTCTGTGATACAGCGGCCATAGAAGATGAGAAACACTTTTTACTGGCTTGTTGTTTATATAATGATATCAGGACTAATGTTTTCGGTGAAATTTTAAGACAAAATGAGTTTATTTCTTTAAACACAGAACTGAAAATGTGTCATTTATTAAAGGATTACCCAAGAAAATCTGCAAAATTTATTGTAAAAGCGTACATCCGTAGGCGTACCGTTATGTATTCATGAGTAAATGTATACCGTTAATTGCTTAATAATGCTGCTATTATGAACATTTAAATATATGTCTAGCTGAATTAATTCACTATATAACTATTTTAGTAACATACATCTTTTATTCATCCATGTAATGACTTGTATTACCACATTTCAACAATGATTAGCGTTTGTAAATAATATTCGTTTGAGTTATTGCAATTTGATTGAACTTGCCATATTTTAAGTACTTCTACTTCACGTACTGTTATTACTTTATCAGTACAGGTGACTTATAGGTCCAATGGACCGGGTGCTTGTAATTTGTACATAACTATTTGTAATATATATTGTATGCACATGTCACTATAATAAAATATTTACTTACTTACTTACTTACTTATATATATATATATATATTTAATTTGTCGAGTCAAGTCACTGTCGCAGTTTCACATACGGTCAAACGAATGTAATTGTTCTTATTTAGTTCGTTTTTAGTAAAGCTTAAACAGACATCACTGCATAGAATAAAAAATTATCTTTCAGCTCGTATTTGAATTAGCAAGCTACCTTAAATACTCTTCCCAAAATAAACAAATCAGCAACGATATGTAAATATATATTTTTTAAATTTGCCGAGTCACGTCACTGTCACAGTTTCACATACGGTCAAACGAACGTAATTTTTGTTATTTAGTTCGTTTTTAGTAAAGCTAAAACCAACATCACTGTATAGAATAAATAATTATCTTTCAACTCGTCTTTGAAATAGCCGGCTATCGTAAATACTTTTCCCAAAACAAATAAATTAACAACGATATGTATACTAGGTTTTCATACATTTGATCAATTCATAAGACGGTGCGTAACTTAGCGCAATGCGCATGCGCCGTAATACCTTACCTGTACGCGCAAGTTTTCATGGGTAAATTATTATTCGGCGGATAAATTGGATTAACGACATGTTTCAAATCCAGTGTATATAAATCCATGCATACGTGTAGGTATGATAATTAAAAAAATGTGGCAGTCGGCTTTTCCGATTAGATACTTGCTATGACACATCATGCAACAGCTGATTGAATATTTACCGTGAGATTTGTAAAGTGTTTCTCATCAGGTGTTATAAACTGTAGATAATCGATTAGAGGAGATCAATTTAAAATCTGACTATATATCGAGACGGACTAAGTAACGAAATGCAGTCGAATGTTTTCATTCTGATTGTTGGTTCTTAAAGTATTTAGACACTCTTCTGTTTTTTGGCAAATACAGTCAAACCTGGATTAAGAGACCGCTCAGGGGAAAGACCGAAAGTGGTCTCTTAATACAGGTGGTCTTTTAATACAGGGTCTAACATTGTTCGATTTTTTATTTTCATTTTGTACATGTATTAAAATGAATGCTCTAAATTGTAGGCATCTCGTATTATTTCATATATATGGAGTATTAGGCCTTAAGCCAGGACCCAAAATTTTCGGTATTGTTACCAACTCAAGGGACAAATTCTTCCATCACTTTTGAAAAGAGCAATGTATATAGATTACATTTTTCCATGATAGCAATCTGGAACATGTAGCTTATATAAAAAAAAATCGAACATTAATAGGTTATCATTGTAGCGTTTTCATATTAGTTTTTGCTGTTCATTTGTTAATGTCATGCTTGTGTGAATAATCATTAATATACTTTTTAAATATGCACTTGAGTTTACAATTCATTGAGTTACATAAAGCGTAAATAAGCTCTTTTAAGCACTGAATTCAGTTTAAAATCTCTATTTTGCTTCAAATTAGAAGTCAATTTACCCCACCCTCTATCGACACATTTTTATGCATTTAGTTTAGTTAATATTTTTGAATTAGTAATTTACAACCTTTCTACATGATTTAAATAATATTATAATATGAATAAGGGATTGTTATGATATATTGATGAAATTAAGTACTAAGCATTGTTCATGGCATTGCACATATGTTTTCAGTAAGCCTGATAAGTTGAGACACATGCCAAACTGGAAGTATAAGCCTTCCTCAAAGTAACTGCAACATAAATAATATTAACATGTTCTGATATATACATATATTGCACAGACGACACATAGTCCAAAGGATTCTAGATAATGGAAATGTGCGGTTTATCGTGTTTTTTTTAAAAAAAGTATTGTTTATGTGTATGCGTCATGGCAATACTTATTATGATTACTTGGATTATGTATTACACATAAATACATGAATTAAACATTGCATATTGCAACGCCAAATCTTAAAAGTTGTCTATTTTAATACTTTTTAATTACAATATATGCATATTTTAAGGATTTTTACACCTGAATTTCCCCACCCATGTACAACACAATGAAGACTTCTGCATATGAATGGTAAAAATAGTAGTATTTGCATGAACCATTTTTGTGTTACTGAAAAAAGAATCGACGAAGATGAATTGATTTGAATTGGGGTTTTAAGGCGCACCAACACAAACATGTTATATGGCGCCAACAGGAATGAACATTCGACCCGGCTCACTCTTCATTAACATCTAGATAAAAGATTGCAGAATGTGCCTAGTACCTTCTTACCTGCAGAACTGCAGAGTTGCTGCAAATTCTCTAGTAAACACTCCATTTTTCGCTGGAGCCACGATCACTGCCACCACTGAAGTAGCACCTGAAACAATACAGGTTTCATGATGAAAATAATGAACAAAAATGACAAAATTAACATGAATTCGGGGAAATTTTACCCCTATGCCTGGATATTCAGTGGTCATATTCTTTCCCGGGAACCACACGGCGTCGACGAAGAAATATCTTTAGGGTGATACCCAGATCACTGTATTAACTACTTACCATGACAACTATTTGATAGTATTGGTGCAGTTGTTACAGTATCACCTGCTTAGGATATGTATCTAAACAGTTCTCCGTACTTGATTTAGAGTATGGAATTAACCTAGGATAGTAAGCATCAAGTACAAGTGGAATGAGTATTACCTACAAAAGAAGGTGTATTGCCAATGAAGAGAGAGAGGGAGTATGTGTGTGTGGATGGGGGGGGGGGGGGGGGGGGGGGGGAATGGATATATAGGCATTTAGGAACCTGCCCTACTGACGAATAGACACCTATGTTTCTTTAACATGATGGGAGAAAAAAAACAAGCGATACACGGGATCGCCTGGTTTATGTCCCCATCCGACGGACGAGGGTAAAAGTGTCTTGCCCAAGAACACACTGACAAAATTCACTGGCTCCGGTGAGGATTGAACCAGGGTACTCTGAATTTAAAGTCCCCCGTGCTATCCACTGCATCAACAGGATGTATGCGCTCAAGCAGGATGACTGCATTTAATATACATACAACTTAAATGTTAATCCGTCATAAAGGTTATATCCAAGAAGCTGGGTTCACAACGGTCACTCTTATCTAGCAAGTTAGCATCAAGTTCATGTATGTCGAGTTGGAATATGCCTGCAAGCCTTATATATGCCCAGCTCATTGCTGTTTTTGGTAAACTTGGCAATTAATGCCTTGGGATAAAACAGGACAATTAAGAATACTCAGTACATATTATCTGATTTAAATAATATAACTTAATGTGACAATATAACATACATCTAAGATATAAAAACAAATTAAACGCTTACAGATAAGAATCGGTACCCAGTGCATCGAGATAGATTACATTTAGTGATCACGGTTAGTTTACTGATGTTTACTCTAAAAGCTATATCCGACATACAGGTTCTTCTGCAGTTAAAGTAGCTATCCCGCCAACAACAGCCACATTTTACAACATATGTACATCGTTTCTAAACCTACTGACCACGAGGTATATACATAACTTACATCGTGTGAGAATCAAAACTCTATAGATACAATATAAAAAGCTTTAACCAGCCAGACAAAAAAAATGGATAATTTATTTTACACTTATTCAATTACGAATATTACAATAACCCATGAATAAACATATACTTTTAAGCGACACATATGCACTATTATATGAGATGAACACCTGGATAGAGTTTTGGTAAACTGTGTTTGTAGTGTAATTTTGTCGTAATTTGGCGGGTTATTTTAAAATGTGTATAACAAATACCTAAAAAATCAACAGTTAAACCATAAAATGACTTTTCTTTTTCTTTCTGTTTTTTTGCAATTTGTCGAAAATGCAGTGGTCTACTTTGTGATTTTAGTTCGTGAATTTGTTCAATATGCGATTTGTAAACATGGTTAAGTCTTCATAATGGAATACCTTATCAAAAGTCACATTCTCTATATATTTCAGTTCGCTTAAACCAAAAACCAAAACCAATGAAAAGTGTACAACTTCAAGCCATTAACTCAAAGTCTCAAAGTGCTCTCATGTTTTAAGAAACAACAACAATTTCTTTAGATAAATTTGTAAAACTGTGACCCCCGTAGTGACCATATTTGACCCCATTATCGCCATTTGAACAAACTAGATAGAGGATCATAAGCTTATGGTACATGCGAACTATTATTTAGCTTTTGAAGTATCAGAGAAGCTGTTTGAATATGTTTTCCTATATAATTCAATGTTATAGTTTGACCCCCTGGACAGGGCCAAATTTTATTCCAGGCTTGATTCAAGGGACACCATTTAAATTATTTGGTACAGGATAATACTCTTAAGCTACATGTAGCTTATTACACCTCTAGCTCATGTAGTTTCAGAGAAGATGTTTATAGACATTCCTACATAAATCTATGTAAATATGTCAACCCCGGGACCGGGCGAAATTTGACCATAAGATCACCATTTGAACAAAATAAATTGGTAGAGATCGATACTCTTATGCTACATGCATCGTATTAGACATCTAGCTCTTGTAGTATCAGAAAAAATGATTGTATGGACTTTCCTATATAACTCTTTGTAAAATTTTAACCCCAGAACCGGCCCATAGTTGGACACAGAGTCACGATTTGAACAAAAGTGGCGGAGAACCATAATCTTGTACAATATGCAGAATAGTAGACCTCTGGCTCTTGTTTTTTTTTAAAGAAGAGATTTTAAAGATGTTTCTATATGACTCTATGTAAATATATGATCCCTGGGGCGGAGCCAGTTATGACTCCAGGGTCAACATTTTAACAAACTTGATAGTGGACCATTAGCGTATGCTTCATGAATAATATGGGACCTCTAGCTCTTACAGGTTTAGAGCAAATTATTTATTTTTAAAGATTTCCTATATAACTGTATGAAAAAATGTTACCCCCGGGGCTGGGCCATATTTGACCCGGGGGTCACCATTTTGTAAATAATTGGTAGAGGACCCTAAATATATAATACATGCAAAATATTAAACTTGTAGCTCTTCTAGTTTCATCTAAAACGATTTTTTTAAAGAAACAACAGTTTTGCTTCAAAGGGGGAGATAACTCTAATAAAAGGAATCAGCTACCCTGTTCACACTGCTATCATGGATTTTTTGTTTCTCTTCAAGGTACTCAATAACATGGTACTAGTAAGAATTTGTCCCTTGAGATGGTAACAAAAAAGTGTATGGCTCACGGTCTATATCTTGTAAAGGAATAATAAACACTTATGCAACAAAGACAACTTTAATTTATGTTTTTAAGTGTATATGAAATATAAACATGTGAAATAGATCATGAAACCAAGCCCAACATAGATCATTTATGTCCTCGTACCCAGTTGCGTAACGGGCACGTTTTCTGTCACCAGACACATTGTTCGCAAAATTCTCTAAAACCTCCGATTTTCGTTTTAATATGTTCTGAATTTGTGTTTTACCGACACCTAACTAGTCTGCTATTTTACTCGCACTGTTTGATTTACTAAGTTCAATCACACTTTACGCTTCGACATGATTTCAATAACTTTATTTATTGCAATCAGCCGTTAAAAATAGCGAGTAAATATATTACCGTTGCCATCACGTGATATAAACAAATTATTATGTCATCCAATCACTACGTCGTATAAATATAACTTCATCAATATTAATGAGGGCACTTGACAGTATTGACCAATCCCATCTCCGTATACAAATAAACTTATGAATATTAATGAACAATTTAACCTTTCACTATAACGCTATCAATCATATATGTTTTCAACATTCGAAGGTGATAATTGGTATTGCAACTTATTAATTGGTACTTATATATTGAAATCTCCTACAGGGGGGTGATTATAAAGGCTCATTAGGTTATTGTTGAATTTATGTTTGAAGTTACATTGCACCATTGCGTTTGTGCTTCCGTAGTGTATCGTCAAATAGTGCCTAATAAAAAACGTTTCCCTGCCTTACTAGTGATACAAAATGCATGCTTTTGATGTATTGTGAACATTGATTAGTGTTTGTTTGAGATATTTAATTATAATTGACATAGACAGTAAAGCGAAAGTAGAAATGGGGTAAATCTATCTGTGACGTGTCAAAATAGAACGTGACGTCATTCAACAGATTGGCTTGTTCTTATATGATACATGACCCTCTGTTTTTATTGCATTTTTATATTGGCGGACGCTCGATCGTTTGACTGATAAGTGTTTTAAAATTTTCTACGGAGAAAAATGCGCGTTTTTTATCTCTTGATATACATTCGTCCTATATAAAACAAAGAAGGAAAATCAATGGTGCAATATGTAACCTAAAGAGAGCTAAATGGGATAAATCGATTTCTCTTGGATTCGTACTTAAAGTCGAATTTCAGATGAAAATTAGTAAGCAGAGCTCTAAAACAGACACTGCATGTGCTTTTATGTCGGTTTTAAGTATATTTATTCAGTTTTCGTGTTTAACAACCGTAATTTCGAGTTTCAGCTTTTTGTGGGTCTTAAAATGGCGTGCCTGGGTTACTTCTTTAATTGAAGTTAAATTCTTTGGTATGGAAATGTAGGCTGCTGTTTGTGGAACATGTTTTTAAAACTTTAGCTTCAAAAAAAAAAGTTTGGGAGGTTTGCCACCACTAAATATTTCCCCTACCCCCCAAAAATAGGATATTGTGAACAGTTTTAGAAGGGTTTAACTTGTAAACTATTATTAATATACATGAAAACACTGACTTTGTAGCGTACGGCTATTATCAATTTTGATTTCAGTGAAATTTGTGGGATGTTTGAGCGTGTATACACAACTAAAAGTAGACAATATCCCACAAATTGATGGAATTTTACTAAGAAAACACGTTTTGGTGTGCAAATCTGAATATTGTACATATGCAAAGTGCTGCTGGTTACTAAAATGCATGTTTTATTGATGTTTATTGAATTATTTTGATAATTTGTCACATTTGTCAAGTATATTGCCAAGAAATGTTATTTCATATGACAATTCAAATAGTGTAAAACTAAAGAAAAAAGTCGTTGAATTTGGTCAATTTCAACTTTTTCTATGCATCTACAAATGTCCATATCTCGGTCAATGCTTGTTCGATTTGCATAAATTATGCATTTTTGAGCGTGATATATAGCTGAGAATATAAAAAATTTACATTTAAAAATTATGAACTTTGTGTGCTTCTCTTTAAGGTTACATTGCAACATTGCGTGTGTGCTTCCGTGGTGTATAGTCAAATAGTGCCTAATAAAAAACGTTTCCCTGCCTTACTAGTGATACAAAATGCATGCTTTTGATTGCTTTTTGTTATTATTACCTATAATTCAGCCAAATGATGTATTGTGAACATTGATTATTGTTTGTTTGAGATATTTAATTTTAATTGACATAGACAGTAAAGCGAAAGTAGAAAAGGGGTAAATCTACCTGTGACGTGTCAAAATAGAACGTGACGTCATTCAACAGATTGGCTTGTTCTTATATGATACATGACCCCCTGTTTTTATTGCATTTTTATATTGGCGGACGCTCGATCGTTTGATTGATATGTGTTTTAAAATTTTCTCCGGAGAAAAATGCGCGTTTTTTATCTCTTGATATACAATCGTCCTATATATAACAAAGAAGGAAAATCAATGGTGCAATGTAACCTTGATCTCGTTTCTGTATGAATTACCGATAGCCAAATTGTTTTTGTGTTTTTTTAGTTTGATTTTCTGAAGAAAAAAAATGGCGGTCGCTAAATGATCATAAAATCGGTATTTTGGTATGAAAATATGCTGTCGTTGTTCGCGTTAGACAGGTGGTCGCTTAATAAGTATCAATTAATAGCAAAACTCGTCTGGGGGGAATTCAAAAAGTGGTCGCTTATGGCAGGTGGGCGCTTAATCCAGGTGATCGGATGACCAGGTTTGACTGTACAACTAAAACAATAGTTATCCAATAATGTTCATTGACCTAATGCTTATTCTTTCTGAATAATTCATTAGGAACAGTCTGGTAAAAACCAGTTTAAGCACGTATTTTTGAAGTACAAAGAGATACTGTTAGAAGCTATTCTGTTTAATGAAAATCGGGTACTAACGCCGTGAATAGCTATAATAAACGGGTATTAACCCCAGAAAAACGGGTACTAACCCCGATTGACAGTAATATATAACGCCTCGATTTCAAACATTATGTTGATAATGGGGATAGACAGTTAAACGGCTGACTTAATATAGCCTGGTAACAACCCAGCGTCAGTCTGTCTATTTAATATAGGTTATTCTTAAGAAAATAAATAATAACAATACAGAAGAGGCAATTTACTTTAATGTGATTAAAAGGCTTAATATAGTCTGGTACCAACCCAGCGTCAAACCAAATATAACGTAACTTCAATGTCATTAACGACTGGCTTAATAAAGTCTGGTACCAACCCAGCATCAGTCTGCCTATTTAGTATAGACTACTTTTAGGAACTTTCAGGAAAACAAACAGTAACTAGAAAGAAGAGAAAATTAAATTTAATGTGATTACACGGCTGACTAATTATAATCTGGTACCAACCCAGCGTCAAGCCAAACATTAAACAATCTTTAATATGATTAAGGGCTGATTTAAATATATCTTGGTACCAACCCAACGTACAGCCGTCTATAAAATAAGTAAAATATAATCTGGTACCAACCCAGAAACCGACGTATAGAAACGGGGTTTAGTTCCGTATATACGACACATTAAATATTTCTCTTGCTAATAATCTGCATACGAAAGTGACATTATTAGAGTATACATCAGTAAAATGTAATTACCACCTTGGCACAAATATACGAAAAATCCATTCCATATGGAAATGATTTTGAAATCTTTATCAATGATATATTGAACTAAAAACGCTATAGAAGGAATATGTTGAGATTTTATAGCAACTGATGAAGGCCCTCGGGCTGAAAACGTTTTTGCGGCAGGATATTGTTATCCTGGTAAAATCGTTAACCTATATACAGTGCGTATAGACAGACAGAAATATACTTGCATTGTCTGTTATTTGGCTTTATAAATAAAACTTGCATATAAACCTAAGTGTGCATCATGCAAACCAAATAAATTCACACAACAGGGGCACTGGTAAAACACTGGGTGTGAGACATACACCCGTGAGGAATTCCCTAACTAGGCATGATACCCTTACGAGACATTTTGAAACGTAACCCCCCCTCCCCCCACAAATAACAAATAACATTCTTTCATATAGCGCGTGAATGTTTTTACTGATTCTTGTTTAAAGAGAGGGATTTTAGGTTTTAATGGGGATCGTTATGCCTGGGAGAATTGAATGTTGTTAACGGCTCATCAAGACAGTATAGGATATTTAGAGCCGCCCCAGAGAGAGCGGAAAGATACATAGGAATCCTTCTATAGGACTAACTCAGGCTAATGATAATAATCATAATGTATGGGTTAGCATCCCTTATTTGTGATGTGCTCTATGAACCAGGATAATGCTAATGCTATATGAATTATGTGTTAGCGTTCCTTATTAGATTGATGAGTTAGCATGCTAATATTTACGATCATTTCGATTATTTGGAGTGAACCTTATAAAAAGGGATCGTTTTCTTTGTTCCAGGCGTTTTCTTTGTTCGGGCTTTTTCCTGGCTTTTTTCCTGGATACAAGAGATCAGTAATGATGTGACAGAGACAATATCATTATTACTAAAATATTGTAAATATCAATTCGTCATACTAATAGTTTCGTAGCTAGTAGAGATTAAGTAGAATTAAAGTTATAGAAAATACGATTGGACTCTATATTTCTTTCTACAGTGTGGGTAAGAAATTGTAAAAATACAAACTAAATATACCCCCAGGGACTCCTTATAAGGTTTATTAATTGATCTTGTATGAGAAAGATGTTGTTATTGATTCTGTTGGAAATGAATTATTTAAAGTTTAATCTAACTTATAATATATAGTATATGACTTACCAAAATTATTCAGTAAATTTAACAGAAGCCTTTGAAATTAAAAGTGAATTACCGCTCAGGCTAAAGAATAATCAACTAAATAGGGATTTTCCTTTGTTGTTGACAGCTACTCAGATTAAGAATATCATTAAAGATAAATCCAACGGACATGGCTTAGACATACCTATAGCAAAATCTCAAATGACATCTCAGTCAAAAAATTGAGGCTTTTTGGGAGCATTAGTTGGTTTGTTGACTAAAGCAATATTACCAACAATTGCTAGACTCACTCTAAAAGTATTAGCACCACTAGCAGCAGAAGCACTTAGTGGTCTGGCAAGTACTGGATAGTATAGTGATAAAAAACAAGCACTACTTGAACGATTAAAAAGTCAAAGGTTGCTACCCTATTAAATTAACAAGGCAACAACAACAAGACGGAGGATTTCTTGGAATACTTGCATCATTAGCAATTCCTTGAATTGGAACTCTTATTAGTGGCTTGATCGGAAAGGATTTACAAGTAGGTAGAAGGAGAAAGGATTAAGAGTTGACCGTGGAAGTATCCCATTTGTAAAGACAGTAATTTTTTTTAAAAAACGAGCCTATTTCTAACTTGGACATACTACAATGGGTTAAGCAGTTAGTTATACAAAGCTTCAGGGCAGTGTTTAGCAAGAACAAATTACCAACAAAACAAAATAAACGAGAATGCGTCATTAGTAATCTTGCAAAACCAACAGAAAATATAAACATCATAAAATCATATTTTATCTAAACATACGTTATATATGAGTTACTGCGCTAAAGAATCGGTAATCTATTCGGAGTGGTACAGTAACTATCCCTAGTGATCCCTAGTGATAAAAAACAAGCACTACTTGAACGATTAAAAAGTCAAAAGGTTGCTACCCTATTAAATTAACAAGGCAACAACAACAAAATGATATATATAGTCCTATAGAAACCACAGCGTCCGAACGCAATGGCATCGTAGGTCCGCACTGTACTGCAAACAAGGACTTGAAACTACAATGAAAGAGACAAAAAACAACAGAAAGGGTGAAGACAGGGTTACCGACTTGGAACGGTCAGTAGGCAATAAGGCCTACTGGTTAGCTTGAATCGATTTTAAATGCGCACAATCCTCGCCATTATCCTGTCTTCAGCGCCCAAATAGACAAGACAGTGTAAACAAAACTACATGGAACCATGGACAAAAAACAACAGAAAGGGTGGTGAAGACAGGGATACCGACTTGGAACGGTCAGTAGGAAATAATGCCTAGTTGTTAGCTTGAATCGATTTTATATGCGCACAATCCTCGCTATTATCCTGTCTTCAGCTCCCAAATAGACACGACAGTGTAAACAAAACTACATCCCAGACGGAGGATTTCTTGGAATACTTGCATCATTAGGAATTCCTTGAAATGGATCTCTTATTAGTGGCTTGATGGAAAAGATTTACAAGTAGGTAGAAGGAGAAAGGATTAAGAGTTGACCGTGGAAATATCCAATTTGTGAAGACATTTTTTTTTTCAAAAAACGAGCCTATTTCTAACTTGGACATACTACAATGGGTTAAGCAGTTAGTTATACAAAGCTTCAGGAGAGTGTTTAGCAAGAACAAATTACCAACAAAACAAAATAAACGAGAATACGTCATTATTATTCTTGATGATTATACTGGACCTGGTACACACTGGACTTGCTACTGTAATACATCTTATTTTGATCTGTTTGGCCTAATTTCACCGAAAGAAGTTTTAACTTACATACCTAAAATAAAATACAACACTATTCAGTATCAAGATAAAGCAAGTGTCCTTTGTGATATTTATGTCTGTTCTTCATTAAAAAGTTGCAAGAAGGAAACAGTGTTTACGATAGTATAAGAAAACACTGAAACCTTGCAAACCAACAGAAAATGAAAACATCATAAAATCATATTTTATCTAAACATACGTTATATATGAGTTACTGCGTTAAAGAAGAGATGATTACGGAAAATGTCAATCCTCAGTATATTCTGGCAAAACAATGGTAGAAGAATGTTAAAAGCAACATGCGCTTCTTGCGGGATTATTAAAACACAGTTTGTTAAAAGTACACAAGGTGGAAACATTGATATTCATAAAGCTGTAGTCCCTTTGTTACCTAAAAAGGGATTAACACTTCCTGGTTATAAATATTGCGGTCCGGGCAACCCACTTGATACCGGAGAACCAGTGAATGAATTAGATGCTATTTGCGAAGGGCATGATAACTGTTATGATGAAAGTCTAGTAATAAATCAATGTGTGATAAAAAAAACGCTGGCAGGTTTAAAAACGGGTTAATCCGAATCACTTGTAGAGAAAGAATTTGATATTCAAGCCTGTAATTAGTACTAAATATAAACTTGGTGTTGGATCATCAAAAAACAAGAAAAGGCGTTGAGATGGACTGATAAGTTAACTGATGAACTTCATAAACCCATAAGAAGAAAGTTCACTCAATGCCGTGTGATTGTTAATGAAATTGATAAAATATAGTCGGCTGATTTAGTTAATATGCAATCGTTTTCAAACTATAATAAAGGTATAAAATACTTGCTTACTGTTATTTGATGTATTTAGAAAATTTGCTTGGGTTATTCCAGTTCCAACTAAAACTGGTATAGAATTTACCAAACCGTTTCAAAAATTACGAGCGCTTGAAGACAATGTAAATTTCTTTGGGTTGACCAGGGTGTAGAATTTTATAACAGGACATTTAAACAATTTCTTGATGATAATAATATTCATTCTGTAACACGCACATCTGCCATCTCGTCATTGGGTGGGGGAGGGTGGGTGGGGGGGAACCCCCGAGGGAAAAAAAATCCCAATACCCCCAGTTTCTATACTACTATTCACCGTCTCTTGTTTATAATTCATGCGTATATTTCAGAGTTGGTTGTCGGAAAAACTAAAATAAAAATGTTATAAAAAGTGAAGGGTGAGGGTGTATAATTTAGTAAATAGAATAATAGCAAAATCTATAGAATTAGAATAGTCGCTAAAACTACTAATTTAGGGTTCAATTTTTCAAAAATGTTCACGGAGGAGGCCGGACACCCACCAGTAGAAGGGAGAGACCTCCTTCCACACCCTCCCTTTGAGCATGCCAAAAAAAAACACCAGGTACGCCCCTGGATATATGCGAGCAGATTTAAAGTCAAAATGATAATGAATTAATAAATAGAGTGGATTTAAAACAACACACATACTCACCCACGCACGCACCCACGCACACACACAGACACACACATATTTTGATACTTGCTAACAACTTCAATATTAGCGTGAGACTTTTTAATATATACCACAAGCAGTCACAATAATTGTGTCGAGACAAAGCACAATCACGTATATACGTATATACATGTTTCACGTTTTAAAGACACATTTCCTAACGCTACTTGGTCATTGAAAATGCACGGGAAGCTTGAATATTTACAGCTAGCACGCTTCATGGCTGATTAACTCAGGTATCTAAATTGAGGCTCGCTCTTAGTTTTTTATTTGTATATCATAGCTATATTGAGAGTAACAATAGCTTAACAACACTTTGTAATTTTTTACTTTAATGAAGAAATATATTTTCATAATTTAGCTTTTGAATACAAAACTTATCCGGCATTTCTTAATTGTTTTTAGACCAAAAATCAGAGCACAACACAATAAATATACAACATTCTTTAATGTGTTATTATGTGTACTAGTCACAAATGCTTTATTGGGTGGGCCTCATAATCTGAAGAAAAATTGAATATCACACTTTTCTCATGAAATTGTTTGGCTAACAGTGATTTACAGTTACCTATAGAAATTCTCTCCCCTCACCAAATACAATAGGCTCGAAATGTGTCTTTAACATGGTTATTGATTAGAACGTTATCAATAAGACATACGAAACATATCAGTGTCTTTAGTACTTATGTAAATGAAGGGATGTAACATACTTTTATCACAAATCTCACAATGTTTTTCCTTTGTTTTGTTTTGAATATTTCTTGCTTTTAATACATATATGCAAAAACAATATAAGGTGTATGACAGTACAAAAGTTACATATACATAAATGTAGTCATTGAATAGCACAGAACAGTTATATTAAAGTGTCGTTTTACATGTATGTATTCCAAGAAATAAGTTACATTCAGCGGCAGAGACTAGAAGTAGTAGAAATTGAGAAAAGAAAAAGAAAAAGGAAAAAAAGCGGGAGAGAGAGAGAGAGAGAGAGAGAGAGTTTGTTGCCGAATACTGCTAAATTTTCTGTGTTTAAACGTAAAACTTCCAACTTTTTTTGAATGATACTCCAATTTGTCTTTCGAAATGGCCATAATACGCTCTATATGTTCAATTTCTTGTATGTATGAGATGAAAGACGTAAAACTAGGAATCGTTTTCGCATACTTATTCTTGAAAATAAAATACTTTGCAATTATTAAAACACAGTTTAAAATATCTGAATACGATTTATCTTGAATAATACCAAATGAAATCATTTGGAAAGTCAATGCAAAAGGAATATTTTGCTGTTTAAAAAGTTATGTATTTCTGTCCAAATGGACATTCCCGAAACAAATGTTCAGTTGTTTCAACGTGCATATTGCAAAAATCACAGAGACTTGTGTTACTAATTTTGCACTTATATAGAAACGTATTTGTGGGTATAATTCTCATTATATATTTATATTGAAAAGATCTAAGTTTTGTATCTATTGTGCTTTTGAAATGAGTTTACAGTTTGTTTGTTATAGTTTCTTCCCATTTTTGGTGAGGTTTAATTTGAAATTCTGTTTGTATGCGTTCCACTTGAATGTTATATAATAATTTGTTGGCACAGTTTTGTTTTCCTATTTGTTTCAGTAAGCTTATTTCCCTATAGTGTGTCGTTCTATCTTCTGTTTTTAGTTCCTGTTTCCATTTGTTTGGTATGCTTTGAACAATTGTATAGTAGTTCAGGAATTCAGAATTATGTGTGTTATATATTTTTTTAAATGTGCAAATGTATAACATTCTCTAATTCTATGGTTATACAGTTGTTCAATATATTTAATACCCAAATTATCCCATGTTTTGAAGTATATAGTATGTCCTTGATGTTTTATGTCCGAGTTATTCCATATTATCTGTTTTGAAATGTTGTTAGCTTTCTTTTTGAAGTTTACTAAAGACCAGGATTTTATTATTTCTGACAGAAAAGCGGATCGTGTGATTATTTTGTTTGCATCTTTAATGTCCACATTGCTTTCAAATAAAATACCCCCACCATACAGTTTTACTGATTAAGTTCTTTCATGTACATATCTTCCCAATCACCGTGATTATCCGGATTAGTAAGTCTTTTGACCCATCCTGCTTTAGTGGAATTAATAAATGATTCCAAATCTATCATTTTTAGACCACCATTTTTATAGTCTTGCATACTTGTTTTCCTATCGATTTTGTCTGGTTTACCCTCCCACAAATATTCATACATTTTATTTTTTATTCGATTCAAGGATTCTGTTGATGGAGTCTCCAAAACGGTTAGAGGGTATATCAGTTTTGGTAGAGCAAAATATTTTATTACCGTTATCTTTCCTAGAATAGATAAATTGTGTTTTTTCCATTGATCTAAGCAGGTTATAAATTGATCTATTTTTGAATAAATGTTCCTATTTGTTTCAGTAAGCTTATTTCCCTATAGTGTTGTTCTATCTTCTGTTTTTAGTTTCCATTTGTTTGGTATGCTTTGAACAATTGTATAGTAGTTCAGGAATTCAGAATTATGTGTGTTATATATTGTTTTTAAATGTGCAAATCTATAAAATTCTCTAATTCTATGGTTATACAGTTGTTCAATATATGTAATACCCAAATTATCCCATGTTTTGAAGTATATAGTATGTCCTTGATATTTTATGTCCGAGATATTCCATATTATCTCTTTTGAAATGTTGTTAGCTTTCTTTTTGAAGTATACTAAAGACCAGGATTTTATTATTTCTGACAGAAAAGCGGATTGTGTGATTATTTTGTTTACATCTTTAATGTCCACATTGCTTCCAAATAAAATATTTCCCCCAAAAAAATACTGATTAAGTTCTTTCATGTAAATATCCTTCCAATCACCGTGATTATCCGGATTAGTAAGACTTTTGACCCATTCTGCTTTAGTGGAATTAATAAATGATTCCAAATCTATCATTTTTAGACCACCATTTTTATAAGTCTTGTATAATAGTTTTCCTATTGATTTGTCTGGTTTACCCTCCCACAAATATTCATACATTTTATTTTTTATTCGATTCAAGGATTCTGTTGATGGAGTCTCCAAAACGGTTAGAGAGTATATCAGTTTAGGTACAGCAAAATATTTTATTACCGTTATCTTTCCTAGAATAGATACATTGTGTTTTTCCCATTGATCGAAGCATGATATAAATTGATCATTTTTGGATAAATGTTATATTCTTCACATTTTCCCTTTTCATTTGCAAAAACGATTCCCAGTGTTGTTGCTTTGTCTTTAGTCCATACAAATCTCACCATGTGTTACCACATGGCGCATACCGAGTTACTTTGAATTTTATTCTAAAGGCCATTTCTACATACTCGTTCCATCCACATAAACCATTAAAGGACGGTATCATTTGATGTTGCCTTAAATATTGTCTTGTCGTACCTTTAATGCGTGTTATCTTGTTGCTACTACTTCTGCCAATTCATGGAATATTTCATTTGTAGGCTTTTGTATATTCATGTATACATGATCCTCTGTGTTATACCTATTAACAGATTAATGCTGCCTTGTTTGTTAGAGAATATAACCTGGCGGGGATATCTTTATTTACACTGTCCCGTTTATTAGGATGACCATAGGGAAAGAGTGAGGTTTGGTACACCCTAGAATCAGGCTTAAACCCCCAGCGGCCCCCTTTTTTCGGCATCGATCGTTTCAAGGCGGTAGCCCTATTGTCAACCCTTTTGTGTTTTGTGATGTCTTATTTTGCCTTTATTCATCTTTAAAGTTGTTCTTTGTTTCTGTGTATGTTTGTGCTTGACTGTCGTCCTTGAATGCTGCTTTTCCTGTTCGATTTTTATATCTACTTATATTGCTTAGTAATGCTGCCTTGTTTGTTAGAGAATATCGTTTGGCGTGGATTTCCCTATTTACACTGTCCCGTTTTATTGGGATGACAATATCGTTAGATTGAGCTTTGATGCACCATAGAACATGGTTTTTAAAACAGACAGCGGCCTTTTAGCCACTGACCGTTCCAAAGTGGTAGCCCTATTGTCAACCCTTGCGTATTTGTGATGTTACTGCCCTTGTTTCTTATTAACATAATAAGTGTTATTTGTTTTAATTTTTGCTTAACTGTGTTGTGTGAATGATACAATGCCTGTTCGACTTTTATACCTTAGTGTATACGTTTACAGGTTAAAAGCTTATAATTATATATATTAGATATAAATTCTTTTTATTTTGTGTTAAAATATTCCTCATCTACAATATTAATGTTTATTTTAAAAAAAAAAGCTCATAGTTACAGTTTTGTAGCAAGTTCTGAATAAAAAGCTCTTTCCTTTGCCTAAGTGTATAATTTTAAAAAGAAATGTCATTGTCCAGATTCCTACTTTGCGCATAAAATATTTCAAATTTACAGAATTCAAATAATGAATTAAAGAATTCTTACTGTGCACAGAGCAATTCCTTAATGTCTATATTCCCATTGGGCGCATATATGGTACCAACGAGATTTTAAAAGGTCAGAACTGCTAAGGAACACCCGGTTTCAATATTGGAATATCCATTCTGAACTGGTTTTAGACATGTTAATTTTATTTATTTATAATATTTTGTTTCATCGATCATTTACACTCATTATTTGATCATCAGTCTACGAGCAGCAGCAGCAACAGCAGCATCTGTATAACATAATTCAGCAGTTCAAGTTAAGATCACTATGCGCAGAACGTGCTCAAAATGGACCGGGTTTAAAGGACTGTTGCTGATAACGCTATTATTGTCAGCGTTTGGATTTAGTTTCACATTGTACAGAGTTCAGGGTAAGTCTTTTAAATATCTTAATGATAATTTCGACTAACCTTTTTTCATTTAGCGTTGGTCGTCAAAGGTGCCTCACTTCAGTTAATTAGTGCCGGTCTAGACACTACGCTAGTCTAGATCATCTGCGACGCTTGCATATTTTCACGACAGAAACACCTGTTATCCAAGATATACAGAAAGGCAGAAAGACGATATATTTATAAATAAACAAAGAGTGAAACTTCATCATTATATCGACAATGCGGATGGTCAGAAATATTTTAAGAAAAAAATAATAATTACGGTCATGTGCTTCCGGTTTCAAATTTGTTTCTGCACAAACGGTCAGGACGTTTGTATTTACAATTCAGCGTCGAAGATGATCAAGACTAGACACTACGCAAGTAGCGATTTCTACGGTGTTTTTGGGGGAAAACAATTAGTCCTCTGGAAAATACGAATCGACACTAATAGGGCGAAGTTGATTATGTCAACAAAACGAGTGGTGAATACAGGGTCACCGACTTAGAACGGCCAGTAGACAATCTGGCCGACTGGTTAGCTTAAATCGATTTAATGTGTACACAACGTCGCTATTATCCTGTCTTCAACTGACTTTTTAAACGTTCGGTACTTTGCAAACGGAGCATATAAAACATGATCCGAATTATTTAGCGGAAACAAACAAGGCTTTTAACGAAAACATGATATTATAATTTTATTATTATTTAAGTCGTCTTTATTTACGTTTGCACCCTAGAACCCGGTTTAAGCCCCAAGCGTTCATTTTGCCACTGGCCGTACCAAGAAGGTACCCATGTTGCCAACCCTTGTATGTTTGTGGTGTCGCATATTTTTCTTCTATGTATCCGTGTGAGTTGTCCATCAAGAAGCAACCAAAGACCGGAGATTCGTTCTCTCTCATAGTGTAATACTAACTAACAAACATACATACAGACATTCAATACAATACGCATTCTAGATTTTAACTTATACAAGGATTAGAAACAAAATAAAGATTATTGTTTCAATAAATCAACGTCCTAAAATGTTCATGTCAATGAAATTCCTCTCAAACTGCTATGTTAACATGAGGTTGAATAGTTAACATTTTCGTCAATTTTGTTTCATACTGGCAATACCTGGATGGCCTTCATGTGCGATTTCTAACAATTGACCGCGCAAAGCTTAAAAGACGGTAAATTTTACATTTTTGAGAGTGGTTCCTTGGTGGTTGATATTTACCACGAAGATGCCTACGACTTTAAGTGGTTTAGTAGCTTCTTATGCCTATATTTTCTTATCGGAGGGCATTTTTTTGCATGTACTTCCGCGTACTTCGATCAGTTACGTTACAGCTTGCTCC
This sequence comes from Cyrtodaria siliqua, assembly GCA_037043455.1. Classification (NCBI taxonomy): domain Eukaryota; kingdom Metazoa; phylum Mollusca; class Bivalvia; order Adapedonta; family Hiatellidae; genus Cyrtodaria; species Cyrtodaria siliqua. The sequence goes on along the minus strand of JAWPHD010003644.1, from coordinate 121,485 downwards.
TGAGTAATCATATTTAGTGGAATGTTTCCTACTATCACTGTGATTTTACCATTAGCAAGCTTTTCATCAAGAGTAAATGTAAAGTCACTGTTCTCATAGCTAGAAATGTCCACCTTTCTTATTTTAGGCTGAGGCCTCTCCACATTGTTTTTCCCTGCATTTCCCCCTGTTTTGCATTTCTTCGCAAAGTGTCCTATTTTCTCCACAGTTCGTACATAGTTTCCCCTTAGCCGGGCAGGTAGGGTCTTTAGCCATGTGACCTTTGTATCCACAGTTGTGGCATTCTATCCTGTAGTAATTTTGCTTTTGTGATGAGAATGTACTTTGCCAGGTGATTTCCTATTGTATCTCGTATAGCGGATTTTGTTTATTCCTTCTTCTTTTCCCATTTCTGGGCAAACGCAGTCGCTGTTTCATATGCCGCTGAAATTTCGAGGATCTTTGATAACGATAGGTCTTTATCTCGTAGAAATGTGCGTCTTCAATCGTTTGAATGGCATTTTTCTTCTATTTGGTCTCTGATCATTTCGTCTTTATTTCCAAATTCGCAATTAAGTGACAATTTCTTCAGTCTTGTAGAAAATTCTTGAATGGTCTCCTCTTGTTTCTGCTCGGCTGATCTGAACTGATCCTTTCAAATGAAATGTTCTTTTTTGGCTTAAAATATTTATCTAATTTGGATACTGCCACATCATAATCCTTGTCTTCTCCGGTGTTTTCGAAAGTTTCGAAGATTTGTTGAACTTCAGGGCCAAGAAGATGTAAGAGCAGAGTTCTTTTTTGTGTCTTGTCGGTAATACCGGATCCAGCCAGATAATAATTGAAAGATTTCATCCATCTTTACCATCTTGTAACTAAACTAGTCTGATCTCCACTAACGTCAAATTGTTTGCACCTCCACGGAATTTAATCCAATTACACGGAATTTAATCCAGTTTTTCGGAATTTAATCCATTTACTAAGGAATTCAATCTAATCATTTAATACTTGTCGGAATTAAATCCAATTACTTAGGAATTTAATCCAGTAATTAACCAGTCACAGTATTAAATTATTTCTCATCATCTCATCTCCTTCCCTGGTTAGTTATCCTAGTTATCCTCGTTATCTTCTTCATCCTGTATATATCAGTCACGTGGTATGGTAAGATGGCGGGTGAAAAAAATTGAACTGTGAAATTCGAGGACATAAAAAGGATTTTTTGACGGTATATGGGCGTTGAAAGTGTCTCGAAATCGATGATAATGTGTGATTGATGATGTGTGATTGATGATGGCGGCTCAAAATGGTATGCTAACCAGCACTCCCGACAATGTTGGTGTAACTTTTACGACGAAGAACAGGTATCAACCATTAGAGTGGGTGGGGTGTGACCAAACTCCTATACACGTTACAGAAAGAACAAAGCGGGCCCTTGAACTTTCCAATATGAATAGTACAGTAAGCTCAACGTCGTTATTTTCATCGATGTCAGTTGATGATAAACTTTCAACCATCTTTGCAAAATTAGAAAAACTGGAAATGAATGATGAATCCCTCATACAGATGGCCTCAAATTTGAATCAAACCATCAACCGTGTTGACACAATTGAGCGCAGGATTGACCGAATTCACTGTATTTGAAAATAGCCTATCATAGTATTGATCTCGAGGCCCGATCAAGGCGTAACAACCTTATATTTTATGGCTTAGCCGACGTTCCACGCGAAAATGTTTACGATATTCTCCGTCAATTTCTTGAAGACCATTTATACCTTAATCTTGAAGAGATGTGCGTTCAGCGAGTCCATAGATTTGGATATATCGTCAAAGTCAGAAGGCTCACACAAACTCCAAGACGCCCAATTATCGTAGCTTTCCGCGATTTCAGGGACACGGAACGCATCATGAACTATGCGTATCCTCTATCAGGTTCGACATTTGGGATATATCGAGATTATCCCAAGGAGATATCTCCAGCACGAAAACAACTCAGGGATTATAAAAAGCAAAATGTCAATCAACGTGATAAATGTAACGTGCACTATCCAGCCAAGCTTGTTGTTAATGGCTCCGTGGTAGCCGACGAAATTTCGGATTGGCATGTTGTGTTAAACTCTGACAGGCTTGAGATCTTTAAACAATCGCAGCCCAGAGTAGATAGTGTTTATTCTGTTGCTACGGAGATTGACCAACCGACATATCGTGACTTGGAGATTGACCAACCGACAAATCGTGACTTTATATCGCATAACTCGGACTCCAGTCGAATGTCCGTCCAAAACACATCCGGAAATATACTGCTGGCAATCTAACTCACGTACGCTCCATTTAACGCTGACACGTGCTTCTGTGTCAAACGATCAGGACTTCCCTCCGTTGCCAACACCGACGACCAATCAAAATTCCTCAAAAAGCACACAGCGAGCCGACGATACTTCTCAAGCAAATATGTCTCATGCAAGTAATGACCATCAATAGGACAGTGGGGAGAGACGGTCATTGAACTTTGTATTATTAAATGTACAGGGTTTGATCACTAAAAATGTAAATAAGCTTGAATCAAATGAAATGAACGATTTATTTTGTGAAAATGATTTTATATTATTGACAGAGACGTGGTCGAACGAATGTGTTAATATGTCTTATAAAGGATTCAGACTTTATTCTCTTCATAGAACTGATAAAAGACCAAATACAAAGAGAGACTCTGGTGGTATTTGTTGTTATATAAAAGATAAATATGTGCCTTTCATAAACCTGTTTAAGACAGATAGTGATGATATCATATGGTTAAAATGTTCTAAAGAATTATTTAATTCTATTACAGACCTTTACCTGTGTCTATGTTATGTATTTCCTCAAAGCAGCAGTCGCGAATATGTAGCTGAACATTCATTATACAGTCGTATTTTAACAGATCTAGTTAAAATTACAAATGATACAAACGGTGCTTGTTCTTTTACAGTATTGGTGGACATGAATAGCCGAGTTGGAAATTTGCACGATTTTGTTGAAAATGATGAGATTGACCTAAATGTAAATGTACTCCCCGACGATTATATGAATGATATATACTTACCTAGGGAAACCCAAGATTACTTTATAAATAGTAATGGTCGACTTCTTATAGATTTTTGTAAAGACAGTGGTTTACGAATTTTGAACGGACGCGTGGGAAGCGACGCAGGCGTCGGTAGGTACACGTACGTAGGCCCTTTAGGTAAAAGCTTAATTGATTACGTAATTGCAAGTCAGCCGATATTGAATATGTTTACATAATTTTATGTTCACGATCCCAATATTTTGTCGGATCATTGCGCAGTGAGATTTAGTATGAGTAGTGTGAACATTTCAGATAACATAAATAGTAAAAGTACAGATTGCAAATCAAGGATAGATTTTTCTTACAAATGGAATAAGGATAATGTAGACGAATACAGAAGCAAGTTAAATAGCGATCAGTTTAAATTATCAATGCAGTCGCTAATCTCACAATTGGATGTTTTGACTAATTCATCGAATATCGATGAAAATATTTTACAGTTTTCAAATAGTATGAACGATGTATGTTCACCGTTATTTGGAAAGCGTGCGCCTGCTGATAGTAACGGTATATCTCAACATGATAAACGGCATAATTAAAAAACATGGTTTGACAATGAATGCTTTTTAAAACGTGAACACTTTTATTTAGATCTGAATAATTACCGATACGATAGATCTGAGACTAACAGAGTAAATTCGTGTACATCTAGATCAGAGTATAAGAAAACTATCAGAAGTAAAAAAATACAAACAAAGAAAGCAGAATACGAATAAATTTATAAATGCGAGACTATCAAATGCAAGACTATATTGGAAAATGCTTAAAGATTCAGTTAATCGTCGACTAAAATAAATGTTGATAATTTTGCGGCGTATTTTAAAGCAATAAATAATCCTGAGGATAGTTTATACCAGGCCGACGATGATATTCTTACTTTTAATGAACAATACCTAGACGAAGAATTGCAGCTTATGTTTGAGGAGCTCGATAGCGAGATAACTTTGATAGAAATTAATAAAGCAATCAAACAATTACGATCAAATACAAGTAGTGGGCCAGACCTATTTTTTAACGAATTTTTTATACACGGAGCTGATAACCTTACAATGTACTTTCATAAATTATTTAATTGTTGTTTACACTATGGATACTTTTCAGAAAAATGGATTCATAGTTCCCATCCCGAAATGTGGCGATAGTGACGACCCATCTAACTATAGAGGAATAACTTTATTAAGCACATTAGGCAAATTGGTCACGCGCATTTCAAATAATAGGTTAGATAATTGGGCCGAGTCGTATTTTGTTTATATAGAGGCGCAAGCCGGTTTTCGCAAAGGAATGAGCACAGTAGACAATATATTTGTACTTAACGGTTTGATAAGTCATTGTTTAAATAATAGGGAACAGCTATTTTGTGCATTTGTCGATTTCAAAAAAGCATTTGACTTTGTTGTCCGAGACATTCTTTGGTATAAATTAATAAAATATGGAGTAAGGGGAAATATCTTAAAGGTTCTCAAAGCAATGTCAAATCTAGAATAAAGAACTTAAACACATTAAGTGATAGTTTTGCATGTAGTTTAGGAGTCGGACAAGGTGAAAGCTTGTCACCTTTTTTATTTAGTCTTTATCTGAATGATATTGAAGACATTTTTAGATCAAAGGGTGTTGAAGGTATCGATATAGGTACCATTAAGATATGCTTGCTTTTATACGCAGATGATATTATTTTGTTCTCAAAAAATGCAGAGGGTCTTCAGGATTCCTTAAATGTTTTATCAGATTATTTTGAAAGATGGAAATTGACAGTGAATTTAGATAAAAACTAAGGTAATGATTTTCAAAAGGGGAGGAAGACTGACTCAAAACTTGCATTTTCATTACAAAGATGGTGAACTGGAAATAGTAAATAAATTTAAGTATTTAGGGGTGCTTTTCACCTCGGGTGCTTCATATAACGAAAATGAAAAAATGTTAGCTGGTCAAGCCTTAAATGCTATTTTTAAAATGAATACATATTTGTATAAATTAACCGATTTGCCTCCTAAACATACTCTTGATCTTTTTGATAAATTGATTTTGCCCATTCTTAATTATTCATCAGAAGTTTGGGGATTTAATAAAGGTTTGCAAATAGAAAGGACTTATTTAAGCTTTTGTAAACGATTATTAGGGGTTAAGATATCGGCTCAAAATAGTTTTGTGTACGGAGACGTAGGTAGATATAGCCTAGATACTTATCGGTCATATAATATTATAAAGTATTGGCTGAAAATTGTTACCAGCTCAGAAACAAAATATATTAATCACGCGTATAGAAACCCTAATCTCAGTGCAGAGACTAATCCAAGAAAAACAAATTGGGTTTCTCAAGTAAAGTTACTATTGTCTAAATTAGGGTTCTACGAGGTCTGACTTGTTCAAGGGGTGGGCGATATACAGTTATTTTTTAAGCAGATGAAACAAAAAATTAAAGATGTATGGCTGCAAAATGTTAACGGTGGTTTACATGACTCAAGCAAAGCTTTATTTTATAGAAATATAGTTGATTTGGGTTTTAATAAATACTTAGATGTAGTAGACGTACGCAAATACAGAATGGCCCTGTCTCGTTTAAGAATTTCTTCGCATAGGCTAGCAGTAGAATCTGGAAGATGGCGAAAACCCATCTGTGTACCATTTGATGAACGAAAATGCACATTTTGTCAAGTCTTAGAAGACGAGTACCATTTTGTCATCGAATGTCAAGCTTATCAGGAGTTACGTACTAAATATATTAAAAAATATTATTGGGAACATCCAAATTGTTTTACATTTTTGAAATTAATAAAAAGTGAAAACACTACTGAGATAAGAAATCTAGCAATCTATGTATACGAAGCATTTGAAAAACGATACACGATGCTAAGAATGTAAATTGTGAATAGGTTAGGTAGAGATTATTAATCAATATTTGTTATATGATATATGTTGAACATATATGCCTGTCACGCCGTCTCTTCCTGGCACAAGTGCGTGCAAGGTTTTTTGTTGTTTTTTAAATGACAGCTTAACTCAAACATTAGCACAAATTTAACTTTCAGTAAGATATAATGCCATTTGTTATTATAACTATGTACCTGAATAGACTGTTATTTATATATATCATGATATGTACTATTGTATGCCATCTTACCATGCCACAATTGTATCATCAATGTAATTATTGATGCTATGCTCATGACTCTTGTTAGGGTTATTGCATAATAAAAAATCTTCTTCTATAAAGACCGGAGATTTGTTCTCTCTCATAGTGCTATACTTACCAACTGACATACATAGAGTCATTCAATATAAGACATTGTATCCCACCAGGCGACGCTTCCGCACTCATCTGTTTACTTTCGCTCAAAGAATCTTATGGGATTTGTTTACAACCAGACTCTTTCGATTGATCATCGAGTACGAATAGGTGCCTTCATATTTTCTTGTTTAAACACAAATATGTTTGCCTTTAGTTATCTACTATAAATTGTTAGAGTATTAAACATGTATATAGTCAAGTTTAATAGTCTCCACCTCTTTACCGCCTACACTAACGAAATTAGTGATGTGCCAAAGCATACAGGTCGGTGCGACGATAGTCACGTGACGATGATACAGTGAATATGTAGAGGATCTTAAACGAGTTCCCATTTCATATAAGATTTATGAAACGAGTTATGAATTATTTTAATTTCAACGGGCCTTTTGGCGAGTTAAAATTAAAAATAATTCATAACGACTTTCATAAATCTTATATGGAATGGGAACGAGTTTAAGATCCTTTTTATCACATAACATTGCAATCAAATTAGTAAAAATTAATTCAGATGGCCATAGAACCGCCACGACGTCAGACACACTTTAGCGCCAAAACGTCATAAAATATGTGACGTCGTAACGTCGCGTCTCACACATAACGTTGCCTATAAAAGAGTTCGTGTTTTACCTCTATACAAAATAGCAGTTTACGCCAACTTTTTAACAAACCAACAACAATGTTTTGTATAACGTGCATTATTTTTATAAGCTGTCACAAATAATAAGTTTATGATTCAGATCTGGGTGAATTTGTAATAAATAAAATAGTTTCAGTTAATAAACTTGCGTGCAGTATGTATAGATGTACTTACGAACACAGGTTTAACTCAACCAATCAAAATCGTTCCAGGTTGTATTACACGTGTGTCATACAATAGAATATTAAATGGGTGTTCGACACTGCTAGCAAGGGACGTTATGTGATAAAAGATGCATTCTACAGTACAGTTCATGCAGTATAATTCTAGTCTACATACACCACGTGTTATTGATAATTATTTTGGTGAACTGCGTTCAATGAATGCTACACTTTGACTGAATTAACAAATACTACTTTATAGATACGCTCATAAATGTAAATGATAAGTAAAAGATCAAAAATAAATACATCATCTGTAATACAATTTAGAAACGTTGAGGGATACATATTTCTGTTAAGCGCAATAATACACCAATGTGGTGAAAATAAGATGGTGCTCGGCTTGTATTAGAGCGTTCGGTGGCTTGACTGCCGGCAGCGGAACTCGTATTGGAGTTTTCACTTTCCCCTACTGTACGAGTACCACTCACAATCATTTAATACTATCAACAGGCCGTAAAACCCCAACTCATACATAAGTGCATTCTACACATATATGTCCGACATCACATACAGCCGTAACATGAACCAGCTAAATATACTTGAACAGCACATGCAACGTTATATAAATATCACATTCATGAAAGGATGATTGTAAGAATGTTCACCATGAGGATATGATTATCACCCAAGGCGAAGCCGAAGGTGATAATCAATATTACTATCACCGTTTCATAAGTTTGATATTTTATTTTATTATACCGAAATCCCTCGAACCAAAATAAGTTTCATTTTCAGTAAGGATTTCACTTTGTCGGATTTTTTTTTCAAACACAACATTTTTCAAAATTAATGTTTTTGAAAGAATGAAGTTATATCTTGGATTGGAAATAACTTAACTAAGAAAATGAGTTTTAGTCTATTGAAATTGGTATAGTATTTTTAAAGTTATGACGAGTTAAAAAATTAAAATGTCACCATACTTAGTCGATGATGGGCAGATGGCACCGAAACAGTATGCGCACCAGCGCGCACCAAAGCTTCGAATGCAATCATTTATATACTATCACCCTGTCATTTACTATCATCCTGTTATATTATATATTTTGTGGTGAATTATAGAAATTTCCCAGTTTGATAAAATCTATAACATATCCCTTCCTCTAATGTGCTATCTCGCCTAGTGTGCAAGATAGCACAGTAGCCAACTGTTATGAACTAAACGAAAGACGTCACGATATTACGTCACGAATTGACGTCATGATATTACTCCGTGCTGTCGCCAAAGGAGTGACAGAAGAAGGTATACTTGTGTCAAAAGACGATTGGAAAGAAATTCATCACACAATATATATTATATAGTTTAATTAACATTTGTGTCGTGATACGAAAAATAATTCACTCGTGAGAAATATTCTTGCGATATAAAACTCGTGCGAAAACGCACTCATTTCTGTATCGCAAGAATCTTTCTCACTCGGGAATTATTTCCCGTATCACTTCAACAATGTTAATTAAACTCTATATATCATTCTCGCGTCAGATAGTATGAAATTGCACATTGTTGTCTATAGGGATTTAGCATGGGCGTTTTATTTGAGGTATACTAAATGCTAATACGTTCTCACCATCTCCACAGTCCTCCCCATTATACTTCGCATAAGAGATTCCTTTTGAGATGAGTATGCATTAATCGTATATTAATACATACATTTATTAGAGTAATGGCAGGTGGACATAACCCTCCATATACCGTTTACTAGAGAAATGCAACTCCTTCTCAAGTATTAATTTTCAGACACCGTAGTTACATGGTTTCATCCGATCGAAACAGTCGAGAAACATGCACAGATTGTCAACACCATGGACAACGATAATCATGCACATATTTACAACACCATAGATAACGAGAACCATGCACAGGTGGCCAACATCGAGTCAGTTCAGAATCATGCACAGGTGGCCAACATCGAGTCAGTTCAGAATCATGCAAAGGTGGCCAACGACATGGACAGCAGTAAACGTGTTAACCTCTCTTCAACGGAACACGAAAAAGGACAAGACAAAGGTACTGTTTTAAAAAGAAAAGTCCTTTTTGCTTTTCATTATTTATCCATTCATAAATGTAAGCGTACTTGGCACAATAATTATAGGTTATAGATGTGTAGATTATAGATTTGTACTGGGATTTATTCACGAGTTCTTTCGCGTATTAATATTGCGCGACTTTAGGAGCGCAATATTTATGAGTGAAGAACGAGTGCATATATCCAAATATAAATCTAATAACTTTTTTATTACATACGCAATTTTTAATTACAACAATAACATATGTTGTTAAATTTAATTTTCACCAAAAACATTTATTTTAAACAAACATATTGTGGTTACATCGTGGGAATTTTCACAATGAAGTCAACAGTGTTTACATCATGTGACATACTTTCGTTGACATGAACAGAAAATTGCACCAATCACAAACGAGTATACATTACACACCCAATATGACTTTACTACACGTGAATATGAGAGAATATTGACGTGTAGTAAAGTCACATTGGGTGTGTTATGTAAACTCCTTCGTGTTTGGTGCAATTTTCTGTTCAATATTAATACGCGAAAGAACTCGTGCATATATCCCAAAACCTATCTAATAACCTATAAATACTGAACATACATCCGAAAGCATTTGTCGGTATTGTACAATGCATGACAGATACGAATGTTGTTGTTGTTTTGTTTTGTTGTTTTTTGTTCTTTAAACTGGCCATATGTGATTATAGTGTTTTACTTCAGTTGTAACTATATTATTAGTGGACTTAAAAAAAAAAAAAAAAAATACCATGGCAAATAATTGGCTCATATTTAGCATTAAACACCTTATTAGAAAAAGCGCATCCTTTACCAAAAATGTCTGTGAGTATATCTGCATGCTTGGATTGTGTGTGTTATAATGGAGCTCGGTAATTAATATTTCGCGTTTGGTAAATATTGTATTACGTCAAAATGTCCGTTCATATTTAGTTTTTGATACCTGAACACTGCAATTGCGTTTGTCACGTGTCAGCCCTGATGTATACTCAAACATTTAGAATAGTTTAGTTATCATACTCGTATAACCGATGTGTAGTGGCCGGGGCCAACAAGGCAACTAGTGTCGAGGAATATATTGTCTCCCTCCCAAAACATTCCCACCAATATTGGCAAAACGAGGCTAAAATATTAAAAGGAGTACAGATGGATTGACCACGTTAAGCTTCTTGCGCTGAATGGAAATGCAGCTACATTTCGCTTTAACCTGTAGGTAATTCTTATAATTCCAACATTTCAGTAAAAGACGTAAGATAATAAACATCCCTTTCGGCGCCAAATCAATTTTGGAATTTTGTCCCAGCGCCAAATTAATTTTGGTAATTTCTAAAACTAAATAGTTTGGTTGTTGAAATGTCTATAACTTGAGAAAGAATAAAGATATCAACTTGAAATTTTCAGTGATAATATAGTTTATAATATTGTAATAGTAAAAGTACATCAAATGATTTTTATACTTGTCAAGTGTCTCCAAATGTTATGTAATTACATTTTTTTCTAAAATTGATTTTGTGTTCTTACTGAAGTCTATCATCAATATAAAATGAAGATGGTGTGTAATTATTTAAGTTAAATAAGGATAAAAAAATCGGACAGGGAAAGCAGCATTCAAGGACGACAGTCAACCACAAAACACAAAAACGCAAACAGACAAACGAAAAGGCAAAAGTAATAAAGAATGTAAACGACATCACAAACACAAAAGGGTTGACAACTTGTATCAATTCTACACATGTCGAAGTCACTTTGGCACATTGCAGTTCTAAATATATACCCAAATATCGTACACTTTCTCCTTACTCGAGCGGACGCCATTTTGGAATCGATGATTCCAGATTTTTCGGTCCGAAACTTTGCAACATTTTCAGCAACATATTATGCAATTTTGTATTTTCATACATAAACCTCGTTCGGATATTGGAATATCCCCGGACGGTGTTGTAGTAATATTTACACTATTAAAATAATTGAGTTCCAACCACACTATACGATGTCGACTGGAGTCACCTATGTCGCTCTGCAGAGATGTCGACTGGAGTCACCTGTGGCACCGAAAGGACTGTTTAGCAGTTCGGTTTTTGCAATTAGTTTTTTTCTGGTGTATGGTAGGGATAGGCGGGGATGGGGGCGGGTTTAATTGTTATTTATTCTTGTTGAGGATATACCATGTGCATTGTTGCTATCGCAAATTTTGGTCATGATGCTTTGTACTCGTACGGGTCTATAATATTGTCTTAATGTAAGGTTTAAATAACTAATAATAGTAAAAGAACAAAATAAATATTGATAATAAGGGAATAGAAAACACAAAATGCACACAAACAGTTAAAGAGAGTCTTTGGTGGACAGTCTCGAAAATGAACACAGCTAACATATCGGCAGTCATACAAATGAACAGACGGACGCACAAGCAGGTGCACAGACTCACAACTGTAAACACGCATAAAAGCAGATATAAAAGTCGAACAGGAAATGCAGCATTCAAGGACCACAGTCATTCACAAATACGCACAGAAACAAACAACAAATACAAAGCTGAATAAAAGGCAAGATATGACATCACAAACAGTCAACTACCGCTTTGGAACGGTCAGTGGCAAAAATGTCGCTGGGGATTTAAACCAAGTTCTAGGGTGCACCAAACCTCGCTCTTACCCTATTGTCATCCCAATAAAACAGGACAGTGTAAATAAAGATATCCCCGCCAGGTTGTATTCTCTAACAAACAAGGCATCATTAATAGACAATATAAGTAAAACACATATAAAATGATCCCGAACGGTTGCACGAAAACGTATAGACGAAAATTAAGAAATATTAGTCTTATACAAGAACTGTAACAAATTGATAGAGCTTACATTTTTTAGCAGCAAACGTCGATAATTATACACAGTTAATTTTCAAATCCAGCTACATTTTGTGTAGATCGGGTTACCATTTGGGTATATCAGTGGTTATCTTTTGGGCAGAAAAAGCTGCCTTTAGAATAAGGGGCTTCAGTTTTGGGTTCCTTAAATGTATATCTGTTGCTAATGGAATGATGTCTAACAATTTTGTCACACTCTGTTGACATTTTTTAATATGTTGTATTCATGTATTAATTCTTACTGCAACGCAGGAATAGACATCCTTCTGAACAGCTATATGCGAAGTGGCTCTTCATTCATTGGAAAAGTCCTGGGATGGAGGAAAGATACATTCTACACCTATGAACCTTTACACGAGATGCACAAGTGGCAATATTTTTCAGGAAAAAAGCTGTGCCAGTATAATAGTCCTTTATGTCACGAAGAGTAAGAACTTTCTTTGTTTTATTACGGGATTAATTTGGGAATAGCAAGTTACCTCAATTAATAAATGTCCAAAACATCAGGTCTTCCGTTTGGAAACACTTGTTTCTGAGCCTGTGCTTAACTAAGATATGTGTGTAACTAAGCGACCCTAGTTGGCCCTAAATAAAGATCAATCAAAAATTCGTGATGACCACAACGGCATATATAGATCAAATGGTTACAAGCGTGTTATCACTAATCAAGAGGTGATATCGTTTCGACACCTTTATCAAAATGAATAGCATGATATCCATTCGTCCCTAATGAAATTCAATTTGGTGCAAAACCAACCATGGCTTCCAGCGGCCATCATTGAACAGAGTTATATGTGATCGCCATTTCTCTGATCATAATGGTCCGAAAGACACGAAGTCTAAACTAATTTAGTTTATACCACTAAAGAGTCAAAGTTACTTTACACGGTAAATCATTTAACAGACAACTAGAATACACATATAGGTCGTGCAACAAGACTGCAAAACAACACAATTAAGGAATACTTTTTGCCCCTTTACGTTGTGTTGGGAATCATCGAAAACTAAAAGTTCAATTTCGATTATTATTATTATTCGACAAACAGAATAAAACAGGTTCGTTTCTGCAATAGTTAGCACCAAAGAGTTTGCAGAAGGATATTTTGTATCAAATGCATGACATAGTAGCTGTCTTATATCTAGAACAGAAGAAGACAAAGGAAAATGTTTCGTCCGAATATTGGTATAGAGTAAGCGTATATGGACGTTGCAGTTTGAAAGTTGTGCAACTAATAAAACGCCATCAACCAACCAAAATCACCGTTAGGAAGTTTGCTTGATGGGCGAACCATTGGACAGAGTGTCGTCTGATTTGTTAGAACCGTTACCAGTCACACCCCAGCACACACAGTACATGTTGGTTGTAACAATAGTTTCAGCCAATGGGTAGATACATTTGGAAATCCTGATCAAAGTGTAGAGATACTGATAAGGGAGATCCTTCAGAAGCAACAAACACAACCGAATAAAGTACCAAAGATATTAAGTAATAAAGACTCGTTTTAAATTAGTCTGTTCATGAGAGGTAATGTAGGAAGCAAAACCTTTCACTTCCCACAACATCGGCTTAAGCGGTATTCTACTTCAAAGCCACCTATAATGGGCTCGTTGGTCCCAAAGGAGCAGTAAAAATAACACTACTGATTCATGACCACCACTCCAAACTAAACGAACGATAGTGTGAATGTTAGAAACCACAGCGGGAGTGAGAGCGAAGTCATAGCTCGCTATGGATCTCCATTAAGCGAGGACCTTATTACGAACGCAGCGTCTTTGCAGAACTGTGTCGACTTCTTGAAATCAATGAAACACGTACTAGTACTAGAAATCCTACATAGCAGTTAATTAAATTAAATTTAAATTTTATTCATACTCCTCAATATGACAAATATAATTAGCTTTCTTATTGTGATATTTGTATTGTTTCTAATTGGACACAGTCTTGCATAAAGCCCACCAAAGATAAGTACATCACGCCGATCTAGTCGATTTGTAATACGACTTTCTATGTTTCGTCCTTTTTGCTGCCATGATTTACCTCTCAACATATCTTGCCAGTAGAAAACGTAGATTGCCGTTTTCACTGAATATATTAATCCAGTACTGGCCGTGTACCAGATTCGTATTATTTATGTAGGTTCTTTAATATATCTTTATCAAAAATAGATTTGCCAGTAGAGAAGGTAACAGTACCCTATTGCAAAAAATCTGATTGGCAGAAAAAGTATATGGAAAGTCCCATGCCTAATGCATACATAAGCCTTGTTTTGATTGGATGACATACTAGGTGGGAAATTTAATTGTGTTTCCTTGAATTTGTTATTTATTTCTAATTACATTATTATTTAACTTTATCCATATGATTTTGTTCTATGATACGGCAGAGTAAAAAGGAAAGTGTGTGATTTTCATAAATTTGTTTGCGGATTCCCTCAAATTGTAGGGTTATGACCTTCGGACAAATAAAAGTGGCATTAAAAATAGGTCATCGCCTAAAAAGAAGTTATTTTTTTACATGTATCTGAGTTGCATCTGTGCAGCAGCTAGGGTAAGCAAAAACAAGCCTGTTTTTTTGTTTATATGTCAGAATGTCAGATGGGAAAAAATTAAACAGTAAGATAATGGATAATGCCATAGTGGTCTATGACCAAAAGCTTATCCATTGCCGAAGATATTCTATGTTTACATTGTTTTTATTCTCGGTAACAAGTGTCGCGTGACCGTTATTACATATAGACTGCTACGGGCACGTCTTCTGCACTGAATTTAGTAATTATCGTCATCTTCAATTTAATCTTTAATACCGAATAATCCGGTTTGGGATAATATAAAAATGTGTTTATTACATACCTATCAGTGATTTATAAGGATTTATTATATACCTGTCAGTGATTTATAAGAATTTCTCTGTGACGTATTTTTAAAAAATCACTGATAGGTATATAATAAATAGAATAATCAACAGTCTCTGTGTGATACAAAAAATATGTCACTCGAACACGTCATAATGCGGTTAAAAAACCCGTTCTTCGAACTCGTTTTTTAACCGAATTACGTGTTCTCGTGACATATTTTTCGTATCACACTGAGACTGTTGATTATTCTCTATTTCTCAGTGACATATTTTTAATATCATACAGTGATATCGTCACACCAGTGACGGTATCATTTTTCTATATCGTCAATGGTGTGACGATATCACTTTGCTGGAACTACGTTTTTACCATTTTTGTATTTAATGTTACTGTAGATTGCTATTGCTTTCAACCAGCACATTTTAACAGCTCATTTCAAAATCTGCCTCCCACGCGAGGGGGCGCGAGGTGTGTGTGGGGGAGAGTTTTTTCAATTAAATATCCCTGAAAAAATCACTGATAGATATATAATAAATAGAATAGTCAACAGTCTCGGTGTGGTACAAAACACTCGAACACGTTGTAATTCGGTTAAAAAACTCGTGACATATATTTCGTATCACGCTGAGACTATCGATTATTCTCTATGTAGTAATTACTTAACTCATAAATATACCAATAGCAACAAAAAAAATATTTTTCGGAATAAACATTGTGTGTCGTCAGTTTAATATGATTTTTCAACTGCAACATCGGATGTAATTTTCTTTAATGTGAAGGAAATTTGCAAATTTAAATTGAAAGGTGCGTGCTCGTTGTCTCCCTTTGCTAATTTGCTAATTTATTTAGTACATGTTGGCATATCAAATGGATCGCAGTAAAGGTTCAGATACTTTAAAAGTCGCGAGGTGGGTGTGGGGGAGAGTATTTTCAATTAAATATCCTTAAAAACGTATTGATAGGTATATAATAAATAGAATAATCAACAGTCTCGGTGTGGTACACTGAGACTGTCGATTTTTCTCTATGTAGTTATTACTAAACACATAAATATACCAATAGCAACAAAAACCTATTTTTGGAAAAGGGTGTGTATCTTCAGTTTAATGTGATTTTTCAACTGGAACATTGGATGTAATTTCTTGACTTCAACGTTCATAATGTGAAGGGAAATAGCTGTTTGCAAATTTAAATTGAATGGTGTGTACTAACTGTCTCCCTTTGCTAACGCAATTCGTTTTGTTGGCATTTCAAATGGATCGCAGTAAAGGTTCAGATACTTTAAAAGGGAATTTTCCTGCGCATGCGCATTAGCGCGTGAATTCCCACGGTTGTGATGTGTCTATAACGGTAAACAGGTTGGTTTGAGAAAGTTTGCTAAACTTTTTTTAAATATTATTTCTCTCCAATCGTCTGATATCGTCTAGTGATTTGTCAAGTGGGATTGAACAATAATCACAAAATAAAGCGTTTTATCGATAATGACGATATCTGGTGGATGGCGATATGTGGTATGCAACCAGTATCATTTTGACTGCTTTTCTGAGTTTTCATTTTATTACTATTTTTTTCGATACTAGTATTCTACATTACCTTAAAAAAAATATTGATACAAATAATCAAAAATAGTAATATGCAAAAATAATTTCATTTGAGTGTGCAAATAAAGAAGATTTTCCAATATTCAAGTTATGTTGAACTAGAATGGTGTTTCACTGTACATTTCAGCCGATCGTCGATTGCTTATTTCAGCAAGTTATGGTTATGTTGCAGGTTAGATTTGTGAAAAGGGGCATTATTCTGCAAAACATTAAAGTCAGAGTTAGAGTTACTTGACATGTGTAACAACATTCCTTTAGATAAGACGAAAATGTGTGCGACGTTTTATGAACATAGGTTAAACACTTTTCAAGTTATTTCGGAATGATCCATAAGTCTCGTAGGCTGCGCAGGCAACACAAAAACGAATGGAAAGTCGCGAGTTTAAAAAAAAAAGAGCAGACGATTGCCGTGTGTCCCTTTCAAAGATATTTGCGTGAAAGGATCACCGTTTCAGTTTCCACTTGTATTGTTTTTAATCCAAATTCACATGTATTAAGAGACAACATGTGCTAAGAGATATTCATTTGACTACATTCTAACACTATCTTTTCAAAGTGCAGGGTCAGCATCTCTAAATAACAGCCTGTCATTGCTGGAGAATTTATTCAGATGTAACCTGCAAACAATCTACAATGAACTGGTTTTTTACCTCATTCCTAAGTATGGAGGTAAGTGTGTTTAATGTCAGTTTTGATCAATGTTTTGTTGATTATTTTCAACAACTAACATTTAACCCCTAAAGTATTGTGACAATTTTATAGAATAAAACAAGCTACCAAGAACAATTTTCAACGGAAATAAATAAAATAAAACAGTTATTTTTTTATCACACTATTCAGCCGACACCGTTTCAGCCAACCAATGGCGGAATCATGTATACAAGTGAATCTTTTTTTTCTATTAAAATAATAATTCCTTTTTTATGTGTCAATGGTGACTTCGTTATTGAATTGAAATATACTAGTTTACCGTACATAGAAGCTTTTATTGTGGATAGAAACACTTGTTCAGCTCAATCATGCTGAAAATACTAGGCTTTTAATAAAACTGTTTTGTATAGAAATCGAATTTTAACAATGTAGGGGTTAAAATATAACCGTTATAATTTTTTTGCTATGGCTTGCACTGGACTACAACAGTCGCACTTTGAAAAGGGCTACTGCTAGACAAAATAAGTCTTTTCTATGAAACTGGTGTCTTTGTAAACAGTATTTTAGCTGCGCCATAATTTCAGTTTCACGGGTAACTTGTTTCATTTGACGAGTTTTCATTACTTCTTGACCGATCTGTCGGATATATATTCATGGTCGCGACAAAAAGGCGAAGAGTAATTATCGGATGCGTCCTATTAAGGTTAAAAGAGTTAAACAATATGCTCGAGATTGCACGAATCCGCTCCACTAGCTATCAAGGCTGTTATAGCAATAGTGGAGATGTGTGTATTTTGTCAATATGAAGCGAAATAACTAAGAATCATCTGTAAATCAGTATCAGAGAAGAATATATATTTTTGGACAACTTCCATTCACACGCTCAGCATGTATTTCTGTTTCAGACCAAAATGTCCTCCGCCGAAGGAATGGACAGGACAAAAATGGCTCAATAAAACATGTCTGCTACTTGTATCTCTTGTTCGTGTTTGTTACTTCCAAGGGATCCACTTTTCAGTATTTATTGACATTCACACTAACTAACGTTTGTTTAGTGCTTTGTGGCCGCCGAAAAAAGTCGCCCTGACTACAAATCAGTAGTTTTATTACTTACTGTTTTTTTAGGATCATCAAGCCCAACCTTTGTGGCTTTAAAGTAGAATATCTAGAAAAATCTACCAAAGAGTTATCCCGATTACTTGGAGGCGTGAGATGTGTTGCACTTTACATTACTCCTCATGAACAGACTCAATAAACCCGAGTCTGCTACTTTTATCTCTTGTTTGTGTTTTTTGCTTCCAAGGGATCCACTTTTCAGTATTTATTAATTGTTTGTATGGTGTTTTACGTCATTTTCAACACATGTAAGGTTATATATGACGGTCAATTTGTTTGTGGTGGAGGCAGACCACCCACTTTTCCTGGGTAAAACAAGTACTGTACACCTCCCGCCATCCGTAGCAATCGACACTTCCTCACTTACAAGTCGAGCTCCCAATGGGATTCGAGCCGAAGGTTTACAACGCAACGTTGTTAACCCTTCGGCCACGGAGACGCTTGTAATTTGGCGTGGTATACACCGAAAATGCGTCATCTCATTAACTCACCTACCTTCCAGTAGATCAAGTAAAGTTAATAAACTAAAGCAAATGAAATATGAATAAAAAGAACTCTTTGTAGAATGATTTTGCTTTCGACATACTCTAGATAACTTGGCGTCAACTTACAAAATGATGGGGATTTGAACAGCCAAAAAGTAGATTTTGCCAATTTGGTTATTTAGCTTACAAGAAAGCATAAAGCTATTTTACAATTTGGTTATTTAGC
This sequence comes from Cyrtodaria siliqua, assembly GCA_037043455.1. Taxonomy (NCBI): domain Eukaryota; kingdom Metazoa; phylum Mollusca; class Bivalvia; order Adapedonta; family Hiatellidae; genus Cyrtodaria; species Cyrtodaria siliqua. The sequence continues at coordinate 102,422 of JAWPHD010003644.1, read as the reverse complement.
CTACAAGAAAGCATAAAGCTATTTTGCAATTTGGTTATTTAGCTTACAAGAAAGCATAAAGCTATTTTACAATTTGGTTATTTAGCTTACAAGAAAGCATAAAGCTATTTTACCAAAGCTGCTTTGTATTAAAAAACGTTTTATTTTAAAAAAAAGAAGAAGAAGAAAAGTCATTACATGATGTAATCGAGACCAAAACATAATATATAATCGAAACAAAAAGTTAGCATCTCATCAATGGTTTTTGAAGCGCTTTTGTTTCAGGGAAGCACATTTTATATTCACTTAGACTGTCAATTCAAAAATTATATTCAAAGTCTTTGTTTTTGTTGTTTTTGTTGTTTTTCTTTTTTATTTGTTTTTTGTTTTTTGTTTTTATCTTTAAAAGCTAACACTGTTGACTATGGGATAACAATTAGTGTTCCACAACTAAATTTCACATTAGTTTTTATCTTTGCAGGTCAATCATGGGAAGTGTATCGAGATTGTATAAAAACTAGAGGAACGAAACAAGCCATGCAGTGTTATTTGTTAGAAACTGAAACTTGTTTAAAGGCAAAACACCGTGTAGCTAAGCTACTTCGTATGGACCTGGATATCGCAGCCTCACTTCTTCGTAAAAATCCGCGACTCAAAATAGTACAGTTATTTAGAGACCCTCGCGCAGTAATAAATAGTCACATCAAGACAAAATGGTATCCGGAACACTTAAATAACCCTCAAACAATAGTGTCAGACGCCATGGTCACGTGTTCGCGAATGGAAAACGATATCAACGCTTATAAGACACTGATGAAACAGTACCCAACGCGTGTGATTGCTGTTCAGTACGAAGATTTTGATGACCTTGTTCTTAAATCAAAATTGCTTTTTAGATTCCTTGATAAAGACTTCCCTGAAAACAATAGCACAATGGCGTTGTCCTTTTCCGCTTCACCTTTCGGGTATAGAGATACTTTACCCTGGAGTGTGGTGCAAATAGTCGATACACATTGTGAAAATGTCTACAGGGAACTGGGTTTGGTTAAGTTCAATACCGAATTAGAGCTTAGAGATAAGACTATATCTCCCATATTGGGAAATTTAACATTTGCATTACTTTTAAACAACAGAATTAGTGCATAAATCTCATATTTTATTTAAATCTAACATTTGATTTGCTTTCGAACAATATAACAAGTGTTCTGACCGTTCCAAGGCGATAGCTCTATTGTCAACCCTTTTGTGTTTGTGATGTTTTATTTGGCCTTTTATTCATCTTTAAATGTATTCTTTGTTTCTGTGTGTGTTTGTGCTTGACTGTCGTCCTTGAATGCTGCTCTTCCTGTTCGATTTGTATATCTATATTTAAGCATAAACATTATCCCAAAGATAAGTACCCTCTAGAAGGTCTGGCTTATCAATGTAACTGGAGGAAATTTGAAAAGCTGGTATAATGGTGTGGGCTGTTTTTTAAAGCACTAACCCGCCAAATAACGGTATTTAATTAAACTATAAAAAGTGTTTATCCAAACCTTTTCCATGTCTTCAGCTCATAAAATAATTTCTATGTGCCCAGTAAACGTATAAAGGTTTATTTGCCGGTACTTAAAATATACAAATTGAATATGCGTAAAATGAATTATGAGTTGATACCTCTTAATTTGACGTTTCTGTTTTGGGTTTTGTCGTGGCTGGTTAAAGCTTTTTATATTGTGTCTACAAAGTGGAATTGTTCGAAGAAAATTGAATTGGAAGTTATAGCAGAATTTCCAGATGATGAGCTTGTTTTAGCTTGTAGTTTTAATGCAAGATGTGGTTTATTACAAAAATAGAGTTGATGATGATACGGTTGATTATATTGTCCATGATGAATATGTGTTATATGAGAAAACGATTTGTTCATGATGTATAGGAGCTCAAAAGATATTATTAATAATGCATTTGGCCAAAAGCAATACTAAAATACCAAAAGCAATACTAAAATGGAATCAAAAAAAATTAGAAAGAAACAAAGAAGAATGGAGAAATATATTTTCACTCCCTTTTAACATAACAAAAGACCAGCACTTAATTGGTTACATTATTACACTGTATCTTAGCAACAATAAACTTCTTGTTAAAATGAATATTACTAACAACTGACAGATGTTCTTTCTTTAATGCATACACTGAATCGTTAATTCAATTTATTCTGGCACTGTAGAAATGTGCAAGTCGTTTTGGAATAGTGTTTGCAACTGGTTTAAAGAACGGTACAGACATAAATTAACATTAAATGAAGTAAAATTATATTTGGAGATATTACACTAGATAATACTCTAAATCATCTTATACTAAGAGCCAAGAAATATATTTACGTTTGCAGAATAGATAAGAGATTACCATGTTTAACTTCTCTACCAATATAACTCAGAAAAGGGAATACCTTTCAAAACAAATTCTATTAACAGAAGTCTTTTTGAACAAAATTAGAATAAGGGCCTTTTAAAGCTTATTTTTCTTACCATTTGTTGGTGTCACTGTAGGAAGGGAAACAACCCGTTCAGGAAATTATGGACGGGATATAGCATGAATTACCTCCCATTATTTTACTAAGGGGTCGACCCCCTTTTATTCTCAAGAGGGGATCTGGCATTTTCCTTCGAGTTCACCTACTTTCTCACCCAATTGTTTTTAGAACAAGCTTATTTTTCTAACCTTCATAAATTGGACCGGGAATTTATGAATTTAATTTTTCAGTAAAATATCAAACCTCCACCAACCCCAATTATTGACTATTGTACGATACCACGTTACGTGGGGACGATTCTCTAACACCCATGTTCCTATGACGGAGAACATAAATAGGCCGTCTTTATGTATAAAGATGGCCGAAAAAAAGAAGATAATAATGATGCATTTGGCAACTCTCTCATTGAGCTGTGTACAACTTGCGGTATACTTTAGGTCATACTTATTACTACACCAATTCATTTTCCATAGGCCTACCTTATAGCTCTAAGCTCTGTACTGAGTTGCCTAATATAGGAAACATATAGGAATCTATATGTGTTATTACTTGTTTTGAAAGACCTATCGTAAAAAAAAAATTAACCATATGTTGTGTATGTTTTGAAAAATCTGTTTGGGTCGGATTTTGCTAACCCACCTAGTTGCATGTAGAAACATGAGGAAAATGTTAAATATACTTATTTTTTTTGATTATGCAATACATTATGAATACATTGCACAAATGTATGAATTAACCTTGATAAGTACTCTTCAAAAGTTGAATTTTAATTTTTTAGCAAGACTTTTTGGTTTGTTTACCTTGTCAACCAATCAAATTTAAGAGATTCTGTATAATAGCTCCGAATTTACCCTGGAACATTTTCCCTGCCCGCTGATTGGTTGGTAATTGGTGTAGGCTGATCTAAAGAGACATTCAAACCTGACTGAAGTTGTTTTTTTCTGGTTAAATTGTTTGATACATTCAATCTGAGAAAAATAATGTCATTCTTTTTTAGAAAAAAATCCTTTTCGACAAAATATGAGGGATTAACAGAGCTTCGGCTGAAGCAAAATGTCTTCGGTTTTTACGCGTAAATCCAGAATCTTCAAAATGCCATATCTCAACAACCGTTCCAATCTTTTGCTTCAAATAAAGTGATTTTAAATTGATTTCATCAACAACATGTGATTTTCAACCAGTTGAAGCTATCTTGAAAATAATGTCTACTCAAAAATTATATTTGTGATTTTCAGGGGTCAAAATAGCAGATTTTACCATAAAATGCCACTGTTTTTGTATATATTCAAAATCTGCCTTCAAATGAATAAATTAACATTATTCAGCAGTCGCTATATGTGAATCCATCAAGAAAATGCAACTTTTCAGTTTATAAATGACAAAAAATAATTCTGAGACTATCCTCCCCAACTCATAAGGCAGCGGAGTGCATACGTATTAAATCAGGCCCTGTATTCTACATGCTAACCCAACCAGCATGGTGGTATGCTACGTGTATGCGGTCACTTGAAACAAGAAAAATGTAGGTCTGCACATTTATAGATCAGATAGTATCCGAGAAAATTTAGACCTTTATAAAAATTGTTAAAACATACTTACATACACATGTGCACAAAAACAAAACGCATACCATTCAAAGTACAGACAAGAGCTCATTGAATCCAGAACGAACACTAATTTATTTTGGAAGTCAGTGAAGAAATTCAGGTTTAAACAAACACAATCGACAACAGATAAGAAAGCAAATTATGTGTATATAACGTGTATACTAAAACTTATTCATTACATGATTCCGCCTCAATTCCATTACGCGATGGGGGAAAAGCTTATATTTGCAGGATTTTATAACGGATATTTCGACAATAAAACATGTTTAAAAACATTTTTACTGAAAAAATGCGATAACCCGTTTAAAATTACCTATTACATGTTTTAATTTTACAATATGCACACTTTTTAAGTCGAAATTAAGGTTTTTTATTTCATACCCCAGCCAACCCCGTTTTCGTTTCTTGGAGTCGATGGGGTATGAAAGTTAATACTCGGACCACGTAATGATTTGCAATAATATGGAAAATGCTCAGCAAGTAACTAACTTATTACGAGAAAAGAAGATAATAGATGCTATTTTTAACAACCCATTCTCAACAGCAGAACTCCAAAAAAGTGTGGATGATTTAAAATTAGGTAACTACAGGACCTAGCGGTGTATTATCATAAATTATAAGATATACTTTAATAACTGATATATCACCGACTCTCTTACCGTTATATAATAGGATTATTAAAATTGGTATTTTCCGTCCGTTTAGGGACAGAGCATGTTGTGCCCATTTCACAAAGCGACCCTAATAATTACTGTGGAATCTCATTAATCGATACCTAAAATAAAGTTCTAACTGGACTGATGTTCAAGATATTAATATGTTGCGCAGAAAATTGATGAGGTACATTCAGGCTTCGAGTCAGGCAAGGTTATTCTACAATTGATAGTTTATTTACGCTTCAGGCCATTATTCAAAAGTATAAGATAAATCATACCGAATTGTTCAATAGTCTGATAAGGCTGGCGTGGCGCAGTCGGTAGCGCGGCGGTTTTGTAACCGGAGGCCCCGGATTCAATCCTCCGTGGTGCCACTGAGTTCCGTCGGTATTGCAAGACACTTTCACTTAGCCTCGTCCATCGGATGGGGACGTAAACCGGGCGGTCCCGTGTATCGGTCTATCCTCCGAGCACGTTAAAGAACCATAGGAATCTATTCGATAATAAGAGTAGGGCAGGTTCCCGGGGAAAGGGAAAGGATGTAGTGATGAGATTTTTTTGAAATTCATATTTAAAGGTTCTTTGGTATAATTTAGATTCAAAATTATCAAAAAAAGGCTAGGTCACCACGCTTTTTTCCCCACTAGACGTCATTGAAGAAGGCACATATTTCTAACTTCAAAATTTCACTAAAAAAGGAAAAATATTGTCATTGAACATTTTCACAATTGTTTTCATAACATTACGTTTATTGAAAAACCACAATTTTCGATTACATATATACATATCTTTCAAATCATACAAAAGCAATTGTAATCCTCGTTCGTCTTTTGACTTTAAAAAGCAAACATATATGGACCGTACCCCACCCACTTTTGTTTTTACCGAAAAATTAATTCAAGATAAAAAATATGTTCTAATGATCAACTTTTTTTCAAACTTGTATATGTCAAGGTCCTATGACATTTCTTTCAAAACAAGTAAAAAAATATATAGGTCACCAGGCTTCTAATGATTTTTCATTAAATATTCTTTAAATTACACCCATTTTGGAGTTATTTTGACATTATCAATGTAAAATACTGTACACACAATATTGACATGGAGATCGAAAATAAAATTAGCTCAGTATCTACTTTTATATATGTATTCCACTACTGAAAAACAAAAACCTGATTTATTCTATAGCTAAAGGATAAATTCTACTCAGAGCAACCCATACCCCCTATTTTGTTGACAACAAAAAAACGATCACAAATGACGGAAAAAATATGAAAAAAACAATTTGCTTAAAATTTGGTATGTTACCATCTTAAATCCTACATTATATCCATATCTACTAGAATTGAAAAAATGAAACAATGCTGTTGTCAAATAAAACTATGATTTAAAAAATAAAATGTTTAGACTTGAAGATATCAACATCCTTAAGAGCAAAGGCTGGAAGAAAAAAAGAACCAAAAAGTGATCGTTTTACTGAGCGGTTACCGAAACTTAACTTTAAAAAAAGAGTATGATAAAGGACCTTTGGAAACGGCCGACCACGACACATACGAAATATTGCAGTCTCGGTTTGATTGAGACTGTTCATGAGTGGTAGTGAAATATGCTAGCTACCGCTCACGCCCTCTAGCCCCGGGTTAGTCTGTTTGAAGAATTATGAAGATGAAAACAACGGTTCAGAGTAAAGTAAAAGATACCATTCTAAAAGAGGAACGAAATCTCGTTGGGCACTTGATTATTATGTCTCAAGCAGATATCTGAACATGCGAGAGGCCATATTGTAATTTAATGGAGGATAAGCAACATCAAAGCGAACTGGATGCCGGCGAATTGTTTGTTACTCGTAGACAAGAATGCTTCAGTTTGACAAAGGATAAAGCAATAGTGTTGAGGAATTGAAATCAACCCAAGAAGAAGCTCATATGTCTTTATGCAGCGTATGCCTCTTTATCCGGTAAAACCTCCGTTGTAATCAACAGTTAAGCTACTGGGCATTGCTTAAAATGCATGCATTTACAGGGTGTGATAACACATTTGCTGGGAGGGGATTGACTCTTATCAAGACGTAAGAGTATGCCAAGAATTATTTTAGAAGTTAAGTAAGGATTAGACACTTACAATAAAAAACATTAGAAGAGTTCACTTGTTAAATGTTCGTGGTTCAAGGATGTCAGACAACTGATGTTAGAGTAAATGAATTGCGGTACCACCTATTTTGTGGGAGGAGAAATGATTACAAATAAGGATAGTACAAAGGGATACATGGCAACCTTGATTTGCTTAAAACACATAATTATGAAGTATTACAATAGTAAAGAACACATTATTTTTACACATTAATAACTGTTAATTATATTACACTAATAATATATTTAAAACAATGGTAGAATGAGAAAGAAAAATTGAAAAGTCAATTAGTTTTAATTATATGTAAGCAGTTTTAACAAGAAAAGTCATAGTATACAATATATACTATGACGACGAGCGGCAATAAGAATGAAAATTGTAGAATATATTTGTTTTAATTCATTGCATTGGAATTAGAGCATCATGTGTGGTTTGTTTGTGTAATCCTGATCTGGCATTTACCTACGAGAGGTGATACAAACTTCCAGAACAGGTTACTCTAGTAATGATCCTTTTATTATATACCTCTTACACATCATTAACATAGAAACATTTGCATTGCTATTGCATACACATTCAATAAAGCATACTATTTCTTGATAAAGTGCATCGGAAAAATGTATGTAGTTTTAAGGTGTTGGTGTCATTGGTTTGACCTACTTGTTTTGGTTGTATGATGCAACGTCGTCTTGACGTTCTCGTGCATAGTGCCGTAAAACTTGCTTGAACTGCTGTTCTATTTTTAGTAAGATAGTGATACTCATTCTATTTTTAGAAGCATAGTGATAACCTGTAGTGTGATACAGGTTGTTGTATTCCATTGTAAGAAAATGACGGTAATATGTATATATTATTGACAGGTATATAATAAATATATATATATATATACACTAATAATAAAAAAAAAAGGCAAAACATCTGTTAAAGTTTGGTAAAGTTCAGATGAAAAATGCACTACCTAAGACACAACTAGGTCGAAATAGAATATGTTTTCTTCCAAAGATTAAGCTATTAATTAGGTTTAAAACATCTAGTGCATAATTCTAGTTCATGAGAAAGTGATGTAAATGTAACAATTAAAGTTATCTGCCCTTTGCTTGGATGGTGAAGGTCACATCCACATTTGCTTTGTCACATTGCCATGTACCACCCAAGATACAACTATAAGCAAAGTTTGCAAGTTGTAGTGCATACAGTTTGTGAAAAAGTGACCTAAACGCAAAAGTTGAACATAAAAATTAGTATGTTATCTGCCCTTTGCTTGGAGGGTCAAGGTCACTTCCACATTTGCTTTGTCACGTTGCAATGTACCACCCATGATACAACTATAAGCAAAGTTTGAAAGGTCTAGTGCATACAGTTTGTGAGAAAATTACATAAACGCAAAACTTGAATGTTGACGCCGCTGCCGCCGGAACAGCAACACCTATGTCAAAAACACACTCTTGTAATAATAGGATGAATGACTATCAAATGTACATATTTTTAAGTTCATGCTGTACAAAAACAACATTACTGATGTGGAAAAAAATAATTGTATGTACAACTCAGTGTGTCAGGTCCCTGCCAAGACTTGAACTTGAATCTCTTTTCTCGAAAGAAAAGCGTGTTTCCTTACACTACAGAGATCGCCCAGACATCACAAAAAGAGTGTACAAAACAAAGCAAAATTAATAAAGATGTAGATCAAAAGAATGTCAAACTAAAACTATCACTGAAGGTTATTAATACCCTTGCAAACGCATACCCCATGACTTCATGTATATGCGCAGTTCCACTTCATACTGATGCTTCTCACAATGTTTGGGGTATGACAGAGGTCACAGTAACCTTATTTTGGTATGTGACACACCGCTATCCCAAGATGTATCCACATACCAAGTTTGGTAAGACATAGTGTTATAGTATTGAAAATACGTTGCGGAAAGGCATTTTCTATGACAGAGGTCACAGGTCAAGGTCAAAGTCATAGTGGCCTTATTTTGGTATGCGACACACAGCTATCCCAAGATGTATCCACATACCAAGTTTGGTATCTCTAAGTGTTATAGTATTGAAAATACGGTGCAGACAAGAGGTGAAAGAGTCTGTGGATGCTCTACTGGCTAAATGTGCAGGAGACCGTAACACATTTTCAACATTCATTCAACCGGCACATGGCAATGATATAGGCCACTAGTTGTTGAATGCCAGCCAGGGTAGCAGGAGAACTAGTCTGTACAAAGTGAGTGTATTACAGGGTTCCCACAGTTTTTTGAGAACAAAACTCAAGGCCTTTTCCAGGTTTGCCCACAGTTTTCTAGGACAATTTATACCAGTGTTTGTCCGACACCGTTGTTGCAAAAACGTTAAATTGTTCGCAGTACTAATATGTGACATCACACAAGATGTTAGTTTATTGTTTTTGACAAGTATTAACTTTAAACCGCTGTTTTTCAGGCCGTTCTCCCTCCTATGAAGGAAATTTAGTGTTGACATTTAACTTGTTCTCAGACGACATGCTTTATCGATTCAAATAATTAGACGCTTGCACATACGACGGAACATTGCGAGTTTTATTCGTAAATACTCAGCTAAAATAGTCAACATATTTTATGAGTCATCCGGTGAGATATCGAATTTGTACGACAGCGATCGAAAACAAAAGTACAATTTGGGCTTCACATTTCATTGATCAGAGCATTAACACATCTTTACGATTGTTCACGAATATCAATGGTTAATGTGTATTGGCTTACTAGGCCCACGTTAACCATTTGCCAAATCGCCATAGGCAAAAAGTAACCTGAACTGGCGAATGAAAACCGTAAGAAATGCACACCAAATTTGCCAGACATCGGCGGTCTGACGAATCCAAATTTGTGACCGATTTTGTCTAAAAGATCTCGGAAAATCCCGAATTCTAATTCACAACGTCTTTCACTGTTTATAAGCCACTATCCCGCTGAGTGTTTTAGCTAATTAGTGACAATCCATTTAGATAGATAAACTAATTATGGCAGCGTTTATTGAGAGCCACAGTCAATTTGTCGGTGCGATAAGATTCCGCCCACTGTTCCGCCTCTAGCTGTCAATCAACTGGTTTCTGTCCCCGCGCTCAACATTATCTACAGATTTAACTGTGTGATCGAGCCGGGTAAAATATCAAATGTGGCGCCCTCTAGCGGCCAAAATGGCTGATCAAAACAGAAAGTTTGAAAATGTTTGAATACGAATTCGTCAGAGATACTCAGCCCGTCGGTGTTTACGATCACTGATAGGTGTTAAAGGGACACATGGCAATCTTGATTTTTTAAAAAAACTAACGGCATCCCGTTAGTTTTTCTACATAAATTGCATTTGTTCAATCATTAATGTTAATTATAAGAATTGTATTAAGCCATTTTTTTTGGCATATTATTATTTTTTTATATTATTGCACCAGAAATATATTAAAACTTATAGTATAAGACGAAATAAATAAGACTTAAAATTGATTTATTTAAATGTAACCGGGGTAAAAGTAACAAAAGGTCAATGACCTTGAAGCTCTACTGATTGATTTTGATTTCAGGAAGTAGTCGCTACAGACTTGTTTTTTGAAAATCTATTTTTAACCGTGGCGGCCATCTTGAATTTCCGGCCGACCTGAAATTTTGCTAGGATCAATTAGGATCATTTAGACATTAAGAGCAACATTCCTGTGAAGTTTCATGAAAATCCGTCAAGTAGTTTCAGAGGAGTAGTCGCTACAAGTTTTCATTATATAACTCTATGTAAAGAAAGATGGCCACTGGTAGCCATGTTTAACGTCAAATCAAAACGATTTTCGACAAGGACCAACATCATGTCATACTGATCATTTTAGAAAAAGTCCCATATCAATATCTCTTATAGTTTTGAAGAAGTAGTCGCTACAAACTTATTTATTTTAAATCTATTTTTAGCTGTGGCGGCCATCTTGAATTTCCGGCCGACCTAAAAAAAATCTAGGATCAACTAGACATTAAGAGCAACATTCCTGTGAAGTTTCATGAACATCCGTCGAGTAGTTTCAGAGGAGTAGTCGCTACAAGTTTTTACTATGTAACCAAAGATGGCCACTGGCAGCCATGTTTAACGTTGAATCAAAATAATTTTCCACAAGGATCAACATCATGTCATGCTGATCATTTTAGAAAAAGTCCCATATCAATATCACTTATAGTTTTCAAGAAGTAGTCGCTACAAACTTATTTTTTAAAAATCTATTTTTAGCTGTGACGGCCATCTTGAATTTCTGGTAGATCTGAAATTTTGCTAGGATCAATTAGACATCAAGAGCAACATTCCTGTAAAGTTTCATGACAATCCGTCAAGTAGTTTAAGAGGAGTAGTCGCTACAAGTTTTTACTATATAACTCTATGTAAACAAAGATGGCCGCTGGCAGCCATGTTTAACGCTGAATCAAAACGATTTTTGACAAGGATCAACATCATTTTATGCTGATCATTTTAGAAAAAGTCCCATATCAATATCACTTATAGTTTTCAAGAAGTAGTCGCTACAAACTTGTATTTTAAAACTCTATTTTTAGCTTTGGCGGCCATCTTGGATTTCACATCAACATGAATTTTTGCTAGGATCAACTAGACTTTATGGGCAACATTTCTGTAAAGTTTCATGAATATCCATCCAGTAGTTTCAGAGGAGTTGTCGCTACAAATAAAAGTTTACGGACAGACAGACGGACGACGGACGCCGCACTACGGCATAAGCTCTGCTGAACTCTGATCAGTAGAGCTAAAAATGACACTGGATATATAAATTGAGACCCATTTCAAATACTGCAAGATTGCCATGTGTCCCTTTAAGTGCCTACTAATTAGTTGTACACACGGTAGTGTAAACTGAAACAATGGCAAGTGTGAACCGATGTTTGATCGGCTGTTTCTGAATTGGGTTCATTTCATGGTTGATTGTTCAATCAACATGAAACAATACAAAAGGTGCGATTACTCAAAATATTGGTGTATGATTGATTTTAGCGTGAATTGAATCACAGTCTATATGACGCGTAAGTTACCTGGTAACAAACAAACACCTTGTTAATACGGAACAAAATTACGAATTGGAAATGATCCAGATTTAAAATCTGGCAAATATTGCAATAGCGTGTTTGAACGATAGTTTAACTTCATTTTTGTAGTGCAAAATGTCACTCGCCTGTCGGACGACCAGACGCCAAACGTAACTCGTCCGCAGGCAGCTTGCATTTTTTAAACCCCATGCTTACGTAAAGTACGGAATATCAATTGACGTACACCTTTATTTTTATAAATCACCGGGGTTCCACACTTGGAGAGGCTACACAACACTATATTTTCCCCGAATAAATCCCGTTTTTTTTACTGATTTGGGTAAAATTCGAGGGTTTTTCATGGCCTGGAATTACTGTTTTCAAATTTTTCCTGATTTCCAGGTATGGGAACCATGATATTATGTCCTATAATGGGCATAACACCGCCGAAAGTCATTCAACTGGAACACAACAATGACATGCGCAACTACACATGGCACTAATCATCCCTGCCATTGTATCAAGAGAACATAAATGTGACAAAGTTTGTGTATTAAAACTTTAAAGAAATCAATATCATTAACCAGTACACAACACTGGCAGTGCAGCTAGGCTTGGTATAGTTCTATGACATAAAACGTCACAGATTACAGAGCTACAGATAAGCAACGTATTTGCATAAATTCCCAGTTAAAACTCCCTAAATACACAATTAAATTACTTTATTGGTGCGTACCAATTACGTTTAACAAATTAATTACGCAAAATAACTGTTTTTGTCAGCGTATCATATTTTATGATATCCATTACCGTGAAGACGGCCAATATCAAACGGCATGCATCGACGTTTCCAGTCAATTCTCAAATAAGCGAGCCATTGATATTGGCTAAATGTGACTGGTTATTAAGTTTATTTTTTTTCACTCGAAAGTAAATCCTTTAGGAACAAAAATGTTGTATACAGTCTATTTTTAATTATTCGGCATCACCGAAGCACTCCACTTTCTCTAAACGACTTCAACATGGCGAAAAGAGGCGCAGGTGTTTAAACTCAGTGGAAGAATAATCATTATCGCTAAATATTAATAACTAACTCAGAACACAATAATAACTCACGTTACTAACTCAGAACACATTATTAACTAACGTTGCGACGTGTAGTCGTGACGTCAATAAAGTGTTGCCGACGTCGACGTCATCCGACGATAACGTTCAATAAAGCGAATATTTGTTTGCAAAAACGTAATTTAAAATGTAATAAATAGATTATTTAACTGCTGCGATCGATTATGGGTAATCCTTCACTTGATGGTAGACGTGCTTTGTTTTTTCACTCGCTCGCATGCGATCGTTCGTGAAAAGAACCACACGCCTACCTCTTGTGAAGAATTTCCCTATAATCGATCCCAGCAGTTAAAAAATCTCTATATAATTCATTTAGGGCCCTGGTTTTGTATCACTGCTTAACACAGAAGTTCAGAGAGATATTGCACAGGGTATAGTTCTACCTGTACACTGGACAGACTACTTTACATCCCTCCGAAGGATGACCTATATTCACAGTACCATGCCCAAGTAAGATACTGCGGGAGTTTGTTTGAAAAATTCGGGATGTGACCCCACTGGAAATCAAACACGTGATTTCTGGGACTCGAGTCAAGAATGCTTAACCCTTGGCGACCGCAGGGTTAAGTTTCCAAAATTATATGGAAACAAAAGAGCACAAGATGTTTCGAACGATAAACATTCAAGAAAAATAGGTCTGGAAGTCTCCTGAAACATGGAGTCATACACAAATATCCTAGAACAATTCGGTATACACAGGGTCTGAGGTCTGAATGACCCTGACTACCACAACAGCCATGATTCTCATATCTCCGTCTAGGTATTTTGTTCTTCTTTTAGATTAGATACTACAGATTACCAAATATGCAAACGACGACTAGAAACGTCAGGGAATGTTTATGCACACACAACCTTCCAATTGTTCACTCGAATATTTAAACATGCAGATGAATAACAAATAAGTTATCATTTTACGCAGTCTAGATAATCTGCGACGCTTGCTTGTTTACAAAATTATCAGGCGTCGATTATGATCAAGACTAATTTCATTTAGGTCAACGCAAACAATACACGTACACAAAACATTCATAAACTGAAAATGTGAGCTAACTTTATAGACACGTATGACAGTGGAGAGTGTAAACTTGCACATATTCTACTTACGATAAATTGTTGCGTCCTAACTGGAGCACTCTCACTGCACAAAAGAAAACAAAATGGAGGAATGGCCGCATCAAAACGGAAATGGCATCCTATGACGTCAGGCTATTCCAGTAACACATTACTTTCATGAAACGCCTCCCGAGTATTGGCGATCTGGGCAGTGAGGTATAAAACAACTTTCTGCTCACTATAAAAGACACATACATCTATATAAATCTTCCTTGGAATTTTATTAGAACAAAATGTATTTCACATCGATTCAAAAACATATACAGAAAATGGAATTCGCAATTAACTATCTCCATACACGAGGGGTACAGCAAATTCACGCTTCACTGTGCACTATATGCAGTATATAGAATCTCGAATTAGGTCAAACTCCATCACAGTATTAGAGCGTTCTAATGGTTTCCATACACAGTAATAGTTATCTGAATTTCTATATTCATGAATAATAACGCTCTATGAAAATCAAAATGATACTATACTCAGTTGCAAAAGAAAGTGGACACTGAGTTTTGTTTAGATTTAATTGCATAAAGTGTTTTTAGAATTAAATTGACAAATTCCAAAATGAATATGCCATGTTTGGTATCAAAGATTTTATCATTCCATTGCCAATATCATGTTGTCATTTGTTTTTCAATAGGTCGAATCATTAAGGGACTGTCGCTTGATAAAGAGGATAGAGTGTAAAGTAAATTTTTCAAAGTATCTAGTTTCTTTTGCAACTGAGTATAGATTAATAAATCGAGAAACTGATTCTTATGGCTGATACTAACTTCAAGCACCTATTTACGAAGCCACGCCGGATATTGATTCTTTTTTGGGCCATGGGTGGAAACTAATTTAAGATGGCGAACTAGAAATATATCTGATGGATAGTCCTGCAACTCCAGATGCCGTTTAAGATTTACTTTTTCTTGCAACTGTTCAGAACAAAAGTACAATCCTTTAAAAAGTATGTGTTTTTCCAGTCACGCTTGATCATCAAAATAAATATGTTCAACAATGATAGCAAAGAAATATAAAAAGATCGGACAGGGAAAGTAGCATTCAAGGAGGACTGTAAACCACAAAACACAGAAACAAACACGCAAACAGACAAACAAGAAGGCAAAAGCAATAATAGATGCAAACGACATCACAAACACAAAAAGGGTTGACAATAGGGCTACCGCCTTGGAACGGTCAGTGGCAAAGTAGGCCACTGGGGGTTTAAACCGGTTCTAGGGTGCACCAAACCTCACACTTACCCTACTGTCATCCCATTAAAACAGGACAGTGTAAATAAAGAAATCCCCGCCATGATTTAATCTCTAACCAACAAGGCAGCATCAATAGGCAATATAAGTAAAACACAAATATGCTCGTGTAAATATAATACAAAAAAACAATAGCCTAGAAAGCCACAATGAAGGTACTCAATGACTTTGCAGAAGCCAGAGCAGTAAGAGAATAAACCATTAAGGGCACGACAAGAAAGATCATGGACAAACATCAAGCGCCACCGTCCCAATGGGCTTTAGGTAGGCGTCATCATAGGGTCCACAGCCTGTCCGGTCATCGTACAATTAAAGAGGAAAGCGTAATGGCGAACTGTAAAAGGGTCCACCACCAAGCATGCGGTACGTTGCAAAATGATAGGGTCATAACCTCTTTAGATAAACTTTTTAACAAGTTTAACAAAGATAGTATGAAAGTGATCATGACCTAGAATCTTACGAAGTTTATAAATCACATCACCATAGAAGTCAGGTTGCGATAGTCCTTGTCGCAGAAGAGTCCTTAAATTACTTTTATATTTGGAAAGAATATCAGTGTTACGATAATAAAATTTTGCAAAGGTTTTACGAAGTTTATGGTAACGGTAACCCTGATTGAGTAACTTTTTAGTTATACAAAGATTACGAATATTAAAGTCCTCAACTCGAGTACAAGCTCTAGAAAAACGAATAAGTTGAGACAGATAAACCCCATAAGAAGTTGCTCGGGGAACAACCCCATCCAAGTGGGGAAGCCATTTTATTGTCATAAGTATATTCAATTTCGAAATAAAATGTGTAATTCATCACTATAATCAAATTAGTGATATCAGAATTGAACACTTTAAAACAAAAACGAGTGGCTCTACATATTGGATGTTTTCGTGCTAAAACTAAAAGTCTATTTAGGGTTAAATATTATCTAGAGACATCACCAGTATCAAAAATCATAATAAGAATGTGCCACCTTGGGTGATACCGATTGACCAAATTTCTAGCTCAGACACACGGCCTGTCATCAATAGCTCTACAAGATTATTTAACTGTGTATTCATTGAATCGCTTCTTTCGACAAATTAAATGGTTGATTTAAAACACGAAAAGAGCATAAACTGGTGTAAACTGTATACGGGAAGTGTGATCTAGTCTCAAGTAATCTGCATTCCTACCCGTTCACATTCACACGTTGTTAGAAACGCTTTTATAAACCCATGGAGCCAGTGTACTAATAATAACAGCACGTACCGTTTGGCAATCGTTTAGGATTAATTATACCAAACAGACCGGATGTGACTGCCTGTCTGGTGCTCAAATGTATTTCTGTATAAAGAGTGCTAACTTTTGGTTTCTTAAACATGTTTAGTGCTGTTTCCTTTAGCTGTAACTATACTGAAAGGAACAAGAAACGCGACACGGGAATTTCCGCTATATATTGTATGTACAATATGCTGCTGTTAATCGAATGATATATGGCTACGTAAGATTTTTCCTTTCTGAAAAAAAGACTAAAACTAAAACAACACGTAACACAGCAAATAGTATTCCTGCAAACTTTCATTATTGATAGAGTACGCGTTTAGCTCAAGCAAATGTGAGCAAACTTAGGATGCAACATTTTGCAAACTCTTTACGTTAAATACAGTAATGAACTGGCTCAATTTTTCAAAGAGGAAATTTAACATTTATGAATTTCTTGTTACAACGTGTACTATAATTAAAACGTCTACAACATCACAGTTGTGTCTTTTCTCTAACTAACTACAACTCTTTTTTTTACAAAACATTTTGGGATTTTCTTTTTTTTTTCTTTTTTTTTCTTTTGTGGCTTTTTATGGTCAGAGGAACTCCTATAGTGAAAACTAACAACACAGTCTTGCACTTTCAGCGGTGGCTGTGGAGTCGGGTCGTTATTTTACGATAATTTAGCCTAACAAATCAATAAATTAATGTTTATTATTCAAAGTTGCAATGATAAAACTGCACATTTATCGATTGTAGTGACACAAAAAAAAAATATTTTAAAGTACAGTTTTGTTTACTATACCCGCCATATTGTCATTTTTGCATATTAACTAAATTCCCTTGATATTGTTGTGCGCGGTAAATGTGTTCATATTCCCCTCATCAAAAACTCCATTATCAACTGACATCACGGAGAGATTTAAGGACTGTCACAACCTGACTTCTATGGTGACGTGATTTACAAACTTCGTAAGATCCTTGGTCATGATCACTTTCATACTATGTTTGTTCAACGTGTTAAAAGGTGTATCACAATAGGTTATGACCCTATCATTTTGCAACGCTACTACTTGCATTTACAGTTCGCCACAATGGTTTCCTCTTTAATTGTAAGGATGTGGACCCTATGATGACATCTACCTCAAGTCCAAAAGGACGGTGACGTTTATCTGCCATCTTGTCTTGTTGTGCCCTCAATGGTGTGCTCTCTTGTTGCTCTGGCTTCTGCCAAGTCACTGAGTACCGTCTTTGTGGCTTTCTGAGCTATTGTTGTTGTTTTTTGTATTTATATATACACGAGCATCTTTGTGTTTTACTTATATTGCCTATTAATGCTGCCTTGTTGGTTAGTGAATAGTTCATGGCGGGGATTTTTTTATTTACTCTGTCCCATTTTAGTGGGATGACAGTAGGGCAAGTGTGATGTTTGGTGCACCCTAGAACCTGGTTTAAACCCCCCCCCCCCCCCCCCCCAGCGGCCTTTTTTGCCACTGACCGTTCCAACGAGGTAGCCCTATTGTCAACCCTTTTGTGTTTGTGATGTCTTATTTAGACTGTTATTCATCTTTAAAGTTGTTATTTGTTTCTGTGTGTGATGAAATCGTATCTCGTTAGCTTATTCAGTAGTCGGGAAGTATTGCGTTTGCTTTATATTGTACTGCATAGTTCGCGCAAGCGATATGAGTTCAGTCTGGTATGTCATGTGACAACAATTTAATAGACTTGCGCAAGTCTGTGATGAGAGATTGATATATTTTATAGGTGTAGTTTCTTATGTATCCTATTATAATAACCTTTTCACTATCTCTGGCGGTAAGTGTCCCCTGATCTAGACATTGCAATCGTCCCTGAAACAAAAAATGAGTCAGATACCAAAATGTTATAATCTCAAGTATTGCATATGATTATCGCATTTGACATGCGTTTTCCATCGTCAGAAATGTTAAAACATCGCAAAACAAAAAAAAAGGCTATATTTTTAAAATAAAATGTCCCAAAAGAAATTACGTTGAACACTTCATTTTATACAGTTTTCCATTCCAGAAGATTAAAATGCATTTAAAACCTTTGGCAAAAGACCTCTAGTTCTGCTAACATATTTGTATTTACATGTTTATCTCAATTGTTTACTTCTACAACATATCCAATTTGATCGTCATTCGAAGCATCATTTTCAAACTTTCCCGAACGGATAGTCCTTTAATGTTGGTGTAATGCTTAATGTTTATGTATGGCATACTTTGTGTCTTTTGTTTAAGGTAGTAGTTATAGATGCACACCGTGTAGTGCCAGATTTCAATGGTGTGTTTTCTTTCAATTCTTTCAGGCGAAAAACCCTGTTTCCAATGGAATTTTTTTAGCTTAAGACTTTTTCGCCGAGGTTGTCCAAACCTAGTTCGTTCATAACTGAAGTTTGGGCATTCTTCATTAATTCCTTTTGTGAATTGTGTTTTATGTCGTTTCTCAACATATATATGGTGGTTTAATTGCTGTAACTATGCCTCATATACTTAAAGAAACTAGTTCCCTCGATCACCGCCCACCACCCATCACCCACACAAAAAACAACACAAAGGCGGCAACATTACAATAAATTGCTACCCCCCATTTTACAGGGTCAACGTTAAATCCGACAACTATTAATGCGATCGAAACAATAGCCGTGCATTATGTGCCAAAAGAAGACCTCGGGCCTTATATAGTAACAGTCCTTCTCTTAACACGCATCCTTCTCATAGGAGTAACACGACAACATTACATCCGTAATAAATGTATATTTATTAATTTTAGTATAAGCCATTGGACGACCGGCCGACTGACCTTATTAACATTAATTACATAAGAAACTACACCTATAAAATATATCAATCTCTCATCACAGACTTGCGCCAGTCTATTAAATTAATGTCACAAGACATATGCCAAACTGAACCCAGATCGCTTGACAAGAGATACGATTTTATATCGATTTTATATCTACTATTATAGCATACAATCAATCCAGTATTCCCTTATAAAATACACTTTCCTTCGACTGCATTACTTAAGCGACTTTCAATGGTGATAAATTAAACATAAACTGTATTAAACAAATGCTATTATTTCTAAGATATAATATGTCATCCTTACTGAGCCAGGCACCATCAATGTGATACCGAGCAGACCTCGAAAAACCCACGTATGGGAAATATGTATCCGATAACATTTTTATTCAAGGCACAAGCGGATCCAGGGGGGGGCGCACCCGGCGCGCGCCCCCCCTAAAAATTCCGGATCATACATGTATGTCCATGTTACTGTAGATATAATATAAAACAATTTCGATGCACGCCCTCAGTATTAAAAAATTTCTCGCTCGCTTCGCTCGCCCTACGCATAATGACTAATGAGTGGTTTAATTAACACATTGTTAAATCCTTTTATTTGAAAACGGACTTTTTTTATTCATACATGTCCATGTTACTGTAGATAAAATATCAAACAGTTTCGATGCATGCCCTCAGTATTTATTTTTTTTCGCTCGCTTGACGCATAATGGCTAATGAGTGGATTAATTAACAAATTGGTAAAACCTTTTATTTTAAAACGGACTTTTTTATTCATACATGTATGTTCATGTTACTGTAGATAAAATATCAAACAATTTCGATGCACGCCCTCAGTATAATTTTTTTTTTCGCTCGCTTCGCTCGCTCGACGCATAATGGCTAATGAGTGGTTTAATTAACACATTGTTAAATCATTTTATTTGAAAACGGACTTTTTTTTATTCATACATGTATGTCCATGTTACTGTAGATAAAATATCAAACAATTTCGATGCACGCCCTCAGTATAATTATTTTTTTCGCTCGCTTCGCTCGCTCAACGTATAATGGCTAATGAGTGGTTTAATTAACACATTGTTAAATCATTTTATTTGAAAACGGACTTTTTTTTATTCATACATGTATGTCCATGTTACTGTAGATAAAATATCAAACAATTTCGATGCACGCCCTCAGTATAACTTTGTTTTTTCGCTCGCTTCGCTCGCTCGACGCATAATGGCTAATGAGTGGTTTAATTAACACATTGTTAACTCATTTTATTTGAAAACGGACTTTTTTTTATTCATACATGTATGTCCATGTTACTGTAGATAAAATATCAAACAATTTCGATGCACGCCCTCAGTATAACAATTTTTTTTCGCTCGCTTCGCTCGCTCGACGCATAATGGCTAATGAGTGGTTTAATTAACACATTGATAATTCCTTTTATTTGAAAACGGACTTTTTTACCCTATCAATGCACTACCGCAACCGTTTTATGAGGCTAGAAACGGACCCGAAAATTTACCAAAATCTTACGCCCCCCCTAAGCTGAAATCCTGGATCCGCCCCTGCAAGGTATCACTCGGGATAAGATTTCTGACTTGACCTTTATCTACAAGGTACAAAAGTACAAACGTTTCAATAATAATTGAAACCAATACAACCTGGACAACATCATTATCCTGAAATGTCTTCAAATCTATAAGATGCAACAAGATTTACTAAGAAATCTAAGATTTGAACGTGTTAACTGGTCAGTCATTCAACGCTGAATGGAAAAACCTGGCGTTCTACACGCCACGTGAACTCCACTGATAGTGTGCCCCCTATGACAAGAGAAATTAATTATCGTCTAATTTTCTCTCTCAAACAACAATAATTTCATTTGCTTTCCTCTAGCTTTAGACTAAAAACGATAACGACAACTACCCTGAAGTTTAGTGATCCGGTTTTGCGACATTTGGCGCCAAAATATGAGCACGTGATATCGTCAATGCAAAATAAAAACAAACGTTTGATTTAGTTCAGGAACACGAACGTTATGAACAAATGTACAGGATTTAATAAATAAATGAGTACGTCGTCCAAAATAGAAATGTACCGTATAATATTTTGCGCTATAAATACTGGAAACTGAAACTTTGAAACATCTTAGTAATTTAACTCAGGTAAACTTTTCAATTTGTGTAATAACACGCAATACCTGCTATATAAACAAACACAAACTTGTTTATCCTGCACGCTAGCTGCGTTATGCTAAGCGCAGCGTTCACGTGATACATGGTAATAGTTAATTGGTTTAAATATTAGGTATTGAACGTATTTATTTGTCATAGTAAAATTAAGTAATTAAGTTATAAGGTTTCCAAAAACTTTGTTGTTTAAAAAGCATATTCTGCCTTTAACCTACATTACCCTTCAAGTACGGATAGTCGACAGGATAGTCGATTTTACTACGTGATAGCTTTTCATTTTATAGTCCGTGCACGTTTTAAACTCCCGACCTTGTTTGACCAAACTATACTGATAACAGGAAAACTGTATCGTGGGAAATTTCAAACTGTTTACAGAATGGCTGACGTACGACAAACAGTTATCTAATAAATAAAAACGGCAAAAAAGAGTTTCAGTTGAATATACAACACTTTTTTTGTTGTTGTTTCTTTTTTGTTGTTGTTGTTGTTGTTTTTTATTAATTTATTTATTTATTTATTGATTGATTGATTGATTGATTGATTTACTGATTGATTGATTGATTGATTGATTGATTGATTGATTGATTGATTGATTGATTGATTGATTATTTTTCATTTATTTTTTTTGTTGTTATTTTTTGTTGTTTTGTTGTTGTTGTTGTTGTTTTTGTTTTCTGGTTATTTTCGTTTATTAAACAATATCCTCATTTATCCTGTTCTCGAGGTACCTATAATCTCGAGTTAATTTTTTTTTTGCGTAGTTTTCCTGGACTATGAAGCGCATTGACAGTGTGTTTGTTTGTTTTTTGTATGGTTTTTTACGTCATTTTCAACACATGCAAGGTTATATATGACGGTCGATTTTTTGTGGTGGAGGCAGACCACCCACTTTTCCTGGAATGAATGGTTTTTTTAGGCACGTCGACACATAAATAGGTCATATTGTGCGCAAAAACCGACGAAAGATGAAGAAATTAAGTAGTAAGTAAACATTAATGTAAATATATAAAGATAAAACTATTAAAAATAAGGGATGATATGGTAGGCACTTTTCCTGGATAGAACCAGTACTGTACACCTCCCGCCATCCGTAAGAATCGACACTTCCTCGCTTACAAGTCGAGCTCCCAGTGGGATTCGAACCCGCAGAGGCGAGAGGCGAAGGTTTACAATGCAACGTCATTATTAAACCAGTCGGCCAAGGAGACGCATTGAAAGATGATCAGCCGGTGTTTACAATCAAAAGGTTGGAAGACGAGTGCTGCCATTTCGACTTCGCGACTTCGCGACTTTTCGCCCTGTTAATACAAGGCGAAAAGTGGAAGGCGAAAAGTTGAAAGCGAAAAGTCGCCAACACGAAAAGTCGAAAGCGAAAAGTAGCCAACCGGAAAAGTCACAGGCGAAAAGTCGCAAACCCGCCGTTTTGGACGAAATTCTGACTCGCAAAGTCGCCAATCCGATATTGTAAAATTTCGACTTTTCGCCACGAAATTTCGTCCAAAACGGCGGGTTTGCGACTTTTCACCTTCAACTTTTCGGGTTGGCGACTTTTCGCCTTCGACTTTTCGGATTGGCGACTTTCGTGTTGGCGACTTTTCAACTTCAAGATATATATCATGTTTGTTGACTCACTTGCAATAGTCATTTATGGAAGACGGATACGGCCATTTCGAGTTTTCACCTTCGAGTTTTCGCCTTGTTAATAACCCTTTCCACAAGGCGAAAAGTCGCCTACACGAAAAGTCGAAGGCGAAAAGTCGCAAACCCGTCATTTGGACGAAATAAAATATCAGATTGGCGAGTTTGCGAGTCGAAATTTCGTCCAAAACGGCGGGTTTGCGACTTTTCGCCTCCGACGTTTTGGTTTGGCGACTTTTCGCCTTCGACTTTCGTGTTGGCGACTTTTCGCCTTCGACTTTTCGCCCTGTATTTAACAGGGCGAAAAGGCGCGAAGTAGCAAAGTGGAAATGGCCGCATCCATCTTCCATATGATCAGCTATTTGAGGAGCTAAATACGAAATAAAATTCAGAAGAAAGCCAAGTTATTATTTATGCAAGTCATACATACCCATTTTAGTAATTGTTCACTAAGTCAGTTTTAAAATGTTATATACTAAAGCGTCCTATTATAATTTGCAGACGGTCTGTGTCAACTGAAAGTGTTTCATGTTTCTAAAAATAGAACCGTCAGTGCTCGCTGAAGAGCTGAAGAGCTCTTTGAGAAAAAAATCTATCGAAGTCAATTTGGGTCATATAAGTTACCCAAAATTAGTTCATATGAAAATTCCATATGATCAGCTATTTGGGGAGCTAAATACGAAATAAAATTCAGAATAAAGCCAAGTTATTATTTATGCAAGTCAAACATACCCATTTTAGTAATTGTTCACTAAGTCAGTTTTAAAATGTTATATACTAAAGCGTCCTATTATAATTTGCAGACGGTCTGTGTCAACTGAAAGTGTTTCATGTTTCTAAAAATAGAACCGTCAGTGCTCGCTGAAGAGCTGAAGAGCTCTTTCAGAAAAAATTCTATCGAAGTCAATTTGGGTCATATAAGTTACCCAAGATTAGTTAAAATATCAAATAAAAATGAATAAATATTGTTTAAAAACATCACTGAATTAAAAAAAAATAACAATTATGTTAGGTCTTCATTTTTTGGTATAACATCATATAATTAATGGTTTATAGACGAAACATTTTATTATCCATTTTAAAATAGATGTGTGACGTCATTAGCCTCTTTTTCAAAACTACCTCGAGTACTGGAGTCATTGTTTTAACTAATCTAATTTTAACTGACACATTACATTTTGAAATTTTGAAATTGAAAAGATGCGGACTTTATTGGTAACTTGTTTTGATGCAACTGAAATGGATTATTACTGGAGAAAATTTGAGACAGGTAAGAAGCGTGTTTGTGTTCAGGATACAGAACAGTTAAAAAAATAAATGACATTTCAGGAAAGATTTATTTAAAAAATACATACTATCTCAAAAGACCGGACTTGTTTTTTGGTGTTTTATGCAAACTATCATATGTTCCTTAAATTGCACTAATAATTATGATAGACTAATAATGAAAACGTCAAAACCCATACATTTCATAACCTTTTATTGAAATATATGCAAGTAGGATGATATTAGAGGGCATTACGTGGTCTCCTCTTAATTCCATTAAGCAATGAGAAAGCTTATATTTGCAGGATTTTATAACGGAGAGTTCAATAAAATAGTGCAACAGTTCGGATAAAACACTTTTAAAACATATTTACCTGAAAAAAATGTGATAACCTGTTTACAATTACCTATTAAATGTTTTAATTTTACAATATGCAAACTTTTTTAAGTAGAAATTAAGTTTTATTTCCTACCCCAGATAACCCCGTTTTCTCTTGTTTGAGAAGGGGTTGGATGGGTATGAAATTTAATACTCGGTCCACGTAATGTGATATTTCAATGTTTGAACTATACTGAACAAAACAAGTTTAGCACGAATTTTAGTGACACATAAGATTAAACAAATGAACACTGATGTATACCCCAGACAACCCCGTTTTCTCTTCTTTGAGAAGGGGTTGGATGTGGTATGAAAGTTAATACTCGGACCACGTAATGTGTTATTTTAATTTTTGAACTACACAGAACAAAACAAGTTAAGCACGACCTTTAGTGACACAAAAGATTAAACAAATGAACACAGATATAATTATTTTACGATATAGGTAAGGATATGATTTCAAAAAAGTGTTATTTTATTATTTTGTAAGCGAAGTATCAGAGTTACGTCCCATACATTGAAAACAATTTATTTCATTTCACAAACGTTTTGCTTTGAACAAATTAAATTGTTGCTATTGACAATAACTGTCAATTTTGTATTTGTTTAAAAACTGCCGAAATGAGTTCACAAACGATTGTTATTCTCAAAACAAAAACATTCTAAATTTCGTATTTTTAAAATTACCTCCCTTTACATTGAAATGGGAACAAGGTTTGATAACTAATAAATGTATGTTCCCATCATATTTGCTTTATTTTTATCACCGATTTTGTTTACAAATTACTTTGTAGCATTATTACTGGATATATCTGTCACCTCAACATTTACCTCGAACATACACGGGTTTGTATCTAGTCTATGGAAATGACTCGCATTTTATGTGCAAAATTTATTATACTCAGTATATTTCAAGATTGTCGTGTATCCCTTGTAAATCGATGTTAACCTACGGTTTAAAAATAACATCGTTCTGTTCGTTATGCTTTGTATTCTTGCTTAAACTCTTTGCTACATCCATAACACGCTTTTGTTTGTTTTTAATTGGCAATTGTACTTAAAAATATCACTTAGAATGGTGGCGTTACCGATGAAGATTGAGACGTGCCTGTTGAGCATTGTGACTGCTGATAAGTTGCTCTTATTATTAGTCTGACTAGGCTTATCTGATGTGCGATGTCTCCCTTTCTTTTAAACGGATAGGCAGATAGATATTCTTTATTGCCTCCAAGTGTGGAGAGACATACAAATAATTTATACAAATGCGACATGAAATGTGAAAATATGGTTAGTCAAATGTATGCGAAAGACAAAATTATTATGAACATGAACAAACAATATACATATATGGATTAGTATTACGTTTTTAAATAAAACTATAATACATATGTATTAGAAGTGAGAACTTCCACAAGAATATACAAGAGTAATATGGAGAACTATAGTGGTCACAATTCTTAGAAACTATAAATAAGCAATTTCCTATAATATAATAACATTTATTAAAATGATAATTGGATTTTAGTTGCAGAGTCCATTTTTTAGTAAATGCTTATCGAAACGAAAAGTAAGCATTTCTTTAATGGAACATTAACTATAAATGCAATAATATACATACTAAATATATTTAGGACTTTGCACATGAAGTGAAGCTGTCGTAGAATCATTTTTTAGCTTGCGACTCTTTTGCAATCAGTCATGCTAAAAGTAGGCAAGCCACCTAGTAATTATAGTAGTAGACATCCTGGCCTTAATTTGCAGAAATTGTCAAAATCAGAGCCTAGAATGTCATGTAACTTGCACCACATATGGTGACGAACGTCGTCATTTTTTGTACAAAACACAGCTAGATGTGTTTCTATAGTAGATGTTTCCGTTTGCACAGTTTACATACAATGGTAAGTTGCAACGAGAACATTCTACTTATTAAAGATACAGCAGTATTACAGAAGTGCATGTGATCTCTATATAATTGACAGAATTTCCACAAGGTGCACGGAATATATTCATTGTGAATTCTGCTAAATTCTTGTAAGCTAGTGTCACACACTTGTTTATTTTTTAAGTTAAAATTTGTATACGCTTGTATTGACTTGTTTATGCTTCATTTTAGATGGAAATGTTGCATCATTAAGGTACGTATTGAGTATATAGGTTAAACCGTATTTTCCAAGAATTCGATAAAGATCGGGCATACACTCTAAACGTGTGTGTGGGTGTGACAAGTAAGATGTGAGTCGTACAACAAAAATTACTTTCATATTTTTTGAATGATCCAATGTACATAACTGGCCAAACAATTGGAGTTTTCTTTTGTCTATAATTGTTTCCACTGGATACATACCAAGAAGATTTAGTGCAACATATGTTTTGGTATATTTGGGCATCCGCTGTATACATTTTATGCATTGTCGATGGGCTTTTTCTAGGGATTGAATTTGTGTGACAGATAGACCATTCCAGAGTTCACTTTAGAGAAAACGACCGTTTCATATATATGTTTTGATGTTAACAGATGGAGGACAGCATTGTGGATCCCACAGTCAGACAGGCTAAAAAATGTACGACGGAGTTTTGAACAACTTTCATTTACGACTTCGCTCAAATCCATATTTTAGTACACAAGACACCAATGTGTGTGTATTTGTCTGACACGTCAATATGTTTTGATCCAAGATACCATGTGCGATGCGTTTCACTGTAAATGTCATTATACACAATAACTTTAGTTTTTAGTGGATTATAAAAATATCGGTTTTTCAAAGAGTTAATATGGCACAAATGCAAAAGCTCTTGTAAGCCATTTTTTAACAATGATAGTAAACCATGTCATCTGCGCACGTTGGACAACCATAACTGGTATTATTTATTTTAAGACTGGCATCGTTTTTGTCAACAATATTCATCAAATCATTTACGAAGATTAGATAAATCAATGCACTGGTTACTTGGCCTTGTCGAGCGCCTTGAAAGATTTAAAACCAGTTCGAAGTCATACCATGTGTTCTAACACAACTAACCGCGTTTTCTGTTAAGTCTAAAACTATCTTTAAGAGCCCTGGGGCGATTCCTTCATCGCGCATTTTCAAAATAAGAAGGCTATGGGTCACGTAATCGAAAGCCTGTTGTACATCCATATAGCATGTATACAGTTTCGATCGATGTTCTTTTGCAAAATAAATACATTCCCTAACCACAAATGACGTCATTAAAGAATGTATTTCCTTTTATTTGGAATCCACCTTGCAGTGGATTGATAGTAACTGGATTTTAAATTTCAATAAACTCCAATATAACCTTTTCATATAGCTTTAAAATTGTTGAGCACAGTGATATTGCTCGATAGCTGTTTGGATCTGATTTTCTTTTGTTACCCCCTTTATACATACTTATAAGTATACTGCGTTTCATATCTAACGGTGTAAGTATGTCCGAAAAGAGCCATATTTTTTAACAGTTTTGTAGTATAATAATAAAGGACCGCCATGTATTAGATTTTCATAATAAACTCTGTCGGCCCCACATGCCTTACGTCTCTTACAAGTTCGGAGACAATGTTCAACGGTATCTTGTGAAATGAAATCATAGATTAAATAATCTTGATATGACGACAAGTTCGTTCTTAATTCATCAACTTTATCAGAAGCATTTTGCAAAAGGTCGTTATCAAAAGATTCGTGCGTTGTCGGTGAATAAGGTTAGTAAAATAATTTTGCCATCCTAAATTTATTTCTTTGTGGGGTTGGCACACTTTACCGTCAAAATTCATTTCATGCATTGGAGATATGGTTGCTCTTTTTCGCAGACGGTTTATTAACCTCCATAACTCATTATTAACAACTTCTGCGGCTGAATCGATTTCATTTTACATGTTTTTTAAGTATTCTATAACATAATTTCTGTGAACTTTCCGAAATTCTCTTTTGGCAAATTTGTATTCACTGTGACTAACGCAGTTATTTCCCCTTCTGCGATTATCATTTATCCATTGGTGGCGTTTATTCTTTACAGCTTAATGTAGTTTATTTAGGTGGCTTGATATGGGGCTTAAATCTTGATTTTGGAATGCATATTTCAGTAGCTAAATTAACAACACTAACAATAGAGTGGTACAGCTCATCAATATCTTTTTAGCATTTTATTTCGCGTGCTTCACATTGTCGTAAGATTGGGTTTTTCGAGATAGATGTTTTGTAGTTTTGTTTGTGTATATCTTTGATATTATGCCGGTTAATTAATCTATCAGAGGTTTCAGGGGTTTTCAGATTCCTATTAAGCTGCCATGATAACAAAATACTACAAACAATTGGCCGGTGAGTCGATACATTCAATGAATTATCATCGAATATAGGACAGTTTGCAAGTCTGGTTCTTGTAAAAAATGTCTCTCTATCTGTGTTATACGGGACATTACTAAATTCGGCAACCGAGCACATATCAGTGGCATCAATGGAAACCATATGCAATTGCATCATGAGGTTTAAAATACATTTACTTCGACTGTCATTTGGTATTTTAAGAGATTGTGACCTGGATGGAAGTTCGGCATTATAGTCTCCCATTTATTAATTATTCTCGCTTTGTCAGTTACTGTATATATTATACATTCTAGCTCATTCATACAATCACGGTAAGTCTTAATAGAATGGTTCTTACACGGAAAATATACTTGCAATAAATAAAGATAGTAACCTGGTTGTGTCATAATCTCAACACCAATCACATGGCGACTAACTAGATTTAAGGGGATACTAAGTTATTGATTTGTTTTCTCCGATAGGATACTTAAAACCCCTTTACCTACTTTGCGCCTACTCCCAATTTCGAGATTGGGGTCAGAAATGGCATTGCAACTATAATAGTTATTTATACAGTCCAAGAAATGCAAATCATACTTGTATAACCAGTTTTCGCTAACACCACAGAAATCAACTTTGTTTTTAACTAAAGATTCACTTAGGTAACTAGCCGATGACATAATTCATGTTGCATTTCAGTTTGCAATATTGATATTATTTGTGTAGGTCATGTTGTGTAATTATTATTTTACATATATGTGTTGTCACTTTTGCAGTACTATTCTATGTCGTACTGGTCACCCGTTAAAGCCGAGTATCTATTTACTGACTCATAATTATTGCCTGTCCATGCGTCAGTTGAATCATTTTTGTCAGTCCATGCGTCGACCGAATAACGAGCTCTACTTGGGCTTTCATATCTCGGACTTTTACTCGTATATGTAGTATGGGAGACCCATGGTCGACATATTACACCCCTTGGCCAAAGATATGGGTCATCTGTAAGGGCTCCGGCCATTTCATCATCCTCGACATTGATCCTTATGGTTACATTGCCGTACTTCCGGTTTTCAAAGATAGAGATGGTCTGCGATTTGATACGTAATTTGCGATTTTGCTTTCAGTTATACTCGGTTTAAACCCGCCAACGTAATATCGTTTCGTTTTTCGCCGGACATAATTTTCAAAATCGTCTTCATCCGATAAAGAATCGACAGGGATCTGACTACTTATATCATCAGGATAATATCCGCATATATTTTGATCGCGCTTTTCTGTACTTTTTTTTTGGCAGCTATTTCTTCATTAATGATACCAAAGTTGATATGACGAACGCCGCGCCGGTTTCATCCAGTATTGGATTTAAGGGAATTATCGCGGATTGAGACTAACGTAGGGATCTGCATATTCCCGAACGTATCTTCATTTTCTCTAGAATTAGACCCAACAACAGCGGACAAATTGTAGAGAACGGCATAATATGTTTCATTCTGCGCGGGTTGGTAAACGTTTTTTAACGGCTCGCGCTCAGAGGGCGAATAATCTGCATTTTCTCTAGAAATAGACCCGACAACAGCGGGCGAATTGTAAAGAACGGGAGAATATGTTTCATTCTGCACGGGATGGTAAATGTTTATTAACGGCTCGTGTTCAGAAGGCGAACAATCACCCGAGATTATAGCGTGACGTATGGGCTCAGGTAATGAATGATTGTCTGAGATTATATTTTTGCGCGGTGAGCCTATGTTGGGCTGTTTACTTTACTGCGACCCTTAACAACTTCATTTTAAATCAGCTAGAGAAGTTTTTAGATTTGAAACAGTCATTTGTATTTGAATTTTATCACCAACGTTATTGAAAATGTCTTCCTTACAAAATGACACTTTTGAGTCGTGAACAGTTCGAGTTTCTCAACGCACGACTTTACATCATCTATACTTGATGACAGAGTTTGTTTACAGTTTGTGACATTCTGGTTTACATCATCTATACTTGATGACAGAGTTTGTTTACAGTTTGTGACATTCTGGTTTACGACACGGATTGCTTCATATCAGAGAGTCTTGCATTTTCGGTAGCAGCTTATCGTTGCTTAATAAGCAAGATATCAGCTTGCAGACTGGTAATAGTTTGTTTCATCTGAGATATTTCAGCACTACACGAGCACTTTTCTGTATCCAGCACTTGAGATTTAGATGACGGTTTAGGTACAGAACTGAGACGACTTGTCTTTTTATTGTTACTAATTATATCTTTGCTGTTGATTGGATCTTCTCCTAGGATAACCTCCAGTAGCGCATGGATATCATAACTTTACTACAACCCTTGACCCACCTCGAATATTTACACGTCGCTTAGTCACAAGCGAATCATAATGGAAAGGTGTCCGATGATCGAACCGTTTCGAACAGTAGGATGCGGGACGGCTTGTGTTTGGTTTCATCGTGATTGTAATCGAGTATCAACTGTTTGATAAACATTTCACATGGTGACTCTTCCACTAAGTCAACGAGACGGTGGTATTCATGGAGGTCTGCTGTTTGCTCATCAGTTTGCTCATCAGTCAAAATATTGTCATGATCATTATTGCTAGATGACTCATTTTGACTGTATATGAATTTATTATTTGTGATGAATGGGGACATAGATGCATCCATATCCGTGTCATCTGCCGTAATATGTGCGGATTTATTTACCGCAGATGCCGTAAAAGGCATTTTCCTTTCAGTATTGTCATCCATTAGTATAGGCTCAAGTTCGACTATATAATGACCACTTAATCCAGAGTCGCCAGCGGCCATTGTGATTAACGCCTTATACTGAATAGCAACACAATAGAAAGTCGAAACTGTTTTGAGGTGAACACTTGTCAAAATTTCAATGTGAAACAAAGAAAATCAGCGTTTTTGGTTAATAGTTACATATTTCTTCATCCAAATACCTATACTTCAACATATATGCAAGGCTCACAACTTCATCTATAGAACCGTATAAAATTTACCTCAAGAAGTCGTATATGTCCAAATAAAAATCCTATTTCACCGGAGCAAAGGAAAAACACAACCGCCATTTACACCTTTCAACCTCTTCGGCTTTGTACGAGGCTGCCTTTTCTTTGACGAAGGTTTAGTCCTCTCCCATCCTTCGATTGGCCAGGTTCTCTTCCACCATTGATTGGCCAGATTCAAACAGATACACTTCCGCGTCTTCCTTTTTTCTACATTTGATTGGTCAGATTCAAACAGAGTAACATCCATCCGCGTCTTCTTCACCCAGTATTTGATTGGCCAGGTTCTCTTCCACCATTGATTGGCCAGATTCAAACAGATAAACTTCCGCGTCTTCCTTTTCTACATTTGATTGATCAGATTAAAACAGAGTAACATCCGCGTCTTCCTCTCCCAGTATTTGATTGGTCAGATCACAAATTTGATGTTATATAATACCAATACAGAAACAAGGTAAACTAGACGATGTAAACAATTTCAGAGGAATAACTTCATTTAGTACATTAGGAAAACTGTTTACACGCATTTTAAATACCAGGTGAACCAGTTGGGCAGAGGAATATTATATATATATTGAAGCTCAAGCTGGATTTAGAGCAAATAAGAGTACTACTGATAATATATTTGTTTTACATGGACTAATTAATCATATGCTTATTAAAGACATCACACAAGCCAAATCCATCCTACAGAAATAGTGGGCGCATAATTATGATTGTTGTTTTTTTCATGCATTGTGACAAGTACGAGATTTCCCTGCAAAATTGGAGATTGGTATGTACTGTTATATCATGAGGCTCCGACAAACAATTTTAAATCCGATTTAATTATTTCTAAATTGTATGTGTAACAGTACCAGGATGCTTTAATTTCAATATATTTAGTATTGATTTTGGTTAATTTAAAACAACATATATTAAATTGTTAATATAATAATAATTATGTGTAAACTTACATTAATTGGGTCTTCTAAAATGGTCTCCAAATACAGTCTTTGAACAATAAACTGACCCATCTTAACCAAATTCGATTTCGGTATCCATAGGATGATCGACGTGCGTTGTCCAAACTAATGTTTTCATTCCAATGACACACAGCTAAGTTTGTTTTTAAAATGTACTGTATATCACCACAAGAACCTATCCTTTTGTCGTGAAAAACGTTTAGTGTGTTATTAAAATATTCCACTAAATAAGAGTCCATACTGAACATGTAATTCTGGGGAGTTTTGTAAACGTCAAAACTTTTGATTGTCGATACTAAAAGCTGTTTTGCAAAAGGGTCTGTTATGATAATACGACTTGGCTCATAATTTTTATCTGTTCTACATCTGGATGCTGGTTCACACTTGTCATGGACGTTCTCATAGTGTGGCACAATATTCTCTAACATAGATTTTAATTTGTCTTTATCACCCTTGCAATTTCTCATTGCATATTGCACGTGAGTTTTTACAGGTCCAACCTTGTCATACAATTGAACATACCAGGTTTTGCCGTGCCTACATTTAGCGCCTGAAGATATGTTTTTCAAAAATTTTTCCATAGACACAGACACGTGCCATGCGTCATTTTGATTTACTGCGTCTTTTCTCTGCTCGCGTACAAATTTATTTATGCTTGCATTTCTATCGTGTACAAGACGGCGCACTTTAATTTTTTTTCATCAAATGTTTCATAAATGTGCTTAGTTCCTAACTTTTCGTGACGTTGAGCGCAGGGATCATCATTACGAGATACAACTTTATTTTCAATGACGTTTTTACTGTTATATCCCATGCCAACGACATCTGTATATTTAGAATTTCGTCGTGTTGAATACCTTGCATCAGTGACTATATAAACACAGTTACCTTCGGTACTTGTGTTCAGTTCTTCTGTCAAAACAGATTCACAGGAAGATCTTTTTTCAAGAGCAACAAGTTCACTGTAATCGTTTAGGTACGCACTATAATTTCGATCGTGGAGTTTTCCCATCCCAGTAACATTTGAAAAGCGGGTAAACTGTACTTTCTGCATACATGTACCACTTGTAAAATATCCATGAAGGACACGAATGGTAACAATGTCTTTCCCACCAGGTAATTCTAGTGAGGATTTCCAAATGTAACTGAAATCGCACTTTGGACAGTTCAATTTATATTCCGAACTGTAACCGCTTCATTTTGAAAACGCTATAGATAGTTTATAGTTGCAACACATACTATGATTTAAACAGATTGTGTTCAGATTTTCTAGAGCAGACCCAGTTGTCAATAATAAATCATCATTTGCTTCAGAAAGTTCACACTTCTGATTAACGTGTTCATTACACAGAACATGTTCATTACTCTGAACGTGTTCATTACTCCTCTGAACATGTGCATTACTCTGATCGTGTTCAGCAGCACTAAGTGTTTCCAAGTATGACATGCTTCTTCAATGTTTGTGTACCTGTTAAAATGAATTTGGAGGTTAGACTTGCAATTGAACACAAACAAGTTGTTCCTTGACAGTACTAGGTTGATAGCTAGTATCATGAAGATACGGCGACAGATTTTAGAGTAACGCTAGATATGAATAAATATTTGTATTGCTTCCATGTAAACGTAAAAGATCTGATATGTGTTATGAGTTTTATAAAGATGTTTTGAAATGTTTTAGAGTTATGCTCCAGAAACATTTCGATAACATTTTTGACATGGAAATACACAAAAAAAAAGTGGGTCATCTGCCTCCACCACAAAAAAACTGACCTTCATATATAACCTGACATGTGTTGTCAGAATGAAGTAAAATACCATAAAAACAAAACAAGAATGAGAGGGAGAACAAAGGATGAATATAGAGTTAGTTATTTTTTGCTGCATTTTTCTCTCATAGCCTTCTATCATTGTGTAAAGTTGCATTCCAGTCCCATTAGTTTTAAAGTTATATGTGCCAGACACAAATTATATATAGAGTTCAACACAGCAAAGGGTAATAGCTCTAATGTGAATGAAGATATAGTTATGGTTTTTGAGTAAAACTTTCTTTCATTGTCATCTACCATCATGTCATTTTTCACTCAATTCCCGTTAGTAGTTCGAAGTTATGCTGTGGACAGCAACCTCAGGACAGACAGATGGAACAAGGGAGTCTGGGACGACTAAAGTGGTGACTATATATGCTCCCTCAAAATTTTTAGTGGTATAAAAAAATATTTTTATATGCGAACAGGTTTAAAGCCAAAATGCCACTCAATTGTTTTGTCCCTTTAATTCCTGGGAGAAAAATACCAGACATACCTTTTTGTGCCTTCTGTGTCTTAGAATTCTTTGCAGGCAAATTAACCTGTGTGGTTTTGTTTCTTCTCTTTGTTGGAGTCTTGTCTGATGGAGGGATACTTTTCTTGACCTGAAAACAACAACAAAAAAAATGTTCTGAAATTGTTTAATAACATTTTTCACAATGAAATGGCCTGTATCACTTTACTGGTTTTAGGGCTGTCTTTCTACCATGGGGGGGGGGGGGGGGGGGGGGGGGGGGGGGGGGGGGGGGGGGGATTTTCGCGTCAAGTTCAGTAAAAGGGAGAATTTTGCATGAAAGTTCAAACGGGGGGGGGGGGGGGGGGGATTTTCGCGTCAAGTTCAGTAAAAGGGAGAATTTTGCATGAAAGTTCAAACATCCATAACACATTATGATATCATCAATATAAAATGAAATCATGCTGATTAAATAGATATATAACACTACATGCATAAGGCATACAATAACACAATTTTATTTTTGTTTATGCCAACCAATATATATTTAACAATAAATGGGTTCAAAACAGACTTGAAAAGTATGTATGTTGACTAGCTGTAAGAGTTGGACTATGTTCAAAAAGTACAAATGACAGTTATGTCATTTACTTTGTTCTACTTTCTTCAACACAAGCACAATTAACACTTAGTTCTCTTATAATTCTAGCCTTCTGTCTTTCAGTTTTTTTGTTGTTTTTTTGTTTGTTTTTTTCAAGGGGGGAATTTTGACACTGAAGTGGGGGAAAAAAAGATAATTTTCAGGTGGGGGACTGGGGCCGAATAACGGCCCCAAAAAAAGCCAAAAGACAGCCCTGGGTTTAGGGACACATGGTTATCTTGAAATTTCAAGTTATGGCCAAGGTACGGTTGCGGGTTTAAAGGTGATGGAAATTAAATTGGGTTTTAAGCCGTACCAACACATGAAAGGTTATATGGCGCCTAACAGGCATGAACATGCCAGGCTCATCCTCCATTTACATCGAAATAAATTTTAAAAATATGGAAAATGGGCCTAGAACCTCCTCACCCTGAACTGCAGAGTTGCTGCAAATTCTATCGTGGAAACTCCATTTACGCTGGAGCCACGTTTATTGTTTTTCTGCCACTGCTCTTTTGATGTGAGATGACACCTGAAACAATGCAGGGATCATGATGAAGACCTTTAATGAATATGAACAAAACATGAATTTGGGGTGATTCTACCCCTCTGCCTACCCCTCCAAAGGGATCTGCAGTGGCCCTATTCTTTGCCCCTTGACCAAACAGGGCCCCCGGGAACCACACGGGGCTAATGGTGATGGACACACTACGGACAAAGTGAACCTTAAGTGTCTGCCATGCTACGCAGGCGGCACAATGTCATGGATGTTCATTTTCTGTATGTTTGGATCAGTGCGAGTGTTTTGTGATGGAATTATGCCAGTCTTGAAACTTACTTGTTTCGCAATTTCCACAGGTGCACAGGGTCGCACTACAAAATCGTCGGACTCGATGGCTTCTTCAAATTCAGTCTCTGTGACAGTGGTGCTGGTGGATGTTCCGATATGATGGGTACTTGATGGAATTCTTACAGGGTGGGGACTTGCATTTGGTGAAGGGACTGTTTCTGGTGGGGAACTGGTTGCCTCGGGTGTAGATCTGGACTGCTTCAATGCTTCAGCTGCATCATACTCGCTTATAATCTGAAATAGATATACCGAAATAAATGATGCTGGAATAACACTATTTTCCTCAAATGATAAATTGTTTTTTTAAGTATAAAACAAAACGGCAAACCATGTCTTTTATCTGTATCAAATGAATTGTTATTCAACCGATTTACAACACTTTGTTTAGATTATTTCGAGCCACCCCAGAGAAAGGAAAATGAATGAAATCGGGTTTAAAAACTTTACATATTAACAGGTTATATTCGGACAGCGACCTCATAGGTTTGACAAGGTAGCAGGGGTTGGGGTTATAAGGGTCAAACATATTTTTTCTTTCTTTCTCTAAATAAATGAGACCTCTCATCAACACATTGTATACAGGTTATTTTGAGCCTCCCCCAAATATAGTGAAAGAATACATAAGAACCCGCGAATACTTCCCTACTCCTACTATTGAATAGATTCATATGTATTTAAAAATGCTCCATACATTGGACCACGCAGTATATGACCCAGAGCAGGAAAAATTGTTTCTGAGTTACTCTTCCTACGTAATATTTGAATGGTAAAATTAATAAATTTGTAAAGTATTTCTACTCATCATGGCGAGTGGACGAGTGGTATTTTCGTGTCCTGTGACCACCTATCAGATATTCAAGGCAAGAGTTAGTGTCTCAATGCCTAATGTCACAATAGAATATCAGTAACCCGGTGGTGTCAGCATTGCTGAACCGTTCAAACCAGTGAGCATTTTATACTGTTAGGAATTGGTAGAAATTTCATGACTGGGCGTCGGTTACACACAACTGATTGACGAAATACAGCTTGGGTCTAAACTAGCATATAATTGGGGTTGGATACCGTTAAAATGAAATGGTACTGAAACGGTACAAACGAAACAGTACTCGTTGTACCAACAAAACGGTACGCTATTTTAACGGTACTGTTAACAATACCGCATGTATCAACAATGACAGTTGAACCAATCTATGATCAGTTAGCTTGACAAAATCGGTCTTATTTTCGTACTTGATTTATTTCATTTTCATTTATTTTCCGCTTTGAAGTTACATGTTTTTATTATTATATATTATATTTAGTGCGAGTTTCTTGTGTTTTAATTCCATTTCATTGTTGGAAAAAGTGAATATGAAAATACGTATCCAAATAAATGCCATCCTCACTACTAGACTGGTTCCACTTTATAAAGCGCACTGTGACTGCTGGTATCCATAAAGCTTGTAAATTACATTCTATAAATAGACGTGGTTTAAATCGATTAAATTGCTAGGTACTGCACAGCAAAATAATGCTAGTGAATTGCATGCTGTGTGAGTCTGGGTGTAAATATTTAAACAAAATGACGACACGCTGATAGTTCATCGCGATCATGGCGGTTTGGAGCTTATTCGCTGCCAGAACAGCTTCAATAGAAGGTAGACGCATATTTCCAAATGCCGATAAGGTGCCTGTTTTTTTAAACGGGCAAATACCGGTTCCCAGTGAACTGTATGATACCAGCACCGGGTATCTGTGTTTTACCCTATATTTATAATAAAAACTAATTATTTAGATTGTTTTTTGTTTTATTTCTTTATAAAGAGAACAAATGATCAAAACTTTATTTATTTATTTTTTAACAAGAACAACTTTTTTTTTCAAGTTGATTAAAAGTATTATATATTTTTTTATTTTTTTTCAATAAATGCATATCTGATCTGATCATGATTTATTTACATGATCAGATTATTGCTTGCTAATTTCACTAATGTCTTATAAATCAGTGTTTTTTTTAAATAATTATAGTACATGAACCTCTAGGCCAAATTGTTTGACCAGAACAAAGTGATTTTATGACACTGTGTATTCCGTAACAAGTGAAAGAAGGGTTTTATGATCCTAGCCATATCATGTTATCACCTTTCTGTAACACAGTCAGTTAGTTTTATGACCCTGCATATTCTAGATTGAGTGGCCAGTAAGGGTTTTATGGCATTTATGGTATTTCACAGTAGCCACTTTTAGCCAGCTTATATGGCATCAAAGAGTTTTATTACCATGTGTATTTCACCATCAGTGGTGGTGAATTCGGTGCTGTATGGAACAAAGCATAATTAGGCCAATATAACTTTATAGAGCACTCATTTATAAATATATACACCAAAAAAAAGAGGCAACTACATAAGAAAAATGAATGACGGTGGGAATATAAACCTTATAATTAGACATAATATTATAATACCGAATAAAATTATATATGTGGCTCATTACCTGCTCAAACAAATAGGGTAGATAAGTAGGGAGAATTATCTTTTTCTATTTTTTGTAACCTGATAAACCAACTTCAAACATATATTTGTTGATATCGTCAGATATTACAAACTTCAAACATAAAATATGTCTAATTCCCATTGCCAGCCGCTACCTCAGTGGGGTAAAATGTTGATAGGCGCATAATAAGTGATATGTTAATAAACACAAACAACAAAGACAAACTATGAAAGTATGCAATCGGTTAAAGTCTCATTTATTTGACATCTGGGTTTGTTACAAAAGGACGTTTACGTATGCACCATGTGACTTGCGTTTGACCAAAAAACGTGTGGACAATGTCAGACCGTGTGTAAATGTTTCTTGCATGACGTCACTGCACTGACACCTGTATTTTGCCGTTCAAACAATGCATAGTACCTATATTCCAACTAATGTATTTCATATCATAATGTTTTGTTTTTATTAAAATTTTAGTGTGAATCATTTTAGGTAAGTTGTACACTTATAAAAATCAGTGTATCAGTTTATGTCTATGGCAGAGAATCTCTACGGAAAGTCCACACATTAAAAAGTCAAACGCGCATGCACGTCGGTGGACGGTTCATTTAAAAATCGCCTTGCCGTTCGGCTTCATGTTATAGGAGAGCAAATCCCTGAACTTCTGTGATGCAACAAGCTTTTCTCAGAAATGAGTCTGCAATCAATGAACAATTTCATCCCTATGTATTTCATACTTTCAGTGACAGTTGACTTTAATACTTCAAGAAAGTATGATCTAAGTTATCTCAATAAAATATTGAGAACCTTTTGTAAACTAAGGAAATAACTAGAGCAGCAGCAGGAGAAGAAGCAGCCTGTCAAATGAAAAAAATAATCGTCTTACCCTCGCACATTCCCTTTTTCGGAAAGCCGCTCTCATCGGTTTTGTTTGCCAATACTCTTCTACTTGGTCTCCAAACAGTGTCGGAACGGCACTTGTCTCAAGTTTTGTTTTATACTTTAGTCCTTCAGCCCAATGCATTCGACAAGTCTGCGTGAAACATTCCTCCTCGAAGTGCACAGAACATACCATCTGCGACTGTTTACTTTTGGTCACGTCTGGGCCCTTCCATGTTTTATCTCGCGAAACACTCGTTCCCGTCGCCTTAATTGAACGTATCCACCGCTCACGAAGTTTAGAATCCGACGGAAACTGGTGCAAACTTATATGATCCGTTCTTTTGTTTGTGCACCCGCCAACAGAACACTGCGGGCCCGGCATTTTAATAGAGTTCCGATTGAATTGTTTGCGACTGTCTGTGTTGTCAATCTGTCAAATATGGCGCGGTACTTTGTGTGACGTCACACACCGGAAATCAGCGGAAATAAACCTGAGGCGAATACGGATATTGTATCGGTCAACAGGTGATTTTTTACCTGGCGATATAAAGCACGGAAAGCGATATATCACCAAAATATGGGTTGCAATGTGTTTATATAGTGTTCAGTAATAAATATAAACATGAAACATGAGGTATAAAAGGGCTCCTTTAAGGGAAATATTCAAAATAACAAGAGCTGTGCATTTCTCCCCACTTTCCTTATTATGTCGATCTTA
This sequence comes from Cyrtodaria siliqua, assembly GCA_037043455.1. Lineage (NCBI taxonomy): Eukaryota > Metazoa > Mollusca > Bivalvia > Adapedonta > Hiatellidae > Cyrtodaria > Cyrtodaria siliqua. The sequence continues at coordinate 61,378 of JAWPHD010003644.1, read as the reverse complement.
GTACAAAGTTGCTTATATTCTGTATCTGTACTATACAGTGACAATTTAAAACGTTCTTCTCCCTAGTCACAATCCATGCTAGCATATACGGTACACAAACTTTATATTTCACAAAAGCGTATGAACTAACAGCAAAACACTATGATAATATCATGAAAATGAGCAATCAACAATTCACACAATTTACCTCTATACTGAAACGCAAAAGAAACGCAACGCGGAAATTTCCGCTATCTACACTCTTAAGTTCCCATAATATTCCAAAGAAATTCCAAGATGTTTTGCAAAAGAAAAGTTGCAGTTAGTTAGAAAAAGCTCACAACTTTGATGTTGTAGACGTTTTAATCACAGTATACTTTGTAACAAGAAATTCATAAATGTTGAAGTTCCTCCTTATAACATTAAGCCATTTTAGTACTGTATTTAACGTAAAGAGTTTGAAAAAAGTTTGCTTCCTACGTTTGCCAACATGCTTGAGCCAAACGCGTACCCTATCAATAATGAAACTTTGAAGGAATAGTATTTCCTTTGTTTTGCGTATTTTTATTATTTTTTACCAAAATAAAAGGTCTTACGTAGCCATGTAACATTTGATTAACAACAGCAATATATGGCGGAAATTCCCTAGTTGCTTTTCTTTTGCGTTTCAGTATACATAAAATAATATAAGGTAGTACGTGTAAGCAGTTGCTTTTGCACACTTTTCACGGATTTGTATTTAGTTGTTCATTTTATGTTTTATTTTTAGGCCCAGCAAACTAAATATCAAATTTTATAAAATGAATACCTCTAAATTAACATTGGAAGTTACTAATGAGCAAAAGGAAGCAATCATGACTTTTGTTAATGTAAACGATTGGAATATTAATAAATCAGAGGAATACGTATATGACTCAGGAAAATTTGAATAAAACAGAAGACAACGGTAAGATTCTTTCTTCGTAAAATGATGATTACAATGTTTTATAATAATAAAACAAAAAATGTAATATAAAACTTGCTAATATTGATCACTTGATTTTGATTTTTACTTAAACGACAAGTATGTGAATTGTGTAATTTCTCGTGCAACTTATTATCACCTAACACACCAAATGATTTTACTATAATAAAATAATGGTAGCACATTTAATAACATAATTTATTTTATGATATGCAATGAAATACTGCATTTTATCAGTGAAATAAAAGTGTTATTCCACACTGTGGAATATAGAGTTTTATTTCACAGTAGCTGCCGGGACTACTTTTGTTGTTCTACCATAGTTTCTCTAAAAATATGTTTGTAAAATCATAAAACAAACTGAAAATGTGTTGTTTGTTGTTTGTCGTGAATAACATATTTGATTTCATCTCAAAGTGAGAAAACTTTTATATTTTATAAATATAAAGTTTTCTCACTTCTCGATGAAATAAAATATGTTATTCATTCCAAAACAACAAATATCCTATATATATAATTAGTCATGCACATTCCTAATTACTGGGAATGTTATTACTTCAGGCACACTTCAGGATGACTATCACCCAATTCCACAACATGTGGATGGAGAAAGTGAGTGTGTATATTGCTTTCGTGCACCATGTATTGCAAGTGAATTGAAAAGACAACAGTGATGGCCAGACACAAGTCGACAACCCAGCGACATGGACACGTGCGCCCGAAAACCCGTATATCGACGGTTTTGGGCTATGCTGTACAACTGCGGTGCTTGGAACGATCCTCGGTACGTGGAGAAGAAAGCACAAGCGCGACAGGGAGACAATACATGGCACTGACGAGAGATTATGCCAGAATGTGTGGTATCCAAATGCTGGTATCCTAATTTAGAGAAAATATCATACATGGGCCATATGTGGGACTAGAAAGGATATTTTGACATGATTGTAATGTTGTTTACTGTGTATTATTTCAGTCTATACATATTTGTTATAATAAAATAAATTGAATTGCAGAATTTACCTTTTTAATCTGCCATTTTTAAATGTTTTTATTCGAAACAGTAAAATGAACATTTAGCAATTGTAAGAAAAATGATGTCAGGGCCTCAATAAGTATTTTCCACAGTAGAGGTTTAACAAGTTTGTGATCGTCTCTAGCTGTAAAATGTCCGTGATCTTTTGATTCTGGTGTGATGTCTTTAATGGACATAAATTGTATTGCGCTTTTGTAGATTTTTCAAGCTTTCGACTATGTGGTAAGATATGTTATTTGGTATAAATTAATTAAATTTGGTGTCAGGGAAAAAAAAAATGTTGTAAAATCAATGTATGAAAATGTTAGATCAAAAGTTCAATTTAAAAATAAAGTAAGTGATAGTTTTGGGTGCTATTTGGGGGTCCGCCAGGGGGAATCTTTATCATCTTTTCTCTGTATTTAAACGATCTAGAGGATGATTTTTTCTTAAAAGGTGCTGAAGGGATTGATATATGTATGTTGAAACTGTTTATTTTACTTTACGCCGATGGCATTATTATAATGAAAATCACCCGAAGATATGCAGTCATCTTTAGATATTTTAAGTAGCTATTGTAATAGGGGGAAATTAAAGGTAAACACAAGCAAAACAAAAATAATGGTCTTTCGAAAAGGCGGAATTTTGCCAAGAAATTTAGAATTCTCTTTAAATGCATTGAATTTAGAAATTGTAAATAAATGTTCATACCTCGGAATAGTGTTTACTACAGGTAGATCTTTCAGCGAGGCGCAAATCACTATCCGGTCAAGCGCAAAAAGCAATATTTAAGTTAAAAAGGTATTTATCTAAGTTTGAAAACATAACTGTTATGCATACATTAGAATTATTAATGTTTCCCCCTCCACCCACTCCCACACATATGTCTGTGTTGTTTTTGTCAATTCCTACACATGCCTATCTTGCACCCCTCCCCCTCCCCCCTCCCCCTCCCCCTCCACCACTCCCACCAATCGAAATATTTTTATTTTTATTTTGTTTTACCATATTTCTGTGTTGTTTGGTCAATTATTACATAGCTTCTTACTTATATATGTTGCCCTCCTTGTTTTCTGATGGTATATACTAGCTATATAATTTATTATTCTCTGAAAAATCGAATAGTCGAGCTGCGCTGTTCTCAGACAGCTCTTGTATAACATACAGTTACTTCCCCTCTTAATCCATATTCGCCATTTGCAGAAATAATTACTCCACTTTTTCCGTGTATTCACCGTTTGTACAAGAAGCGATTATCACCCCTTTTATTTATCTATCTTTCAAATAGCCAAACATAAACTTTACATACACTTTCTCTTTTTTCAGGATACGTATGTATATTCGATGGAACAGAAGTCAGCATGGCAGAATGTTACTTTAAAAGGTAGACCGGTTTCGTCATGAGGAGCAAACCAACCTAAGCTACGCCGGTCCAGCCCGGATGAACACTATTATAAACGCCAGCAGAAGTTATGGTGATGGACTGAGTGATGACTTGCAGTATAAACTTGAACACGATAGTTCATGTACAATCCGGTGCCACAGGAACTGTGTTTCGACGTACACGTCCCGCTTTCATTTAATTTTACACTTGACAGTTCTGTATCGCCCCCAAAGCGTAGAAGAAGGTCAGGCACACCCAAGTTTATTCCACAGGAACATTGTGTATTTTGTGGTGAATGTGAATATCAGGATTTAAAAAAGGAAATACTGGACATCTGCAGTGGCAGAAACGATAAGTTAGCAGAATAACTGATTTGCATGCTGCCGATTCTCGTTACCATGTCGATTGTAGAGCTAATTTCATGTCACCACGATCTGTAGCAGTTGTATCTTCTACGCCGTCAGCTCCAGAGGAACCTGATGCAGCATTGAACACAATATGTACGAGAATTGCTTCAGGATCATCGCGGGTGTGGAATTGTAGAGCTGTTTGATATCTACAAACACCTTGGCGGTTCTTCCCTGTCCAGACGGACATTACTAAATAAACTTTCTGATCACTTTGGTGACGACTTAGTTATTTTGTCTGCATCTGGAGTGGCCAGTGTTGTTGTGTTAAAAAGTCAGGCACCGGTAGTAAATGACAATGATGAGTGTGGCACAGAAAGTGCAATCAAACGAATATCGAAACAAATCAAGACTGAAGTAAAACAAATGAATGTAGATAAATCACACTATAATATCGAAAACTAAAGCTAGTATTGAAAGCACTTCTAGTGAAACATTGTTGACTGTTTTATCACATTGTCCCCAAAACTCGATAAGTCTTTGCCTGCCTGTCTAACTGGAAACATTGTCACCGGCATATTGTCAAATCGCCCAACGTTGCTACAGATTGCTTTCGGGGTTTTAATGAGAGACTCTAAAGGTCTAGTGAAAGAGATGAGTCAGTATGGTGTTACATGCACGTATGATGAGGTGTTAACTTTCAAGAAATCTGCAGCTGTTGCAGCTACATTGAATACCTCGTTGCAAGGACTTTCCGGTCATGACGAAGGAATGGTGCAAACGATCGTCGATAACTTCGATACAGATATATCGTCTCAAAATGGTAAACTATCGACACATTCACTGGCAATGCTTATTGCTAAGCCATCCAAATATAATAATGTAGCAGATAATGGAGATGAAAGTATCAAACGTTTAAGTAAATCCGAGATGACTGAGAAAAAGGTTGAGTATGACTTTAATATCGAACGTTACAGCGGACCTAAGCAACCAGACATGCCTAACACACAAGCACGAAAGACAGTGCCATCATTGAAAGTACTGGCAAGCAAGGTTCTGTCTGTGAATCATGAGAAGGAAAGTGACTTCGCATTTTTTCAAGACATGAGTGTGTATGTTAATTGCCTGGATAATAATGGATACAACACGAAAGCTTGCAGAAAACAAGACCACAGCTAAAGCTGTGTACCTGCCGCTGATTGATATGAAACCGTCTGATCCAGACACAGTCATGACTGTCATGACAAAATCGCAGACAGTTACAGCACAGTGTGGCCAAGACTTCGTGGTATTCACAGGTGATCTTCAACTGTATAAGGTAGCTGTAAATATTACTTGGGCATATCCGGAACAGTTCTCAAACTTCATTGTAAGACTAGGGGAAATGCACATGCTTATGAGCTTTGTCGGTTCCATTGGAACGTTTATGGCAGGGTTAGCTGAAATAATGGAGTCAACATTAAGTGATGTACTGAGGATGTTGCGTGGCAAGAAATTCCCTCAAAATGTACGTGCATTGCATATAATCGCAGAAGAGTTACTGCGACCTATCTTCGTAACCAAAACGATGCGTTCTATGAAAGATCTGGAAACAGTACTGGATGAGATTACAGCAAAGAGCAGTATTCATATCTATGTAAGAGCTGAGAGGGAAGGTGACTGGTGTCTACATCTTGCTGCAGTGAAACTCATGATGCCTTACTTCTTTGCAGCAGGACATATTAACTACGCCAGGTATGGGTTGTATCTCCGCTCAATGGAAGCTGTGTCAGATCACGTACAGAAGTTCTTGAAGGGCGAACACGTCATGCGCCATATCCTGGAATACGGAATGGTATCTGGAGCGACATGTACATTGAAAAAAACGTTCATGCGATACGGACACGACAAAAGAGGAATTATAGGCATCACGTTGAAACCAGAAACACCAAAAATATGGACGCTTGGTCTACATATCTGCAGCAAGCTAGAGGAAGACCTCACAAAGCTGAAAAATGCTGAGGATAGGTTTGACGAATCGTCTGTTCACAAAGAAGAATTTAAAGGAAGGATTGATGTCGACACAAAAGACAGATTGTCAATCAGAAATAAGCTTGAACTTTGCAATGATCCATTGAAACCGGAAAGTCATCCAAACGATATAGTAAACATAGTTACTGCGAAGATAGCTCCAGATAATACTCTATATTAGTGTTTGCCTTGTCATTGTACCATTACCATTCAGAAAACTTTCAACGCCTGTCATCATGGAGTCAGCTGTAAAGGACAGGACTGTTATCGACATCAAATCTACAGTTGACAACCATATAGACATAATTCCGAATATCTTATCCGCACACGCATTGACTGGTTGTGATACGGTTGCTTGTCTGTATGGTATTGGTAATGGGACAGTAGTAAAAACATTGAGAGCTGGACATACGTTACCGTTACTCGGCAATCCAGACGTAGATATAGACACAGTTTTGGAGGAATCAACAACCTTTACATGTGCATGTTACGGATGTTCGTGTGTAAAATCTATGTCGGAAGCTCGGCATAAAATATGGTCTCGGAAGGTAGGGAGAAGTTCATCCACAGCACCCAAACTTTGCTCACTATCACCTACGACGGAAGTTTTAATACAAAACGTAAAACGAGCACACCTACAATCGATGGTATGGAAGACGGCCCTTGAACCTTCACCACCAGATATAGATCCTCAAGAGTATGGATATAACCGGGATGAAGCCTCGCGAACGCTGGTTCCATGGATATAACCGGGATGAAGCCTCACAAACGATGGTTCCAGTCACTGTACCAGATGGAACCGAACTAGCCCCTCAAGAGATCCTCAGCTAATTCGGTGTTCGTGTGCAACCATGCTTTTCTATGCGGTGCAGATGCAATCAGGCCCGCTATTCGTGCACAATATTCTGCGCCTGTCAAGACAACAGAGATAACTGTATGAATTAACAGACACAATAACTGAACTGAATACATTTGAATGAACATGTGGATTAGAATCCCGAAATAAGTTTAATGAAGCTGTTACAAACTGTTAGTTTATATATGAATATATATTTCTCTACGTTACCATGTTAAGTAAATTACATGTGAACGACACAATCATATACTAGTTATAAACATTAATATTCCGTTTGGAATCTCAACTAATCTACTATAGTGCAACGTTTTATGCATCATATCATTCCATTTTTTTCACTCTAGTCTCTTTATATAGCTTAATTATGGTAACGTAGGTAACGTATTTAAAGAACAGTACATAACGTTTTATATTGGAGCTGTTATGATGTTATATTAATTCATTTTCATTTTGTTATATATTCCTTGCTTAGAATCATTCCTACTACATGATTCTTTGCTGTCAATAATTATTCTAGTCATACATGTTTAGTTAAACAGTTGTTCCATTTTCTAACACATATATGTCATAGTCACGTATGTTACATTAATAAATCCTTTCCATTTTGTTATACAGTATGTTTTGGAGTGAGAAAAATAACTTCACGTTTATTTCATACAAATAAAGGAGCTGATTGTGAATGGTTTTCGTTATAACTCTTTCTAGATGTTCCTTTATATGTCTGTCGGCCATCTTGGACGCCATCTTGAAAATTTCTAAATGCCCAATGTTGCAGAAGTTGCATGACTCGGAATCGTCAATGGCATACCCAAATCTCTTAATTTCAACAAAGAAAAAACTATAGACCACTTTGCAAGGTTCAAGGCCGATTTCCCAGATTACGGTCGGACTAAATACCAAATGAAGGCGTTAGAGTGTTCACAAGGCTGAAAATGGCATTTTTCAATAATTCAACGTCACATAACTCTGGTGTTCCTGTTCTGATATAGCTGATTTTCGAACATATCCAAGCTGTCATTGATATTAACAATCTGTTAAAGTTAGGTATAAAAAGAGTATGATAATGGACCTTTGGAAACGGCCGAAAACGACACATACGAAATATTGCAGTATCGGTTTGATTGAGACTGTTCATGAGCGGTAGTGAAATATGCTAGCTACCGCTCACGCCCTCTAGCCCCGGGTTGAGCAGAACTCAATATTAATAAAATCAATAGTACAAACATTTTAACCATCCCGAAGATGGCATGCATATGGCGGAGGACATGGAGTTTATTGCTTCCCCATGTCGTACGGCGTATGGTCCCAGTATCTAATAAAAAATAAATGCCCCGAAGAGCGAAATAAACATAATGGAATTTAGTTGGGAGCAGCGGTTATGAAGCCTGCATATCACAAGTAACAGTCAAAAGACTAAATTAAAAAACAGAGAAAATATCGGATGAAAATTGAAGGCCCTATCGTCTTAACGAGGCAAAATACAATCTTTTTCACTAAATCAAGGGCCATAACTCCGGTGTTACTGGTCCGATCTGGCTGGTTTGAGAACTTGTCCGAGCTTTCATTGATATTAACAATCTGGTCAAGTTTGATAAAGATGTCATAGAAATGAAGGCTATATCGTCTTAACGAGGCAACATATAATCAAGGGCCATAACTCGGGTATTACTGATTCGATTTGGCTGGTTTTCGAACTTTTCCAAGCTTTCATTGATATTAACAATCTAGTAAAGTTTGGTAAAATGAAGGCCCTATCGTCTTAACGATGCAAAATATAGCAGTTTCAACTAAAATCAAGGGCCATAACTCCGGTGTTCCTGGTCCAATCTGGCTGGTGTTCGAACTTGTCCGAGCTTTCATTGATATTAACAATCTGGCAACGTTTGATAAAGATCGGATGGAAAATGAAGGCCATGTCGTCTTAATTGTGCAAAATATAGCAGTTTTTACTAAATCAAGGGTCATAACTCCGGTGTTCCTGGTCGGATGTGGATGGTTTTCGAACTTTTTCGAGCTTTCAACAACATTAACAATCTGATAAAGTTTGGTAAAGATCAGATAAACAATGAAACTTTTCCGAGCTTTCATTGATATTAGTTTGGTAAAGATCGGACGAAAAATCAAGTCCCTATCGTCTTAACGAAGTAAAAGTTAACGACGGACGGACGGACGACAGAAAACTCGCCATCCTATGAGCTTTGCTGGTCTATACAATAGGGGGTTAGGGTGCAAAACAAATAACGAATTGTAAATGTTTTATGTATGTGAAATAAACCATAATCTAGAACATTTTATGCATTGTAGAAGTCCCTTACTTTAAACATTCCACTTAAATTTAAAATTGCATTGATGCTCAGCACACAGTCTTAGTGTAGAAATAGGACGACATAGTAATATACCGTATGCAGACAGAAAATGCATTTTGTGTTCTGCTGACGATGTCGAAGATGAATATCGTGTTATCATGAAGTGTACATATTATGCAGAATTACGTCAGCAGTATTTAAATGTTAATCTGAATATAAACATTTGTACAATTTAATGAGTATTACAAAAATATAAACTATATCTGCTATGCAAATATGTGTATGAAATATTCGAATAAAGAAAATTATTTTTCCAACATATTAATTCTTCACATTAACAATAAACCAGTTTAATTGTGTTATATATTACGATGTACCTATTACATTGTCCAGTTGTATCTTTAATACTTTCAACTCTGCTCAGTTGCTCAATGTTTTCCATAAAATGTATCTCTACATATATAATTGTGGGCCGGAGGCCTCTATTACTGAATAAACATTTGTCATTGTCAAAAATAACGTATACGTGTATACGTATTGATACAACGCAAATTTATAGTCTGGTCCTTTAAATCAATGGTCTAGTATAAGCTCCAGGGGCGTAGCTACCTGTCCGCATAGTACACAGAGTAAGTACAATGTCTGCCAAAAAAAAGAAAGAAAATTAAAATGTCCCAAAAAGCAATATAAAAAACAATGAGGGAGTGCGTGCATGTATAAGGGAATGTGTTTTCTTATAGATTTCCATGATTCTAAATATTCAAGCTAAATCATCATCATTTCAGCGTCGAAATAGATCTTAAAAAAATTTGGGATATACTCCCAAAATTCACCACAGAGTATCTACAAATTGAAAAAAATCCGAGTGGGGATGATGGCATGCCCCCGGACCCGCTAGCATTTATGTATGTCTTGCGTACACTTTAAACACGTTCTATATACGCCCCTGTATACCTACGCAATATTTTACTACATAAAGCCATGGCGATTCATCAATTATCTCCTAAATTAAATTACATGACCCAATTTATGGATACGCGTATGCTACACGTTTATCTGACCTAGTTCTAAACGTCTCGAGGTCTTCTAAGGACAATGTCCATTATCTACATATACACAGGAGGGCAGCTTAACCTCGCGTGACATTTAAGCGGGGCGCACAAGGGAAGTTTGACCACATTAATAAAACAGGCCATATTTGCTAAGCTTTTCTATTTTGTTTTGTCTTAAAATACATACAGAATGAGTTGCATATGAAACAAAGTATGGATGCAGATGTTGTACATCGTTTAAAAGGTTATATTGTGTTTTTTCAGCAATGGGGGAAATGTGTTTGGTGTTTTGAGACGCTCCCTGGATATCTATTCGGTTCACGCAAGGACGAGCCGCGTTCTGCTGAACTCCGTATAACCTGCCTGTTGTTCGATGTTGCGTCGTATTACCAAGGCGGTCAAAACGAATCGACCTGCTAAATGTCAAGGCAACACAACATCTTGACTGTGTTGATTTTAGAATGAAACATTCCTAAACAGTTTATATAAATGTGTCTGGACTTCTTAGTATTCTAGTTTACCTTTAGATGTTATTTATTTTACTCCTTTAGTTACTTAAATGTTGTTGTAGCATGGTCACTGAACATTCTCTTAGTAATAGCACAGGTGTAAATCGTTTAATTGAAAACAAGACCTGTCAGAATAACAGTCAGAATAACAGTGATAAACAGTTAGAATAACAGTTAGAATAACTGAAATAGAGCTGTAATGGACATGCTACAAAACAAATAGAGTATGGTTTCATCTCGTTGGTTAATATAAACACCTCGATGGGCTACGCTTAGACTGGTATCGGTCTATAAATTAGATATAAATAATAAAAAATAGACAAATTAAAAAATAAAATAATACTCTGCATAAAGTTCAAGTTCAAGCTCTGTTTCTCTCCATGGCTGAATTTATACTTAATGTTGAGGTAAGACTATACACGTTATAAATAAGTGGAGCTATTTGCCTCTTTCAGTGCTAAGGACATTCTATAATGATAGTTAAAAGATTATAGTTTAAAATGTTATAATATTAAGGACTGATGCCATTCTAGGCTACGCCCATCTCGATGTTTAAATGAACCAACTCAATGAAACCTTACTTATCTAATACTTATATATTTACTATTTACCTACTTAACATTTTAATATGAAATCGGCACTGCATAGATGACGCAAAAAGCAAATGTTTAAATATTAATGACAAAATAAGACTACAGTAGTCAGAGTGTTCATTGATAGATTTAGTCATTTACCAAGGAACAGCTACCTATATCTCGTCTCATTCATAAAGCGTACTAACAAGGTCCTCCCTGCGGGGTCCTTGTTCCCCAGATCCCTTAAAGTAATGACTTGTTCCCCAGATCCTTAAATTTCAAAAGTATATTTTTCCGAAATTCTCCCAAAGTATTGTATCCATGTTCCCTAGATCCCCGAAAGTGTTAATCACAGTTCCCTAAAAGTACAAAATATTGTTCGCTTACTATCACTTATTTTTCCTGAAAAAAATAGTCTGGCCCTTGAATTGCTGAAAACAAAATCCTGGCTCTGACTTTAAGGAAAAATAATAAACAGCCCCTCAAATTGTTGGGGGAAAAAATCCAGCCTTCTCTCACATTCTTTGGAAAAATTAGTCTGGCTGTGAGTCCAATTAGAGGGGAAAAAAAATCTGGCTCCCTCTTCAGTTTATATGTTAAATGTAGATCTACTTCATGTTTAACCACAATCTGGCTATATCCACAACTTCTGCTCAGATGTTTAGCCAGTTGAAATGAGTTGTAGAAGACAATGATAGTATTCATGGTTGTAATAAATGTGATGTACATAGATCATGGTAGTAATACATATGGTATACATTAGTCACGGCAGTTATAAATGTGGTATACGCTGGCAATGGTGGTAGTAAATGTGTTGTACAAAGTGTCATAAAGTGACCGACGTCCGTGGTAGTAATTTGGTATACATTGATCATGGTAGTAATGAACATGATATTCATATAAAGCCATGGTTATAATTAATGTGGTATACATAAGTCATGGTTGTAATAAGGCCATTATTTTTTGATAATTCGTTTTGCGAACCATCCTACGACAAAACGAATTTTCCATAGGGAATTTGACAGTTTATTTTTATTTTTTTCCCTTCCTCCTACAGCTATTCTCTTTCTTGATGGTTCTTAAATAAACAATATAAAAGTATGCCTAAATGTGATATACATTGGTCATGGCTGTATGTAAATATATTGCAATCCTGTGAGGGTTACAGTGAATATTTGTCAACCTTCTAAGGCTATTTATTTTATTATACTGAAAAACATGTCTGAAAAAGATATTTGGTTCTGCTAAATATTCCTTTGAAATAAAACTTGAGAAAACATGGTTACTTTTCTCTGTTCAAAATCACTATTCTCAGCACCTAGAACATAAAAATTATTTTTTTGCGGATGATTCTTTGTGTTCGATCGGAATCTTCAGCTGTGAACTCAGGAGTAGACTTCAGTTTATCTTCAGAAAGTTGTGCAAACTGTGTCAGCCATATTAGTAAATGTTCACTGATTTTCATTTGCGTACGTACATATACACTCATTCCAATACATAATTATAAACTTGCTTTGACATCACAATCATAAGTAATTATACTGAGATGACATTACAAAAAAGACTATCATTCAGTGACTCACTACATGGAGACATCACACGCGAGATATTACAAAAACGGGAAAAAAACGGTCTATGGACATTTAACATGGGTGACATGACATGACATGTGGTATATTATTAATAAATATGGTGTCAGTGGTCCTGGTAGTAATAAATGTAGTATGCATAGATCATGGTAGTAATACATGGGGTATTCAGTGGTCATGGTAGTAATGACAGTGGTCATGGTAGTAATACTTACAATATACAGTGGTCATTGTAATGAGGTACAGAGTAGCCATGATAGTTATACATGTGATGTACTTTGGACATGTCAGTAATCAATGTGGTATGCAGTGGTCATGGTAGTATTACAATACAAGGGTCCTGGTACTTGTGCGATATCATGCATCAACAAGTAAGTGGACTTAAGAAGCAACTTCAGTCACATCAATGCCAGGTTATAGACAAAGCTATGCGCTATATGCCAGTGTTATATAGTCATTGCCCAGTACAAGACAATCCCCTACACCACCAAACAAAACATCCATAATTTAGAAGAGCAAAAGGGGCTCACATAGAAAGCCGACAAGTACAAGCATAACTAAATATAAACACCAGCATATGAAGTTCTATCCACCAAATATGGAAAGATCCATATTAAACAAGAGCTGTCGAAAGGACAGCATTCTCCACTATTCAAAGTAAATTTTAAACAAGGCCACTGACACTTCTGTCTCACCAACCATGGTGCCAGTTCATTCACAAGGTCAAGTCTAAATTGTGGAGGTTAATAGGTGGTAGTGACTGGGGTGAGGGTGTAGGGGTGCCTGGAGCGGGTGGTCAGTAAACATATATACCAAATATCAAAGCAAGACCTTCAATACCCCATAACCCAGAAAGAATATGAACTTGAAGAGGGTGGGGAGGGGAAGTGTTACTGAATAGGGAAAAAAACACACAATATTTTCATTGGGGGAGTCTAAGGTGGAGTGTGTGGTGGAGGGGAGGTGGGCGGAGGAAGTTGTGGAGGGGATGGAAGAGAACAGGATGCAGACATGGTAACTGAAGAGAAACCAAAAAGAATAGAATAAATATTTGTCTATCTGGGGTGGTGGTGGTGGTAGTGTAGGAGTGGGGAAGTGACATTAATACAGGCTTGCCATTGTTATTGGATGTATGAGTTTAATTGAAATATATAAAGCTGCTTATAAAGCTTAAACTGAAACTCTAAGTTGAAAAAATATATCATCTGGCTAAAATGAAATAAAAAGTTATAAAACATATGTCTGTAAGTGATAACACTTGTCAAGCTCCTTTGACAGAGATATATGGCTAGTGGGTGTTGAAATAAATGGACTTGCCAGCAAATAAAATAAAAGAAATTCCCAAGTCGAAAATAGGCTACGCATTTTCTAAAATACAATACAGAAAATAAATATCCAGAAAAAAGGGCCATACTTATGCTAAAATGCAATACAGAGTTATGGAACATGTGTCTACTAACATCCACGCTCTACTGAGGTTAGGGCTGGCGGTAGCGCGGCGGTTACAGCGGCGGATTTGTAACCGTCGCGCTAACCGGAGGCACCGGGTTCAATCCTCCGTGGTGCCACTGAGAATTTCGTCGGTGTGTTCTTGGGCAAGACACTTTCCCTTAGCCTCGTCCATCGGATGGGGACGTAAACCGGGCGGTCTCGTGTATCGGTCTATCCTCAGAGCACATTAAAGAACCATAGGAATGTATTCGATAATAAGAGTAGTGCACGGTTCCCGGATTCCAATGTATCCTTCCCCTCTCTCTGGGGCGGCCCTAAATAACCTATACTGTGTTAAACAACATTCAACATTTACTGAAGTTGTATTAAATTAACAATCACCTATTGCAATAAAGGACTTGCCTAAAATCTTTAACCAGAATTTTGAAGTCGAAAAAGAAAGAACATAACTTGGCTTAAATGCAATACAGAGTTAATTTGGAACATTTGTCTACTTTATATTCCAAGCTTTACTGAAGTTTTGATGATGTACGACTTTCAGTTGTTAAAATAAATGGACTTGTCAAAAAAATAACTTAAACCAGAAAAGTAATAAAAGGGCCATGTTTTTGCTTAAATGCCATACAGAGTTATGGAACATGTGCCTACCAGTGTCCTTGATGGTACTGATGACATATTTCAAGTTTCACTGACCAGTGGTTGCTGAAATAACAGGACTGGCCAACAACTGAAAACCAACCTCGACGCAGACAATAAAGATTCGGGCTTTCAAGTTGACGAAAAAAATTATTCTGGCCAGTGTATTAGGCGAAATAAAAATCCCGGCTTTAAAGAAGTGAATTTTTTTCCGGCTGAAAGGAAATCCCAGGATACTTCATGTTTTAAAAGTAAATTATACCAATTATACGTACAAATTAGGTACTTGCTTCTTTCCTTTTTTCTTTTAGGACCCTAGATCCCTGAATGTAGGCATTTGATCCCTGGATCCCATAAAATAATTGCCAATGTTCCACAGATCTCTCAAATTAAATGGCAATAGTCCCCAGATTCCCAAAACCCTGGGAGGGTCTGAGAGTGGGGAGAGGTTAAGGGTCAACATGTGTTTCTTATTTTATTTTAAAGTGTAGGTAATTCAACTTTGTCAAATGTTAATTATCAATTTTGTGAAAAACAATATAATGCCAGAAACTAACACTGGATTTGAGACTATGAACATATATAGGAATAAGACCCAACTCTGATAAAACTGCTTTGTTGACAGCCGACCTATTTACACGTAAAACTATTTTTGCAAATTTAATTTGTATTTTCTCAGATAAGTATGCGTCTCGTCTGTCCTCTAATTCGCAATTACTACGAATTAGTATATCAAGTGAAAACAGCTCGCTACAGTATAATAACATACGTTTAACATACGATTCATATAATTTCATATACACTGTAATACATTTAAGACGATCAGATACTAACTGTTTCTGTTATTAATACAGGATTGCAATCCTTTAGCACTTTCAGAAAATAGTACTTTGTCAGCAGCATATAATAAGCATGAACGTTTTTTAATATTTAATTCAACAGGATCACATGAATCATCAATTATATCTACTAAGTCATTTATAAACAGTAAGAATAATGCTGGACTTAATATACAACCTTGTTTAACTCCTACTGTAGAGTTAGTGGTGGGAGTTAATCCCGTTTGTAATTTGATTGTATATTTTACTTCTTCGTACATACTTCTTAGTATTTGTAGAAAATTACCACCAATAGTATATCTACTAAGTTTCCTAAACAAAGCTTTTCTATTCACCAAATCAAAAGTTTTTCTAAGATCCACAAAGCAACAGTATACATATTTAAAAGCTTTACCTATAAGTGTTTTAAGTGACAATATATGGTCACTAGTACGACAACCCTTCTTAAATCCAATCTGTTCGATATCATTTTCTTGTAAAACAGAATCTAATCTATTAGACAATACTTCGAAAATGATACTAAAACAACTAGATAACGCTGTGCCTCTTTAATTCGATGGGTCGTTACCATCTTTGAATAGAGGTTAATAATATTTTCTTTCCAAACAATAGGATATATTCCAGACTGTAAAATTAAATTAAACAATTTCACATATACATCTACATAAGGTATAATGATACTTTTAGCATATTATTTGTTATCTCATCAACAACACATGAGGTTTTTAGTTTAAGCCCACAAACCGCTTTTAACACTTCCTCTGCTATAATTTTTGAGTTTAATACATTACAGTTATTAATATTACCTGTACAAGTTTGATCAGACTTTCTGAAATTATCAATTCAAATTCAAATTCTTTTATTCCAAGATTTTACATGTGTAAAACAGCAATGGATATAGTATATAATGCAAGTTCAACTGTAAATGGTACTCTTTATGACAAATAAAGGTGGTAGTACAGCGAGGGAAAATGATGATAGTGCAGAGCAGAACTGATAGTTTTCACAACATAGTCTACAGTCAAATAAGAAAGTATGATGTAAGATAAGAGAGATAGGAATTGGTGTCAGAGGGGAGACAACTGAGCATGCATCAACTTGCTCAGTATTTAAAAGAGATTCAACGTATTTGGACCGAAGCAATGTGGTGTAGTGGTTATAGCGTCTGCCTTGCATTCGGGAGGTCGTGGGTTCGAGTCCCCTGACCGCGTCATACCAAAGACTTTAAAAATGGAGTAGTCACTTGTAACCCTTGCCTGACGAGCAAATAATGGGTAGTGCTGCGACTGATTGACCAGTGTCAGAATAATGTGACTGGCGGGTGGGGGTATCATGTCTACTACGGCGTGGTATTCCAGTGTGGCAGCACTATAAAGAAACCATTGAGTTCGCTGCTTCAAGTAGACATATCATCACATCACACAACAACACACAGATAAAAGTCCAGACATTGTGCCTTTAATCGTCAGGTAGGACGCCTGTCGTAGGTGGAGGGACTATAATCCTTAGAAATACACACACACACACTGAACCATTCCCCAGATGGTAGATTAGAGGAAGGATCTACACTACTCAACTTTTATAATCGGTCACCCAGGTTTTTTGAAAATAACACGAATTCTAAAAACTGAAAATCACCGAAACACATATCAATGTGTTATTAAGTTTATCAACAAGGTTTTAGTCAAATGAAGGGAGATTAAGTTTTATAAATCGCTAGCGATAATTGTTAAACGATGCCAGTTAAAATTTCAAATGAAAATATGAATTATTATAAAATAAATAATTCTTTGAAAAGTGACCGATTATAAAAGTTGAGTAGTGAATGCTATTCTTTTGTTTAAAGATTTCTTCAGTTTTCCAAAATACGGATGGGTTCTTCTATAGTTTTGCTAAAATACTTCCCAATAATTTATTTTTAAAAAGTCTATGTTTCTTGCGCATTAGTTTTTAGCATGGTGAACTTGTTCAAGCTATAGTTACCGTGTTTATTCACGAATCCTAACTACAGCCTCACTGATGAATCGACGCATTGCCTGAAAAAGAAGACCCATATTTTAACAGGTGTTTTTTCTTTTCTAGTGCGGATACAAATAAGGTAATGTCATTTAGAAATTTCAAATAATTTCTTCGACACATTGTTTAAGTTATATATTGTTTATATAGCTATCCATCGTTTTGCGGTGCGTTCTATAAATAGATCAATCATCATCATCACGTGATCTTGCATAACATGTCCAACAATATATTCATACGCCGTATTGATTTCCTAGGATAGTTTATTGAGATTTGTAACCAGTTAATTTCATACTTTATTTCTCCTGCAACACCATCAAACGCATATATTTCATCTTTCTTGGATTTATATCTTTAAGAACTATACATATATGTTGTGACATGGCCTGTATATCTTCATATAATATTTAATAGGTTTGGTCAGTAATTGTAATTCCTTCTCCAATTGCGTGCGAAATTTCATCTGGTACCATCGCCTGTCTATACCTTGATAACACGGACGGTAACAATTCCCGCGCGTCTCTTTGAGAGGAGGTCATTACATTCTGAACAATGTAATCGTAAATAAATGTGTTTTTTGATGTTTTATGAATACATGTGTGACAGAATAGAACGCGTGATTGTGCCAGACTATACCGAAATTGAATCCCATTAGATGAAATTGCGTAGCTTAGACAGAATGGCGGGGAATTTTGTATCTGAGTTCGTCTCAAATAGCTAAAGTGTTCCTACCTGTCCATTGTATGATTCGTCAGGTTCTTTATATATAATCCACACAGAATATGTCCACCAATATGAATATTGTCTCCGCTTCGCTCAAGCACAACACGCACAATGGCCACTTGAGTTTAAGAGACCGCCTCCTTGCCGAGCCGCTACCAATCAGGGAGCTTGGATGGTGTCACATGACGTCTGGCTGGGTCCCATGGGCTGGGATGGCGGGAAACTGCTGACTACCCAAATCTCCAGGGAATCGAACCGCAAGAGCCTAGTGGTACCCCATGTACATTCACTACACTCCTCCCCACTTTATAAAAAGGGTCTTCACACCCGGGAGAACCCCCATTAGCCCTCAGCACAACTTTGCCGTTGTGAGCGCTAACTTCCCTTTTTTAGGTTCTTACGTCTCCTATCTGAGTACCCTCCCTGAACCCGGGCAAAAGTGTTGTTTAAACACTCACTACCAGCATGACCCCAGAGGTGATGAGGGAATCTCCCCAACCCTGCCCACTGGAGCCTGTGTGACCCACATCCTCTCGGCCGCGGAGGTGCCTCCCAATAATTTAATATAATATGCCCCAAAACAATAATGATAATATCCCGTTCATAATTCCCCTCTACAGATAACCATGGTAACCGACTTTAAAAGATCCTTAATTTTCTCCTGGTAACCAACCTTAATCCCTACCCGCACTAATTCCCTTGAACCCTGGTAACCAAACTTGATCCTTCCATATGTTTGTGATTTGACTGTTTTCCCCTATTAAATAATATTACCCCGATGACCTTCCTTAAATTCGCAGATAAATTAACCATTCCCCCCCCTCCCCCCCCCCCCCCCCTATTCTTGGGGTTGGGAGACAACACCCAAATTTGGGATGTCTCTAACCAAACCTCCAGAGCCCCTTAGGTGCAGAGATGAGGGAACCCTTCTATAACTCTGGCCTTTAGAGACTTTGAGGAGTCCGAGACGACCATACAAACGAACCCTGCCCTGTACTAACCGTCCGGACCCTCTGACCAGAGATTACCCACCCCAGTTTCGCTCCCCCCCCCCCCCCCCCCCCCCCCCCAACACCACCCGGGTGACCTACACCCGGAGGTACAACCGCCGAGCATTCTCCACCGTCAATCTCAGTAACTGGTCGGTCGAGATACCCAGATGTTGGGCAACCACCACCGCCGCCTGACCTAGGAAAGCCGGTGTCGAATGCTGATGCCCCCGGAAATGGAAATACGGAGCATCCGTTTCCAGGAGCAGACGATTCTCAGGCACCCGCCGCAACGCGGCCAACTGTGCCTCCCCAAAATTCTCCACCAACCTGGTGAACCCGAAATATGCATTTGGGAAGCTGTGGGTCCATTGCTGGACCTCCTCCAGGCTGCTGGTGAAACAATGGAGGTGCACCCTTTGATCACGGTGCAGGAGTGCCTGTCCCATTAACCGCACCAAGGCCGAGGCTTCGTCCCCTGGGGTATTCTCTTGGCCCCGACAGTGCAATACCAAGACGAGCTCCGGTGTTACAAACCCCAGAACACGGCCCAGCACCTGCACTTGCCGAGACCTGTCCCCCAGTGGGACAGTGTAATCCAGTCCCACCTCCCCGAGGCCAACTACCCCGGGTAGGTTGAGAGCCTCGACCAGGGACTTCTCATCATACTGCACAGCATGCTTGGGATGTATACCGATCGTGGTGTACACGCCTTGTCCCCTCAGTGCTTCCACTTGCTGACCCGAAGGGTACCGACCCGGGTCACAGTAATTGGCCACTGCACCAATCACCCGGACCCTGGTCTGTTCCTCAGGTTGGAGGGCTCTGAGGACACCGAGATAGCCTCCCTGAGGTGTGTTCAAGACATTTTCACACCTGTCCAGGTGAAAATGACTGTCGAACGCCTCCGGGAGTTCAGTTTGGACACCCATAACTGACTCCGGGCCTGGAGCTGCTATCCCCTCTGGCATCCCATACAGCTGTTGAAGCTGGGCTAGTTCTCGTGAGGGCAGGTGTGCTATCAAGATCACCACCACTCTCCAGTGGATCAAGATCGCTGGAGTGTTCGGTGGCGATATCTTGAATTCCTCTGGGGCGTCCACCCCAAGGTACTCACACACCGCCCTCATGGCAGCCGCCTGCCTCCCTGTGACTTGTCGCCCGGAGAGGTCCGAGAAAAGCTCGGTCCCCTTGACGTATAACAACAAGTCCTCCAGGGAGCCCAAGCCCCCGAGTAAACGGTCCGCAATGAATCGGAGGGCTCCCACCCTCCGCCTTGGGGTCTCCGAGGACTCGTGGCTGTCATCGAAGATCACAGGGAGATGCCACTTCAATGCATGGAGTTTGGCAAACTCCCCCAAATCTTCACCACACCCGAGAAGGCACCTTGCTGCGGCAGTCCGGCGGAGATCCCGCCGTTGTTTTGAGTTCCGACTGGGCACCCCTGAGTCTATCCCATGGCCAGGGTGGCTACCTGCAACCCCTAGCCTCGACTCAACGTGTGGTCGAGGCTGAGCCCGTATCGCACCCCGACCTTTTGGGGACAAACCTCGGCTTGTGTGCCCAGTGGCCAACTTCACCTGCCTGCTCGGTCGATCCTCCCCGGATAGTGTCTCCACACTAATGCAGAGATCTGCATCCCCGATCTCCAATGGGTCCGGCCCTATTCAATCCACAGTCATTCCCCGACCAAGAGGTGCCGGCCCCTCCCTTACGGGATGCAGACCTTGCATTGAACGATCGCCCTGACTCGGCATGGATAGAGGCGAGGTTGCAGCCGGAGTCAGAACACTCGACCCCCCCCCCCACTCCACGGGGGATAGTTACCCCGGAGGGGGATCCCCTTCCACACGAGGATCGAGAACGGGAGTGCGTCGCCCCACTCCCCGCTTCTTGCCCCTGCGCACCTGGCGACTCCCACATAGAGCCCCGGGCAGAAGAGTGACTTTCTGCCCCTGCCGGTAACAGCACTAGGTGCTGGAGGGACGTGCCTCCAGAACCCTCACCCCGGCTGCTCCTGGTTTCACCCCCAAGAGCCTCGTTCCTCTTTTGTCCCCTATTTCGTCCCCTCCTCCGGTGCCGTGGCTTCCTCTGCCGCCTCCTGGAGACCAGCCCCACAGGTAAGCTCGCATCCCCACCAAGCAGGGATGGGCTTTCTCGGCCAGGACCACTCACCAGAGGGGGATCTAGCTGGGTGGACTCTATCATCCGACGGAAACCCATCGAATCCCCGGGACGCAGGTCCTCAGGGATAACCGTGTCCGCGTCCAGCAATAGGACATTCTCTGTCAGAGGTTCCTCCTCCGCACTCGAGGAGTCGCTCAGTAACACAGGATTTTGGAATCCGCCGAAGTCCAGCGGACCCAATGACCCAGTGTCACCTTGTCTGACCCCCGCATCCTCCACTACCCGTGGAAGATCCGGGTCCTCCTTCAACCGGATGTCCCGGCTGGGCCCCGACAACTGGCTCGGTTTATGGCGGGGAGGCCCCCCGCCAACCTTTGCCAGGTGCCGACTAATCCACTCCTGGGTCTGGAAGGCTAGCCCGTGGGCATCACGAGCCACCTCCCGCAACCCACCTGTGGTCGTTCAGCCGCCGAGCTATCTCGGCCTGGGCCGAGAGGGCCCGCTCTAGGTCAGCCGCTGCTCCTCTTGAGAGCATCAGCGTGCTGATTAGTTTCGCCGCCCTTACCAATTTCCCCAACCTAGACGCCCGACAGACCCTATCCAGGAAGCTCTCCTGATCCTTGCCGGGCTCCTTCTTGGGTGACCTGAAAAATAGAATGTTCTATTTAGAGAACAGCCTCTTTGCGGTCTTTTTACGTAGGGACTTTGGTAAATGAGGTTATGGGCGACCAACATTTTTACAGACCTCGCACTTGAAACGATCGATACTGAGAGCCTCCGTGGCAGTTACATTGATACATGACCCATGATACCACTCCTCACAAGTATCACACTGGATCATGAATCTCCCCTGCCACGGTTGCCTGCATGAACAATTTAAATGACCATCATCGGCCCCCTGTACGTCACCCACATCCAGATTGGCCAGCCAATGGGTTAGCCAAACCGGTAACTTCCGGTCTCGACAGGGTTTCAGCCGATCGTGATTGACCACAAATATCGCATTCTTCAATTTGACCCGATAGAGGTATGCGGAGATCTTTTTTACTATCACCGCCGGACCTTTCCAGGGCGGGCTCAGTTTCTTGCACTTGCCCTTCAGAGTCGCAGTGTCCAACAAGTATACTGCGTCTCCCTTATCATAGGGCCTCTCCAAGATTCTGACATCATAGTTCCGCTTCATCCTCTTTAACGAGGTTTTTAGCTTGGCCCTAGCCGTAGTGTGTGCCTTCTGGAGCTCATCAGCCAGTTCTGCCACGTACCCCTCAGTATCAGTGGGCTTCTTACCCGCCTGAGGGAACATCAGATGCGCCGGAGTGTTTACTTCCCTACCTAGCATTAGCTTGTTAGGGGTAAAACCCGTACTCCGGTTCACGGACGCCCGCAGAGCCCCTGCCAGTTGTTGCAGGTGCAGATCCCACTGATTTTGAGATTTTCCAATGAAACAACGCACCGCGTCCATCAGGGTACGATTATACCTCTCCACCTGCCCATTTGCGGAGGGTCGATAGGGAGTCGTCCTAGCCTTATGAATCTGCAGGGTGGTACACATGGCCGTGAACAGTTTCGACTCAAAGTTTCGGCCCTGATCCGAGAACAACTGGAAAGGGTAGCCAAACCTAGAGAAGAACCCATTTACCGCTGCACGTGCAGTGACCTCCGCTGTCTGCGAAGGTAGGGGGATACATTCCACCCATTTGGTAAATTGATCCACCATCATCAGAATGTTCTCATTTCCCCGAGGTGTTTTTGGTAGTGGCCCCATAAAGTCAATATGGACGCGTTCCATAGGGGCTCCCGCCTGGTATTCAGTGAGAGCACACCGACCATATCGGTCCAGCTTCTTATTCTGACAGCACACCCCACAGGAAGTCACATACTTGAACACATCATCTGCCAGGCCGTACCAACAGAATTTTTCTTTCAGTTTGGCCTTGGTTCTGGCCACACTCTGGTGCCCCGCGGATGGGATATCATGATTACACTCTATTGCCTGCACCTTCAATTCCGAGGGCATCACCAGATCCTTAGCATCTGATGCTTTCCTCTCTTTGAAAAGCACCCCGTCTATCAAAATGAACAGTTCTTTATTTAGCCAGTAGGACTTTGCCGCCGGGCTCGCCAAGAAGAGTGCTTCCTCAGATGGCTCCTCGGCGGCACGGGCCCACGCTAGAATTATCTCCAAATCAGAATCCCGCCCCTGGGCATCCTGCATCTCTTGCAGGGGGAACCCCCAACACGCGGGTTGGTCTACGGTACCCACCGTGACCTCCCTCGCCACATTGCAGGTACGGATGATGAAGTTATTGTCCTTTTTTGTCAGTTCTACCCGTGATAACCCCGGGCCCTCATCGTCCCAGAGAGCCCCAGACTCATCATCTATCTCAGAACACCATTCCATGTGTTCCCCTAGATCCAGTTCCGGTTCTGCCTTCGACTCTCCCGAGTTAGTCACATCCCCAAGCTTAACTTCAACTTTTCGTTTGCAGCTACTCTGTTTAAGAGTCTCGCTCCCCTGCAATCCCTGCGGAACCCGCGGAGTGATCAGTTCCGCGGCCCAGGAACTCCCTCGCTGACTTCCCGTCCCCGCACAGAAGTTGCCAATCTCACCCTCATGACCTCCCGCGGCCCTCTGGTGCACCCCCGCAACTTCAGGTACCCTTGACGCCGTCAGCGAAACCGCTTCATCCACTTCCCGGATGAAGCTTCCCCAGTTCCTGTCCGCCCGGGCACAGTATTCACAACCCCCGCATGGCAGATCCCCTGGCTCAACTTCGGCTTCAAACGCGTTGCAATGTCCCGGCGCCATAGGGATCCGAGACAATGCATCCGCATTTCCGTGTTTCTTGCCAGCCCGGTGCTTCAGGATCATGTTGTATTGGGACAACTCTTCCATCCATCGCGCCAACTGCCCCTGGGGTTCCTTGAACCTTAGCAACCAAGTCAAGCTCGAGTGATCCGTCCTAACCACGAAAGGCCGTCCTAGCAAGTAATACCGGTACTGTCTGGTAAACCTAACCACAGCCAGCAGCTCTTTACGCGTAGTACAGTAGCGCCGCTGTTCCCCTGTTAGTGCATAACTCCCATATGCTATTACTTTCTCCGATCCATTCTGGATTTGGAGCAATTCTGCCCCGATGGCCACATCTGAGGCATCGGTGTCTAAGATGTACTCATCCGTTTGATTTGGAAGAGCTAGCACGGGCGGAGCCATCAAGGACCCCCTTAAGGCATCAAACGCGTCCTGCTGCTCCATTCCCCACTTAAACTTGTTTTTCCCCACAACGCTATAAAGTGGATCGGCCAATTTGGAAAAATCCTTGACGAACAACCGGTGGTAGTTGGCCAAACCCATGAAGCGCTCGACATCTTTGGAGCATTTGGGGATTGGCCACTCCCGTACCACCGCTATGTCCTTGTCAGCCATAGCTAGGGTATTACTGCCTACTATTCTTCCCAGAAACTCAACCTCCCTCTGAAAGAATACACATTTCTTTGGCTTCAACTTTAAACCATACCGTCTACACCTAGCCAATGCCTCTGTCAAGTTCAACAAATGGTCTTCGAACCCACTACCCAATACCAGGATGTCATCCAGGAAGGCCAACACTGTTTTCCAATTAAGACCCCTGAGCACCAGGTTCATGACACGTGCAAACGTGGCTGGGGCGTTACATAATCCAAAGCCCATTTTCACGTGCTCAAAGAGGCCGTATTTGGTAGTAAATGCGGTTTTCTTCCTGTCTGCTTCCTCTCCTGTTGCTTCTTCTCCATGGCCTTCTGTATCTTCCGTTGCCCTGGGAGTAGAGACTGGCTGCTCTGTATCTTCCAGCTGTCTGTCTGCTGCCGGAAGTACAAGTTCTGTTTCCAGGGCCTGTTCATGTTGTATAGCGGATGGTTCCACGGCCTCTGCCAGCTCAGACTCTGGAATGTTTTTCCTGACGTGGGCATTCCTGGCGAAAAGCTCCAGCAGTGTTGTTGAGATGCTCAACTCTCTTCTCCCGGGTTTGCTGAAATCAACTGGATGAACGTCTGGTCTCAGCTGCAAAACATATTGTTTTCTGGCCTCTTCCGTCTGAACGGTCATCCCTGTCTTCTCTGGACTTGGTGGAAGGTTACGCTTGTCAGCAAGCAGCGTCTCTCGCCTTTGTCTTCGCCTTATCTCCGGTCTCTCTGTAGTTCTGGATTTTTGAATTTCTGTCCTTTCGAGGTTTGGGGTCAGCTCCCTGCCCACAACATTGATGTCTACCTCTTCCCTCACCGAGTCATTAGCGGTTCCGTCCTCATTTAAGGCATCTGGAAAGGGTGCATCATTATCCTGGATGCCTCCTCTGTTGCAAGGTTGTCTTCTGCCTCCTCTATTGCAAGGTTGTCTTCTGCCTCCTCTATTGCAAGGTTGTCTTCTGCCTCCTCTATTTCAATTAATCTCTCTACCGTCTCATGATCAATATATCCTTCTGTCTTCATCTCCATGACAGCCATCTTGTAAAGGTGCCGCGTGTCGTCTGAGGCTGACCGCCACATGGCAGCTGCAACCGAAACTGACTTTTTAAGCCTCTTTATGAAAAGTGCATAGCCGCTTTTTGGAATCTTGCCGGCAGGCATAGGAGGCATAGGAGGCACAGGCATAGGAGGCATAGAAGGCATAGCAGCAGGTCTTGTCCCAATGGTTGCATCTTCCCTTATGTCCTTGGCAGATTTTACATGATACAGTAATTCCGTCAGAATTTCCATTGACGTCCTGTAAGTTCGGACTGATTTTAAAAGTTTCCGGTACATCGACCGGCAGCGTGGGACTGTGGTTCCCACCTGCTCGGCTATGTTCCCCCAGTTGAAGACAGCCTCCTCGTACGGTGTAATAGTATGAGGTGCCAGGCCCAGTAAAAGATGCACAAGGCACCCCTTCTTCTCTTTTGTCCATCTGAACTCTGTCCATTGTATGATTCGTCAGGTTCTTTATATATAATCCACACAGAATATGTCCACCAATATGAATATTGTCTCCGCTTCGCTCAAGCACAACACGCACAATGGCCACTTGAGTTTAAGAGACCGCCTCCTTGCCGAGCCGCTACCAATCAGGGAGCTTGGATGGTGTCACATGACGTCTGGCTGGGTCCCATGGGCTGGGATGGCGGGAAACTGCTGACTACCCAAATCTCTAGGGAATCGAACCGCAAGAGCCTAGTGGTACCCCATGTACATTCACTACATAGCTGAGGTCTTCCTCCACCAATTAAACTGGCAGCCATACATAACCTAATTGTTCTGTTGATAAATGGCTTAAAACACCATGCAATAAAAAAACAAACAAAAAACCGAAACCGGTTTGATGAATCTGGTTTCGTAAATCCGTACGTTATAATCAAATGCTAAAACCGAAAATAAATTTTAGCAATAATGTAGTTCTGTATAGCATTGATTTATTGATATTATAAATGAATCGGAACGAATAAGAAACAATTAGTGATATATAAAAAAAACACATAAGATACACAATCTGTATTAGACCAAAAAAGAGGTGTGTTTCCCCTAGCAGCTCTAAATAAAATGGAGTAGGTGGGTAGGGATTTCTTTTTTTGCTTAAAAAGTTACACATCTCAATAATATAAGGCCTAAAAATAGGTTTGCTTCTACTTTTGTGACACATAGGGGTCGGTACAATAAACATGTCTATGTGTTTACTCAATGTATTAGCTTTCGGCCAAGGCCTTCATCAGCATATACATTTACCACTAAACCACTACATTATTACTCAATCCAATGTTTTAAGGAATACATTTTATTTTTTAACGTTCATGGCACTGAATAACATCAGGTCACGTGCAAAGTAAGTGAACCCAGAAGGGATTGCTAACTTTGCTCGCGACCTGATGCTATTCATAGTCCCGTGAATGTTAAAAAAATAAAATGTATTCCTTATATTTATATTATTATTGTACTCAATCAATACCCATATGTCCCGTTTCTCAACTATTTTTTTCTCTAAATTGATACAAATGCAGAATAACACCTATATTTATCACGGCAAATGGGACCGCGTAAACGTAGAGCCTTGCCTTACTAACCGGTTATGGTATACTCACGTCACACCTCACTTGTTTTTTCTTGAAACGTCATAGTTTTAACTGCGCGTGAAGCAATTACAATGTGATTCATGGTCAAATGGATGTTTCTAGTTTTGTATGTGTTATACAAGTACTTACATTAGAAATGTAAATATAAATGAATGAAATGATGTCAGCGTCATCATGAACAAAATAATAAATTGAGTAAACACACAGAAATATTTAATAGTCATCAATATTTTTCTGAGTGTATTTTTAATGTGGTTTGTTGTTTAACCCTAGTTAACAATATAAATTAATTGGTAAATAAAAATAAATTGTGAATGCCTGATCTTTATGAATATTTTAACCCTTGGGTAAATTTTAATATTAAAAGTCTTAATATGTCTTGAAATCATTGAATTTATATATGTCCTTCACAGCCTGCAAATGGCAAAACATTATCTGTGACCAGTCTACACAAGAACAGCTTTTGATTAGTAATACAGGATTGTCAGGTTTATTAAGTTTATTTACTATTGAATGTTTTATTTATTTAATGAAATAACAGTTAATGCATGGAACATTCAATACACACATTGTTCCAAGGTCCATGCAAGGTTCTGTTTAAGCCATCCAAAGTTAGAGGAAATAAACAAATTAATAAACAAAAAATCCCTACCCTACCTAATCTTTTTGAAGACGTTACCCGAAAAAACACTTTTTTTAGGCCTTATATGTTGTCATTCGTAGCATCATTGGCCGTAGTGTTCCGAATGATCCGTCTTGAATCTGCACGAATCCAGGATTCGCGGTTTCTCAAATCAAGTTCAAGATTTATCAAAACTGTTGTAAACAAACAGTATGGATTTTGAATCCAGTTCCAGTTTCATTGTAATCAAACACGACCTTATTCTAAGACGCAATTTCATCATAGTTCACCATGCTCTCAGTACCTTCGGTACTTTGATTTATATTGCTTAACTTCATACATAATATTAACGCGTAACGACTTATCCCAAAGCTCTCTCGTCAGCCTGCGACTTAACTGTTTAATATGGCGATATTTTGAATCACAATCTGTATCATACCACGTTTTGTTATTTTCTACGTGGTTTCTTTCCAGTGTTTTTAACATTCACACCAAGACTAGCTGGTTTCTTTCCAGTGTTTCTAACATTCACACCAAAACTAGCTGGTTTCTTTCCAGTGTTTCTAACATTCACACCAAGAAAAATCGGAAAATAAACTATACTCGGTAAAAAAAGTTTTGGACCAAGGTATATAAAGTCATATAAAAATAAAACTAGTGGACAGAATTTAAGTATCTTTTTTTAGTAACCAAGGTCTGCCCTACCCGGTTAATTTCGTACCAGAAACATTAAATTCCAAACAAGATTTGATTTTAAAAAAATATCGCGAACACACAAAGGGTCTGTAAAAATGTTGCAAAGTCCATTAAAAGTAACAGTTACAGACACATTCGAGTAACCAATAAAAAGATTATTATTTTTTCGCAAACTTTCATTGTAAACGATAATTATTGTTGATTGTTGATCTATTGTGAATTATCAACTGAGATAATAAGGGTTATGGTCGAATGTCAAGGTTCAGCGATCATTGTACGGGTTCGAACACTGCCATGGTCCAAAACTTTTTTTACAGAGTATATATACACTATTTACAGAAATAACATTTATTTTAATCTCTTCTATTTTATTAAAGAACTTATCGATCTTACACTGATCGATATTATTCCTAAATGTAGCCTCCTGTATTTCAGACCATTTAAAATTTCGGGGCAGATTCCTTAAATTTCGTTGGGTATTATTTTATAACTGTAAAGTTTGCTTGTAACTTAATTGATATCTTACAATGATCGGATAAATGTGGGTAATAATCATGCACTTTAAAATATACAATATCTGTTAATACAGGATCACTACAAGTACAACGGTCAACTATTGAAACACCATTATAAGCTAAAAAAAAGTGGCTTTTTTCCAGAGGAGTCACCTAAAGTTCTACCATTTAATATACGTAATCGAAGACCAATTCATAGGTCAAGTAAGTTTTTTCCATATATGTTAGTAACTTGATTAATCATTGTGTTTCTCATAGGATAAACATTATCTGCAATGCAATTATCAGGTAAAAATCATCCATTATTCATGTCATTTGGTATAAAATCTAAATCATTTTCATTGATATGAGCATTCGTGTTCCAATTAAGATAACATTACCTTCATTACTGTATTTTATCAAGTCTTGTTCAATTCTACCAAACATATGTGTTGCAAGATCAGTTCTAATACTATATGATGTATTTGTGAACTGATACATTTACTATTCGGACCTATTCTATTTTTCAGATCGGGGTCTTCCACAGGGCATTTAAGAGCATATTCCCCCTATCCCTTAATTCTAAAATCTAATTTCCCCTTTTCCATAACTGACCCCCTATCCTTTGATCTCTCTGCCCTATCCCTTAAAACACCCATAAACATGCAACATGCATTATACCTGTCTATAAATGGCTCCTTGTAGGCTATACTTCTTAAGAATCCTTTCAAATTACAGCTGAAATATACTTCAAAGTGCATCTAAACAAATCATGATCCCTAAAATATTGGTAAATCGAAGGATAACTCCTCCTATCCCACTCCATGATATTCAAATTTAATTCCCCCTATTCCTTAAATTATTTCTGTGGTAGACCCTGCATATATACTGTCTAGGAATAAGCATCACAGGCAGGTGACATCAACGTACAGGCTGAAATCTAAAAGTGCCGCTAGGCTCTGGCTTTGTCGAGCTGCAGATGTAACACTACCAGACCCTTTAATAAGTAATAGTACTAGTTTAATAACAAGTGGTAGAAGTATATCGCATTTAATAGTAAATGACCATTATTCTACAATTTGGGATGAGCCTCTCAGATAGCAGATATTATATTAGCTTACTCAGGTATATAGTAGGCGGGATACCTTGTTAGACCAATTGAATAAATGTGTAGGAATCCAATAAGATGATTGCACGTGAGTGCAGGTATATATTGGGATGTTCTTGTAGCGAGAAGAGAGATCTGGGGAGATTGTGTAAGATCTGGTAGAATTAATATACCATTATACGATCAGACATTAAAATGGGGTAGCTTTAAAGATTATTAAAGCGTGTATTTAAGAGTCTGGACTTGTTATTTATTAATGCCCTGGTGACATAGTGTCACACAGATGGGTACTGAACTCGTCTACAGTACCTGCATGCACCCGGTCTTGGGGCAAAGCATTCCATTCTCGGATGGTCCGTGGCAAGAAACTGTATTTGTATTGTTCATAATGTGTATGAATTGAATTTAATTGGGTTTTACGGCGCACCAACACATGAAAGGTTATATGGCGCCTAACAGGAATGAAAATTCCAGTGGGGGTGGGGGTGGCGGGGTACTACCCATCTGCCTCAGAGAGATTGCTGTATATCTTGTAAAGTAGTTAGTCGTTTGTTGAGTCTGCGTTGTTGTAGAGGTTGCCAATGGCCCATTGTAGATCATTCAGAATTAATGTCATTATACGAATATTGTCCTGTTACAAATCTGGCCCCTTTTCGATGTACTTTTTCTATCACTTTTTCTACATGTAGTTGCTGAATTCCCTGTTTGAAATATGGGTCCCAGACGGTTGCTGAGTATTTTAGATGTGGTCGTACTAGTGAGGTGAATGCTTTTGAACTGACTTCTTGATTTCAGTTATAGAGATGTCGCCGAAGTAGGTTAAGCATTATATTGGCTTTTGATGAAATGTGTTTTCCAGGTTATGTCATTAGTAAGTTCAACACATAGGTAAGGATGATGTTGTACTTCTGTAAGTTTATTATGTTGTTAGAAGGTTAATTCGTTAGCGTTATCTTCAGTAAGTGACATTTGTCTGCATTGAAATGCATCAGCCAAGTTCGGGACCAGTCGACCATATGTTGTAGTTGATCTGCTGTAGTATGTATGGTGTGATATAGAAGACGGTCGTCGGCGAAGATATTTATAGATGTAAGAGGCGAAACTTTATTCCCGATGTCATTTACATATAGCAGGAACATCAGTGGGCCCAAAACAGTTCCTTTATGTACCCCGGACAGCACAGGTGAGTCTGCAGAAGAAGATCCATCAAGCACTACCTTCTGGTGACGGTGGCTAAGCCACGCCTCCATCCATGTATTGGTTCTTCCGGAAATGGATCCGTGTAGCATAACGTAACGAAGAAATCAGAAGCGGGCCGGGTGACCGAGGCTATGCTTGGAGCTGTGAATTCAATGTCAGGCATAAGCGGAATCGACTGGTCGTTAATAGATGGAAGATCGC
Source organism: Cyrtodaria siliqua (assembly GCA_037043455.1). Classification (NCBI taxonomy): domain Eukaryota; kingdom Metazoa; phylum Mollusca; class Bivalvia; order Adapedonta; family Hiatellidae; genus Cyrtodaria; species Cyrtodaria siliqua. Next base: position 29,615 of record JAWPHD010003644.1, on the reverse strand, counting down.
CACTAGGTTCTCTTGTGAATACTGAGGTGTATTGTTGATTGAGAGCTTCAGCCTTCTATGTTTTTTCACTGAGTATCTTGTTATTGAATTTGAGAACTGGGATATTGCTGGTACCACACTTCTTCTGTTTGATGTAAGAATAGAATTTATTTGGCTTGTCACTAATACTGGTGTTGAGTTTATCGATGCATGTGATTCTTGCAGGGTCTAAAGTTTTAAATATCGATTCCAAATCCTGTTGATACGCTGATCCTTCCAGGTGTATCAGGCTCTCCTTTTCTGTCTGCAGAGCTACTTTATTTCCTGAGTAATATATGGAAGGTCGAAGCGGGTAGATTTTTTCTTTTGTGGAAATGACTTTTGATACAGGCGTTAAGTTCGTTTTTAAAAGAGTTCCAGTTAGTAGCAATACTATTAAGAAAGGGGTCACTATTTATCATATTAAAGGTGGAATGTGACAGCTTATATTACAGGTGAACTGTGAAAACTTATATTAAAGGTGGACTGTGACAGCTTACATTAAAGATGAACCATGACAGATCATATTAATGGACTTTGACAGTTTATATCAAAGGTTGACTGTGACAGCACGTATTAACGGTGGAAGTGACAGCTTATATTTAAGGTGGACTGACAGCTTCTATTACAGATGAACCATGACAGATCATATTAAAGGTGGACTGTGACAGTTTATATTAATGATGAACCATGACAGATCATATTAAAGGTGGACTGTGACAGTTTATATTAATGATGAACCATGACAGATCATATTAAAGGTAGACTGTGACAGTTTATATTAATGATGAACCATGACAGATCATATTAAAGGTGGACTGTGACAGTTTATATTAATGATGAACCATGACAGATCATATTAAAGGTAGACTGTGACAGTTTATATTAATGATGAACCATGACAGATCTATTAAAGGTGAACTGTGACAGTTTATATTAATGATGAACCATGACAGATCATATTAAAGGTAGACTGTGACAGTTTATATTAAAGATGAACCATGACAGATCATTTTAAAGGTGAACTTCGACGGTGTATATTAAAGATGAACCATGACATATCATATTAAAGGTGAACTGTGATAGCTTATATTAAGGATGAACCATGACAGATGATATTAAAGGTGAACTGTGACAGCTTATATTAAGGGTGGACTGTAACAGCTTATATTAAAGATGAACCATGACAGATCATATTAAAGGTGAACTGTGACAGCTTATATTAAAGGTGGACTGTGACAGTTTATATTAAAGATGAACCATGACAGATCATATTAAAGGTGAGCTTTGACAGTTTATATTAAAGATGAACCATGACAGATCATATTAAAGGTGAACTGTGACAGTTTATAGTAAAGGTGAACTGTGACAGCTTATATTAAAGGTGGACTGTGACAATTTATATTAAAGATGAACTATGACAGAGCATATTAAAGGTCGACTGTGATAGCTTATATTAAAGATGAACCATGACAGATCATATTAAAGGTGGACTTTGACAGTTTATAGTAAAGGTGAACTGTGACAGCTTATATTAAAGGTTGACTGTGACAGCTTATAGTAAATATGAACCATGACAGATCATATTAAAGGTCGACTGTGACAGCTTATATTGAAGATGAACCATGACAGATCATATTAAAGGTCGACTGTGACAGTTTGTATTAAAGACGAACCATGACAGATCATATTAAAGGTGGACTGTGACAGCTTATATTAAAGATGAACAATGGCAGATCATATTAAAGGTGGAGTGTGACAGTTTATATTAAAGATGAACCACGGCAGATCATATTAAAGGTGGAGTGTGACAGCTTATATTAAAGATGAACCATGACAGATCATATTAAAGGTGGACTGTGACAGCTTATATTAAAGACGAACCATGACAGATCATATTAAAGGTGAACTGTGAAAGCTTATATTAAAGATGAACCATGACAGATCATATTAAAGGTGAACTCTGACAGCTTATATTAAAGATGAACCATGACAGATCATATTAAAGGTGGACTGTGACAGCTTATATTAAAGACGAACCATGACAGATCATATTAAAGGTCGACTGTGACAGTTTGTATTAAAGATGAACCATGACAGATCATATTAAAGGTGAACTCTGACAGCTTATATTAAAGATGAACCATGACAGATCATATTAAAGGTGAACTCTGACAGCTTATATTAAAGATGAACCATGACAGATCATAGTAAAGGTGGACTCTGACAGCTTATATTAAAGATGAACCATGACAGATCATATTAAAGGTGGACTCTGACAGCTTATATTAAAGATGAACCATGACAGATCATCTGAAAGATGGACTTTGACAGTTTATAGTAAAGGTGGACTGTGACAATTTATATTATAGTTGAATGATTTGGAGTGTGACAGTTCAACTTTTAGGTCGACTGCATCAGTTCATATTAAAGGCGGACTATGACAGATCATATTAAAGGTGGACTATGAAAGCTTATAATAAAGATGAACCATGACAGATCATATTAAAGGTGGACTATGAAAGCTTATAATAAAGATGAATCATGACAGATCATATTAAAGGTGGACTCTGACAGCTTATATTAAAGATGAACCATGACAGATCATAGTAAAGGTGAACTGTGACAGCTTATATTGAAGATGAACCATGACAGATCATATTAAAGGTGAACTGTTACAGCTTATATTAAAGATGAACCATGACAGATCATAGAAAAGGTTGACTGTGACAGCTTATATTAAAGATGAACCATGACAGATCATAGTAAAGGTGGACTGTGACAGCTTATATTAAAGGTGGACTGTGACAGCTTATATTAAAGATGAACCATGACAGATCATAGTAAAGGTGAACTGTGACAGCTTATATTGAAGATGAACCATGACAGATCATAGTAAAGGTGGACTGTGACAGCTTATATTAAAGGTGGACTCTGAAAGTTTATATTAAAGATGAACCATGACAGATCATATTAAAGGTGAACTGTTACAGCTTATATTAAAGATGAACCATGACAGATCATAGAAAAGGTTGACTGTGACAGCTTATATTAAAGATGAACCATGACAGATCATATTAAAGGTGAACTGTTACAGCTTATATTAAAGATGAACCATGACAGATCATAGAAAAGGTGAACTGTTACAGCTTATATTGAAGATGAACCATGACAGATCATATTAAAGGTGAACTGTTACAGCTTATATTAAAGATGAACCATGACAGATCATAGAAAAGGTCGACTGTGACAGCTTATATTAAAGATGAACCATGACAGATCATAGAAAAGGTGAACTGTTACAGCTTATATTGAAGATGAACCATGACAGATCATATTAAAGGTGAACTGTTACAGCTTATACTAAAGATGAACCATGACAGATCATATTAAAGATGAACCATGACAAATCATATTAAAGGTTAACCATGACAGATCATATTAAAGGTGGACTGTGACAGCTTATATTAAAGATGAACCATGACAGATCATATTAAAGGTGGACTGTGACAGCTTATATTGAAGATGAACCACGACAAGTCATATTAAAGGTGGACTCTGACAGCTTATATTAAAGATGAACCATGACAGATCATATTAAAGGTGGACTGTGACAGCTTATATTAAAGATGAACCATGACAGATCATATTAAAGGTGGACTCTGACAGCTTATATTAAAGATGAACCATGACAGATCATATTAAAGGTGGACTGTGAAAGCTTATATTAAAGATGAACCATGACAGATCATACTAAAGGTGAACTCTGACAGCTCATATTAAAGATTAACCATTACAGATCATATTAAAGGTGGACTCTGACAGCTTATATTAAAGATGAACCATGACAGATCATATTAAAGGTGGACTCTGACAGCTTATATTAAAGATGAACCATGACAGATCATATTAAAGGTGGACTCTGACAGCTTATATTAAAGATGAACCATGACAGATCATCTGAAAGATGGACTTTGACAGTTTATAGTAAAGGTGGACTGTGACAATTTATATTATAGTTGAATGATTTGGAGTGTGACAGTTCAACTTTTAGGTCGACTGCATCAGTTCATATTAAAGGCGGACTATGACAGATCATATTAAAGGTGGACTATGAAAGCTTATAATAAAGATGAATCATGACGGATCATATTAAAGGTGGACTATGAAAGCTTATAATAAAGATGAACCATGACGGATCATATTAAAGGTGGACTATGAAAGCTTATAATAAAGATGAATCATGACGGATCATATTAAAGGTGGACTCTGACAGCTTATATTAAAGATGAACCATGACAGATCATAGTAAAGGTGAACTGTGACAGCTTATATTGAAGATGAACCATGACGGATCATATTAAAGGTGGACTCTGACAGCTTATATTAAAGATGAACCATGACAGATCATAGTAAAGGTGGACTCTGACAGCTTATATTAAAGATGAACCATGACAGATCATAGAAAAGGTGAACTGTTACAGCTTATATTAAAGATGAACCATGACAGATCATAATTAAAAGTGGACTTCGACAGTTTATAGTAAAGTTGGACTGTGACAATTTATATTATAGTTGAATGATATTAAATGTAGAATGTGATATATCGAAGTTACACTGTGACAATTTATTTTAAATGTGGACTTCTGACAGTTCATATTAAAGGTGTACTGTGACAGTTTATATTTCATGTGGACTGGGACAGTTTATATTGAAGTTACAGTTCATAATGAATGTGGACTGTGACCGTTTATATTGAATATGTACTGTGGCCGTTTATATTAAAGGTTGACTATGACAGTTCATACTGAACGTGGACTGTGACAGTTCATACTGAACGTGGACTGTGACAGTTTATATTGAAGTTAGACGGTGACAGATTATATTAAATGTGGACTGTGAGAGTTCATAGTGAATGTGGACTGTGACAGTTCATAATGAACGTGGACTGTGACAGTTTACACTGAAGTTAGACTGTGACAGTTTATATTAAATGTGGACTGTGACAGTTTATAATGAACTTGGACTGTGGCAGTTCATAGTGAATGTGGACTGTGACAGTTCATACTGAACTTGGACTGTTATAGTTAATATTAAAGGTGGACTGTGGGGGCTTATAGTTGGACTGTGATAGCTTGAACTGTACCAGTTGGACTGTGATGGTCTGAACTGTACCAGTTCACATTAATAAAGGTGAACTGTAACAGTTCATATTAAAGGTGAACCGTGACAGATCATATTAAAGGTGGACTGTTACAGTTCATAGTAAAATAGGATTATGACATTTAATATTAAGGCAGACTGTGACAGTTCATAGTAAAGGTGGACTGTGGCAGTTCATGTTTCAGGAAAACTGTGACAATTTTATATTGAGGTTGAGCAATTTGGACTGTGAGAGTTCATAGTAAAGGTTAACAGTGACAGTTCATATTAAATGTAGACTTATTTGGACTGATGTCATATTAAAGATGGACTGTGACAGCTTATATTAAAGTGAACAGAGACACTTGATATTAAATGTAGACTTATTTGGACTGATGTCATATTAAAGATGGACTGTGACAGCTTATATTAAAGTGAACAGAGACACCTGATATTAAATGTAGACTTATTTGGACTGATGTCATATTAAAGATGGACTGTGACAGCTTATATTAAAGTGAACAGAGACACTTGATATTAAATGTAGACTTATTTGGACTGATGTCATATTAAAGATGGACTGTGACAGCTTATATTAAAGTGAACAGAGACACTTGATATTAAATGTAAACTTATTTGGACTGATGTCATATTAAAGATGGACTGTGACAGCTTATATTAAAGTGAACAGAGACACTTGATATTAAATGTAGACTTATTTGGACTGATGTCATATTAAAGATGGACTGTGACAGCTTATATTAAAGTGAACAGAGACACTTGATATTAAATGTAGACTTATTTGGACTGATGTCATATTAAAGATGGACTGTGACAGCTTATATTAAAGTGAACAGAGACACTTGATATTAAATGTAGACTTATTTGGACTGATGTCATATTAAAGATGGACTGTGACAGCCTATATTAAAGTGAACAGAGACACTTGATATTAAATGTAGACTTATTTGGACTGATGTCATATTAAAGATGGACTGTGACAGCTTATATTAAAGTGAACAGAGACACTTGATATTAAATGTAGACTTATTTGGACTGATGTCATATTAAAGATGGACTGTGACATCTTATATTAAAGTGAACAGAGACAGTTGATATTCAAGTTGGACTGTAACATTTCATAATCATTGTTAAGCATTATTTAACGGCAATTGTATTCACAAATTTAGTGTTCACACAATTTTTAATTACTGGATGCTTTATAAACAATAAAATGCCATATATATGTTTTCATTTGTTTATTAATGTTTTATGATTTATATTAAAAGAATCAAAAATTTATGATGACAACAATAATGATATTTGTATGAATGTATTACATACTATGAACATGGTTATTAGTAATAATAATCTGAACATTGGAGCCTCACTGCCATATATTGCCTAACTTTTCTACATCAATATACCACCTTGTGGCGCCAACACCTAGTTATTATAATATAATGTGTACATGTAATGTGGAACATTTTGTGAGCAAATCATCTCAAAGAATTTATTCAAATGTAATGACAAATTAAAAATAAAAACATCCATTCACAGTCATACTTGTCAGAGATACATCCACTCAAAAGCCAATCATAATGACGCATACTCAGTTTGTCAATCAGTCAGTATCAGTGTATATTTATACTCGCTGAATTGCATATGGCATTTTAGTGAGTTTTTCAATACATAAAGCATAATATTTGTATATATATATATTACTGATAGTAGTAGTTTACATCTGTCTCCATCCAAGACCCCAGACAGACTATTATTTTTTACGGAGGAGGTTTTCCTGAGTTCATCACCAAATCAGAATCATTATTATATTAACCAATCAGAATCTGTTATGTACTGTAAACCAATAATAACAAACGATATACTAACCAGTCAGAATCTGTTGTGAACTGTAAACCAATCTTAATTTATCATATATTAACCAATCAGAATGTGTTATGAACTGTAAACCAATCATAACAACCCATATAAAAACCTATCAAAAATTGTTATGTACTGTAAACCAATAATAACAAACGATATACTAACCAGTCAGAATCTGTTATGAACCATATATTTACTGGAAACACCTTTGAACTGACTTTTAAAAATAGAAATGGGGGGAGTGGGGTGGGAACCATATATTTACGGGAAACACCTTTGAACTGACTTTTAAAAAAAGAAATGAGGGGTGGGGGAGGGGGGATGCTTTGAACTGACTTTTAAAAGAAATAGGGGGGGGGGGGGGGGAGGATTACATATAATTCGGGAGGTTGTTTTTAATGTGAATTTGAACAGGTGTTGATGGGGATGATATGATCTTATGTATTGCATTAGGCATTGAGGTAATATTTTCATAAACCCGTGAAACTACGCACAATTTGTACAAAGCATAAAAGGGAACTTTGAAAGTAACACACGGCAATCTTGATATTCTATAACTCGGCATTTCTAAAAACTTGCATGTATTCAATCATTAATATTTATTATACGAATAAATGAAAGAGAATTGTTTTTGCATATTACTAACTGCTGATTATATTATATCAACATTACACTTAAACTTCTGGTAAAACAACAAAGGAAAAATAACAAGAGGTCAATGACCTTGAAGCTCTACTGATAGATTTTTGATAGCTAGGTCAACATTCCTGTGAAGTTTCATGAAAATCCATCAAGTAGTTTCATAGGAGTAGTCGCTACAAGTTTTCATTATATAACTCTATGTAAACAAAGATGGCCGCTGGCGGCCATGTTTAATGTCAAATCAAAATAATTTTTTACAAGGATCAACATCATGTCATACTGATCATTTTAGAAAAAGTCCCATATCAATATCACTTATAGTTTTGAAGAAGTAGTCGCTACAAACTTGTATTTTGAAAATCTATTTTTAGCCATGGCGGCCATCCTGAATTTCCGGCCAACCTGAAATTTTGCTAGGATCAATTAGACATCAAGAGCAACATTCCTGTAAAGTTTCATGAAAATCCGTCGAGTAGTCACAAGTTTTTACTATATAACTCTATGTAAACAAAGATGGCCGCTGGCAGCCATGTTTAACGTCGAATCAAAATAATTTTTGACAAGGATCAACATCATATGATGTCATACTGATCATTTTGAAAAGACGCATATCAATATCACATAGTTTTCAAGAAGTAGGCGCTACAAACTTGTATTTTGAAAATTTATTTTTAGCCGTGGCAGCCATCTTGAATTTCCGGCCGACCTGAAATTTTGCTGGGATCACACTAGACATCAAGAGCAACATTCCTGTGAAGATTCATGAAAATCCGCCAAATAGTTTCAGAGGAGTAGTCGCTACAAATTTTTACTATACAAACTCTATGTAAACAAAGATGGCCACTGGCGCCCATGTTTAATGTCGAATCAAAACAATTTTCGACAAGGATCAACATCACTTCATGCTGATCATTTTAGAAAAAGACCCATATCAATATCACTTACAGTTTTCAAGAAGTAGTCACTACAAATTTATTTATTTTAAATCTATTTTTAGCCGTGGTGGCCATTTTGAATTTCCGGCCAGCCTGAAATTTTTCTAGGATCAACTAGACATCAAGTGCAACATTCCTGTAAAGTTTCATGAACATCCGTTAAGTAGTTTCAGAGAAGTAGTCGCTACAAGTTTTTACTATATAACTCTATGTAAACAAAAATGGCCACTGGCAGCCATGTTTAACGTCGAATCAAAATAATGTTCGTCTACGATCAACATCATGTCATGCTGATCATTTTAGAAAAAGTCCCATATGAATATCACTTATAGTTTTCAAGAAGTAGTCGCTACAAACTTATCTTTTAAAAATCTATTTTTAGCTGTGGCGCCCATCTTGAATTTCGGGCCGACCTGAAATTTTGCTAGGATCAATTAGACATCACGAGCAACATTCCTGTAAAGTTTCATGAAAATCCGCCAAGTAGTTTCAGAGAAGTAGTCGCTACAAGTTTTTACAATATAACTCTATGTAAACAAAGATGGCCACTGGCAGCCGTGTTTAACGTCGAATCAAAACGATTTTTGACAACGACCAACATCATGTCATGCTGATCATTTTAGAAAAAGTCCCATATCAATATCACTTATAGTTTTCTAGGAGTAGTCGCTACAAACTTGTATTTTAAAAGTCTATTTTTAGCTTTGGCGGCCATCTTGGATTTCACATCAACATGAATTTTTGCTAGGATCAACTAGACTTCATGGGCAACATTTCTGTAAAGTTTTATGAATATCCATCCAGTAGTTTCAGAGGAGTAGTCGCTACAAATAAAAGTTTACGGACAGACAGACGGACGGACGACGGACGCCGCACCACGGCATAAGCTCTGCTGATCTCTGATCAGTCGAGCTAAAAACTCACAATGGTATTTAAATATATGCAAGCAGTTTTCAAATCACAATGATGCTGGAATTATTAATCAAGATGCTAACTAATTATTGATAAACACTTCAAGACTGCCGCGTGTCCCTTTAATTTGCAATTGTTCAGTTATATGGCACAATAATTCCTGACAACATCAACAAAAGGTAGCCAGGTCCAACAATGTGTCTGGCAATAGCATTTTCAAAAAAATAAAAAATAAAACAAAATAAGGACAATGTCAAATAATGTAGAATAAAGGTGTGGGAGAGGTATACATTTCTAAAACTAATAAAATGAAGCTATGGTGCAGCTATGCTGTTGAATCTTCTTAACAAACAAATTGTTAACAGCACAAAATCAGTCCTTATAAACATAAGAATTCATTTTTCTTTTTTAATCTCTCACAAAATTGTAAAAAAAAATAGCTACACAGATAGCACAGCTAGTAGATTAGTACAGCAAAGTCTACACAACAGAAGCCTGAATAGCATATACTGGCACAGATATATATACGACATTCCAATTGGGTGAGGGATTCGTCATAATACCCTTTTTAACATGAGAGCCCTACTTCTGGGAAAAATGAAACATCTATAAATAAAAAAAATGTGTAAAAGAACATAAACATATGCAGATCGAACCTGAAAACGGAGGTAATAAACGTTGTTTGTCTCAATATACGGAGCCCCTACCTATTGCAACAACATAAATATAACTGTATTCCAATATCATTAAAACAACATAACTAACTGTATTCCAATATCATTAAAACAACATAAATAACTGTATTCCAATATCATTAAAACAACATAACTAACTGTATTCCAATATCATTGCAACAACACAAATAACTGTATTTCAATATGTATTTCAATATCATTGCAAATTCATATATACAGAGCCAGTTGCGTTCAAGTACACCAATTAAATGCAGAACGAATGCAGACAGAATGAAAAATGAACACAGAATGAATGCAGACAGAATGAAAAATGAACACAGAATGAATGCAGAATTAACATTGTACGAAACTTTATTTCAAAATTGCATTTGCATTCGTTTTGTTCGTGAACAATGAATGCATTTTTTAAAACGCTAAACGCTGAAAACGAATGAAACGAACGCAAATGCATTTCGCTGATTTGGATAACTTCTAGTATTATCCTTCTGAGTTGATATTTTGGGGTCTGTAAATGTATTCCAATATCACTGCAACAAAACAAATAACTGCGTTCAATGGCAATGAAACATATTCTCAAAACTATTGAACTATGGCACATGTTTTTTAAACCTACCAATAAGTGTGTGTGTGTATTTCTGAGGATTATAGTCCCTCCACCTACGACAGGCGTCCTACCCGGCGATTATAGGCACAATGTCTGGACTTTTATCTGTGTGTTGTTGTGTGATGTGATGATATGTCTACTTGAAGCAGCGAACTCAATGGTTTCTTTATAGTGCTGCCACACTGGAATACCACGCCGTAGTAGACATGATACCCCCACCCACCCAGTCACATTATTCTGACACTGGTCAATCAGTCGTAGCACTACCCATTATTTGCTCGTCAGGCAAGGGTTACAAGTGACTACTCCATTTTTAAAGTCTTTGGTATGACGCGGTCAGGCGACTCGAACCCACGACCTCCCGAATGCAAGGCAGACGCTATAACCACTACACCACAATGCTTCGGTAACCTACCAATAATGCACCACCTACCAATTATATGCCCCGTCTACCAATTATACCACACCCACCAATTACACCACTCCCACCAACTATGCCACCATGGATTATGCCAAACCCACCCCAATTATGCCCAACCTACCAAGTATGTCATACCCACCAATTGTGCCACACCCACCAATTATGCTATACCTGCCACACCTGATATGACGCACCTACCAATTATACCACACCTACCAATTATGCCCCACCCACCAATTACACCACCACCAAGTATGCCCCACCTACGAAGTATGCCCCACCCCCAATTATGCTATACCTACCAATTATGACACACCTACCAAGTATGCCCCACCTGCCAAGTACGTCTCACCTTCCAAGTATGCTCCATCTACCAAGTATGCCACACCCACCAATTATGCCCCTACCCACCAATTATGCCACACCCACCAATTATGCCACACCTACCAATTATGCCACACCTACCAAACTATGATGCATATTCTTCCTTTAAAACAGCAAAAGGCTAGCACAATAAATGAACTCTTTATTTCAAAACTATTAATTATAACACATCTTCCTTTTTAAAACAATTAAAACAATGACACCTGATCTTCTTTCAAAACAATAAAACTATGGAACATCTTTTATTAACAAAAATTAAACAATGGCACATTTTCTTTCTATTAAAACAATTAAACCATGACAGATCTTCTTATATTAAACAAAATTTAAAAAATTCATTTATGGCACATATCCGTTCCTTCAAAACAATTCAAATAAAATTATGGCACATACTTCAAAGCAATTCAACTATGGCACATACTTCAAAGCAATTCAACTACGGCACATATTTACAAGAAATTCAACTATGGCACATACTTCAAAACAATTCAACTATGGCACATACCGGTACTTCAAAAACAATTCAACTATGTCACATACTTCAAAACAATTTAGCCATGGCACATATCCATTCCTTCAAAACAATTCCAATATTGCACATACTTCAAAGGAATTCAACTATGGCACATACTTCAAAACAATTCAACTATGGCACATCTTTCTTATACAACTAAACGTTGGCACATACCCTTTCTTAATTAATTATGGAACATCATGGTTTTGAAATAATTAACTAAGGCACATTTTTTATTTTAATTTACATTTATATTATATAAAGAACTGTCATGGGTATCTAGTGAAGATAGAGAATTGATTTGGATTTTACAGTGCACCGACATAAAAAGGTTATATGGCACCAACAGGAATGAACATTCCAGGTCTACCCTCCACTTATTTCGAGATAAAACCATACAGAATGGGCCTAAAAATTTCTCGTCATCTTTTCTAAGAATCATTTTTACTGCACATCCATGTGAAAGATTATACATCATTGTTTTTATCGAAACTGAGGCTCTGCCTATGTTCCAATTAAAACAGTTATACAGAGGTTGGAATGCCCTATCTGAACCGGATACCCATGATTCATTCTTTTTCTTGCATATCACTGGCATTTTGTGTGCATTGACGCACCAATCACTAATTCTTTGCATGCTTTTTTACATAATGACGTCATGCAACAGTTGACAGAATTGACGTGATGCAACAGTTGACGTAATTGACGTCATTGTTGATGTGCATGACTTTTATCTTCCAATATGTGTAAGATCAGGATTTTCATCACTTATGTAAAACGCGGATAACTTTATCCAGTATGCAAGAAACGATTTTCCAGCACATGTGTTAAACCAGGATGTCCCAATCCAGTATGCAAGAAACGATTTTCCAGTGCATGTGTAAAACCATGACGTCCCAATCAGGTATGCAAGAACATTTCTTTCAAAACAATAACACCACGTTATATATTTTTAAATTAAATCATTTAAAATATGCAAAATCGTAATTCTGGTTTTTAACCAATTAAAATATAGCACATATTCTTTCTTTCAAAACAAATGACTTACTTTTAACCAGCACTTATTCTTCAAAAGTCGCAAACAAAACAGGATTATGTATGTAACGTCAACTATTCAACAATAACAGGCGGAATTAATATGTACTCGCAAATGATGTCTGGCACCGGGTTCACCTATATTTCCTCAAGTCTCACTAAAATCCTCGACTAAGTCTCTTTTTTAATAGTAAAATTTAGCAGAAACGTAAATCACGAACTAAATGAAAGGTCGGTTTCTGGAAAAACGTTTCCTTTCAAATTTTAATTTATTGATGAAGGTTATAGCTAGCTTAGTACATGGCGGTGAAACCGGTCCCAGATTAGGCAAGCGTTACAACTTTATGATCACAATGAATTTATATGTCACCGGTTAAATTCATCCAATTAGAAAACAACTAATTAAGCCATACATTAACACCTGAAAACCAGGCAGTCTATATATAACCAATCTGAAATCGGTCCACATAAAATTAATGCAAATAAAACAGGACAAAAAAAAAACACCCAGATTGCACAGATTTATCTAGTAAAAATGTGCACGACATTTCACGATAATTAGGTTTTGCACTCGACTCTATATTCGACGGAAATCAAGACTAATAAACAATATATGAAAGCATGTACGACACTTTAAGAACGTCTACTTTACATCATGAGGTATTAACTCACATCTACAGTACCAGCGAACTAACACCAAGAAATATGAGCATTTTTAAAATACAATTGTTTGTTTGTATGGTGTTTCACGTCATTTTAAACATAAAATTATGTAAGGTTATATATGACACGATATTTTTGTAGTGATGGCAGACCACCCACTTTTCTCACTTACAAGTCGAGTTCCAGAGCAAAATATTATGTATAAATACAAGGACAGGAGTTACCATAGCAACAACATACGGTTGCCATGCCAACTGAGGTAGACCTAGAGTATGAAGTATATAATGGATAATGCCCGTTACTAATATACATAAAACACGCTTTTAATAGCTCTGCAAGTGTTACCAAAAAGAAAAGAAGTTGTCAGTTGTTTACAACGCTTAAAGAGATGCACAGCAATCTGGATTTGTTTAAAACTGACGGCGCACATACAGTTCAAGAACTGATAAATTCACATTTTAATTTTTATATTTAATACATGCAGTTTTCAAGTAAAAAAAAGACATCAAAATAATTCAAGCTACAAAACTGCGATGTGTCCCTTTAAGTTCATTGTGGTCGTTCATTGGTGAACAGTCTTCTTTTTTTCGACTTCATGAATATTTATTTACATTATTTCCCATGTATGCGCGAACAGTGATAATGACCCTTTTTTCACGTTAAATAATAAACATAACCAAATACGTGTTAACTGCCATTCAAGTAGGAAAACATGGTAGTAGTAAATAAACCAAGCAGAAAACACGCTATTACCTAAAAACATCTGTGCTGTCAGATGCAAGATTTTTTCATTTCAGCCATAATACGTATCAGAGATGCTATTATGTGAGCAAACAATAAAATATACAACAAAGCCAATGAAAATAATCAAAAATCAAGTCCAAAAGGGCTTAGTATATAAAGACACCTACCCCGGAGTGCTGAAGAATGTATCAAGGTCCTAAACTGCCAAATATAATTGCATATTGTATAACATACGTGATCATAACACCTTGTGTAAACCAGCTACCAAGCGTTTTCACATGTATGTTCACTAGCCTTGCAAAATGTCTGTATGTGTTACTGTCTACATTATCGACATACTGAACTGAATAGTGAGTTACTAAAAATTCATTACACACAATCATATTCAATATGCAAATTTTAAGAGACTAAATGAGGAGAAATTAATCTATCAATAGGCGTGTATGCATCCTTTTACAAACGGTTTATATACTCAGAACATTTGAAAATGCAACACTTTTCTAGAGATGGAACTGAAGTTTTCGTGCAAGATGTGTTTTAACTGAAAGAAGTAGAGGAAATCTTATGCGACAGTTTATCGCCATATGTTAACCTTTGGGCCAAAGAGACTTGTGTACTATCATCAAATACAATCTTGATTTGAACGAAACACAAGCGGACTAAAAATAATCGAAAACCAAATAATTATGTTCCAATTTAAAATGCACTCAGTGTAACAGCCTTGATATAGAATTTGGCAGTTAAAATAATTCAATTTCAAGCATCAAATGTCTTGTCCGCAATTTATAAAAGCATGGATCCTAGCAATCATGACACAACACATGCCAATAACAAACCAACTTTAAAAGTATCAACAATAGATTCTTATCACGTTTAGATGAGCCTTAAAAAGTTAACGATATAAATATCAAAAAGCCCTGACATTCTATTTTTTTTTTCCAGAAGCGCTATACCAAACAAAACCTAGAGTTACTTCCTTCCAATTAGGAGAGTAGTCTTTACTTACCTCCTTAGAAGAGATCTCTTTTCTTACTTCCAATCAGGAGAGCACTATTCTTACCTCCTTGGATGAGAACTTGTTAACTCACACAATCCATAAACACACCTTTGCAATAAGGTGTCTTAAATAATGAAAACTGTGCTCTTAATGTAAAAAAACACACTTTTTAAATACTCATCCTAGGTGATGGAGCATAGGTATTCTGGGCCCCATTTTATTAAACATCTTACGAGTAAGTCTCAAATTTTAAAACTGTTCACATGTTTGCACCTAAGCATTCAATGTAGACAATTATGTGTCCATTATGTGCAGAAATATCAAACGCATAAGAAAATGAAACGAAATCGCGTTCATTTGTGAATTGTAAATCAAAGTAAAGTATTTAAGAAACTAACTTACGATCAAAATTGTCGTAAGTTGTTTCATAAAACTGGGCCCTGGACCTTTTCTTTGATCTTGCATTCCAACCAGCATCTACACCCACTCTCACCTCATCTTATCCAGTAAGAGATGGGTCTATGCATTAGCTCTTGGGGTTGTTCACCAGTAGAGCGGATAATAATGCCTTCATTTTTTGACACCCAACTGTGATAGTGTATACTGTTCAACCAAGATTGAGGCAGCGAAGCCGAAAAATTCAAACTCATTTAATCCAATAATATCATTTCTGTGAACGTTGCACATTTCAACAAGTTATGTAATTTCAGTGACTCCTGCCCACCTGGCATATGACTTTAATATGTGATACAGTTAGAATAACCTCTCTTTAACTAAGGTCAAACAGTTCACAAATAAGTTCATGTGTTTTAGAAAAGTCTGACGTTGTGTCGAATAACTGTCCCTTCAGGTTGTCTCGGAACTCTTCCGTGACCTGTATGAGCTGCGGAATAAGTACTAGTAACCGTGGAAACAAGAATTTGTCTTTGGGATGATTATGTTTGAGTTCAAGTCTTAATGAGTCCAATAGCTCCATCTGTAAATGCTCCACTGGCTCGTACTCGGAAACACCGGGAGATTCTGAAATTGAGATAATTGTGTGAAAATGCCTTAAAAGGGCACAGTCATGGCAATCTTATATTTTTGTTATAAAACTCACGGCGTCCTGTCGGTATGCTAATATTTGGTTATCGTTGTGACCAACATTTATGTCAATTGTATAATAATTAGATAGATTCTATTTTTCTTAAGATATTATGGGACGAAAAAGGTAAATGTTTTATTTTCTTATTTGTAGTAATTGTTTTTTTCATTTACTATTTCATGTACATTTAACTGATGTTCAAATGCCATGTAAACAAGAAATGTATCTTACCATTAATGTTGAGAAAGCGAATATAAACATTCTAAACCAAATAACCAGATAACTCTGATATGGAAATGGGACTGTAAATTTGAATTATCGCAGTTTATTGCTTACAATTATTTTAATAAGTTGCTTTTAATTTTTTAAGAGTCGTGCAAGTGAAACAACAACACCGCCTAGCACGGCATATACGCCCATTCTTGGCAAGGTTAGGTTCCAACATAAACCTTTTTCGAAGGGAATTCATTTTTAAACAAGAGGCCCAAGAGGGCCTGTGGACGCTCTACTGGCTAAAACAGCTCTTATAGATTTAGATAGATATAGCTAGATATAGCTAGATATAGCTCTTTTCTCCTATAGATTTAACAAAGAAAAATACAATATAGCATTTTTCAACAAATCAAGGGCCATAACTCTGTTATTACTAACAAGATCTAGCTAGTTTTTGAAATTGTCCAAGATTTCATTGAATATACCGCGCTTTGCACAACTAGACATCATACTGAAGCTTCCTGCCAAATTTCGTAGAAATCCAACAAGCCGTTTAAGGAGTAGCGCCGACAAGAAATTTAAAATAAAAATGTCAAAGGGCCATAACTCCGTCAAAAATCAGCGAACTGGAACAAAATCGTGATATGCACAACTAGACATCTTACCGATGCTTCCTGCCAAGTTTCGTCGAAATTCAACAAGGCATTTAGGATGAGTTATAGCGCCGACAAGAAATTTTAAAGTATGTGTCAAGTAATAAAAAAAAAATGGAAAAAATGGAAAAAAAAAATTGAAATCAATAAAAAAAATAAAAAAATAAAAATAAAAAAAAAAATAATAAAAAAAAAAAATGGAAAAAAAATTGAAACAATTAAAAAAAATAAATTAAAAAAAATTGCAATTGAAAAAAATAAATAAAAATAAATCAAATTAAAAACTAAAAAAAAAGAAAAAAGAAGCTTTTGCCTATACAAGCCTTAGTAAAACTGACCCCCAGGGTGGGGCCAAATATGACCAATAGGTCACCATTTGAACAAACTTGGTAGAAGACCATAAAGCTTATAGCAAATGCAAAATATTAAACCTCTGGCTCTTGCAGTTTCAGAGAAGATTTTTTAAGTTTTTCCCTATACATGTCTATGTAAAACATGTGACCCTTGAGGCGGGGTCAAATGTGACCCGAGGGTCACAATTTGAACAAACTTGGTAAAGGACCATAAGCTTATAGCAAATGCAAGATATTTAACCTTAAGCTGTTGCAGTTCCAGAGAAGAAGATTTTTTTCAGTTTTTCCCTATACAAACATTTATGTAAAACTGTGACCCCGGGGCGGGGCAAGATGTGACACCAGGGTCACCATTTGAACAAACTTGGTAAAGGACCATAAGTTTATAATAAATGTTTAATATCAAACCTCTGGCTCTTGTAGTTTCCGAGAAGATGATTTTTAAAAAAAAAGATCCTATATAAGTCTATGTAAAACTGTGACCCTTGGGGCGGGGACAAATTTGACCCCAGGGTCAGCATTTGAACAAACTTAGTAGAGGACCATAAGCTGATGCTACATGTAATACATGAGAGCTCTGTGCCATGTGGTTCCAGAGAAGAAGATTTTTTTTCCTTTTTGCCTATACAACCCTATGTAAAACTGTGACCCCCAGGGTGGGGCCAAATGTGACCCGTGGGTCACCATTTGAACAATCTTGGTAGAGGACCACAAGCTTATAGCAAATGCAAAATATTAAACCTCTGGCTCTTGCAGTTTCAGAGAAGAAGATTTTTTAAGTTTTTCCCTATACATGTCTATGTAAAACATGTGACCCTTGGGGCGGGGCCAAATGTGACCCGAGGGTCACCACTCGGGTCACCATTTGAACAAACTTGGTAAAGGACCATAAGCTTATAGTAAATGTTGTCGTTTCCGAGAAGATGATATTTTTTTTTAAAAATCCTATATAAGTCTATGTAAAATTGTGACCCCTGGGGCGGGGACAAATTTGACCCCAGGGTCACCATTTGAACAAACTTAGCAGAGGACCATAAGCTGATGCTACATGTAATACATGAGAGCTCTGTGCCTTGTGGTTTCAGAAAAGAAGATTTTTTAAAGTTTTTTCCTATATGTCTATATGAAAAACATGCAAAAACTCAATATACAAACTTTGGACCCCCGGGGCACGGCCATTTTTGACCCCGGGGACTTTATTTGAACAAACTTGATAGTCTAGGCGTTGGCGATCATTTTAAAAGAAAAACTGTTGAAATCTGTCCAGCGGTTCTGGAGAAGAAGATTTTTTAAGGTTTCGACCATATATGGTAATGGCAGCCATCTTGGATGTAGCGCTGACCTAATTTAAACAAATCTAAAAAGCATTCATCTAAGGATCATCCATGTGAAGTTTGGTCAAAATTAGCCAAGCGGTTTCTGAGGAGATCGGAGTGTTATGGGCCTTTATAAGATGTATTCATTGTACCACGTTGACGATGTGTGCAAAGTTTCATTGTTGTACAACCAATATTTTGAAATTTATTAGCCACAATCACTGGTAAAAGGCAAGGCCGAGTTCCAGGTTAAACCTATTTTTAAAGGGGAATAATTAAAAAAAATATGAACAAGAGAGTTGTGTGCTTTTATCTGATGTATTCATTGGATCATTCTGAATGTTTACAATTTGTCATTGTTGCAGACCTTTAGATCAGACTACACCAATTACCAACCAGTCAGCGGGCAGGGAAAAAGTTCCAGGGTAAATTCGAAGCTATTACACAGAATCTCTTAATTTTGATTGGTTGTCAAGGTAAACAAACCAAAAAATCTTGCTAAAAATATAAAATTCAACTTTTGAAGAGTACTTATAAAGGTTAAATCATACATTTGTGCAATGTATTCATAATATGTTGCATAATACAAGAAAGAAGTATATTTTACATTTTCCTCATGTTTCTACATGCAAGTAGGTGGGTCAGCACCATCCGACCCAAACAGCTTTTTCAAAACATACTCAATGTATGGCTTCTGTATGTTTTTTTGATAAAACTAAGACAGGTCTTTCAAAACAAGTAATAAAAAAAATAGCTTCCTATATTAGGGAACTCAGTACAGAGCTTAGAGCTATAAGGTAGGCCTATCGAAAATGAATTGGTGTAGTATGACCTTATATTTAGAAAGTAACAATATTAGCCACAATCAGTTTTCAGGTAAGTTAACGGCCAGATGGACGGACAATGCTATGACATAGGGTGTATAAAAAGTACACTACTGGGTAAATTTTTATACCGGATGCAATAAGTAATATGTAATAAATGAATGACGCACCTGTTAGTAAAACAACTGCGCAAAACAACGCTACTTCCACAGCCTTCAGCTGCATGACCGATATTTTTTGAACAACGCTAAAGAATCCGTCAAACAGGCACTGCGATTCCCAGCACTGAAACTGGGTGCCGGCCATGTGGGTAATGGATATAGACATCTCCCTGCCCTCCAGGTACAGAGTCGAATTGTCAAACATGAGGTACGACTGAAATGAAATAAGGCTCGACTCTTTAACATCTGAAATGGTTTTTTTGCCCCTGAAAAATGAACTTTTATCACCCCTATAAAATGGGACCAACTGGTCTGATTCGACTACGTATGGCCATTTTTTAATCTAATCTGGAATCATGGATGACGTGTATTATTGGCCAATGAAAGTATTTATTCTATCCGAAATGCCACAAATAATATATTGGTGTTCCAACCAAAATGCACTACTGACCTATAAAAAGCGTTTTCTAAACTTTTACCACATTACACAGAACCAGTTTTGGCCAACAAGAAGATGTGTTCAAACATATTATGTAAACATGATTAGAACCACATTAGTAATTACTTACCAGATTTTACCAGATTTACACAGAAACATTTTCAACCAATAAAAAGATGCGTTACAAACTAAGTAGTGAATTATTAACAAAACGAAACTTGGTGAAACTATCATCAAATGACTCACAAGTAATAGAGGTACTCCGAAACAGTTCTGCTTCAACAGAGTTATTCGGTCTGACATGGCAAGTTTAGAAAGGACCGGAATCTTTTTCGTAAATTTCACCGTCCCCTCGATAATCGGCAAAATGGCCTCCTGAAAACACTGGAATATGTTTTGTTCCGAAAAAACTTGAGCATTGATGGTGTCTGTGGTGAAACGGAGGTCTGGTTCAATCTGGAAAAAAAGACATAAAGGTACTAATGAATTGGTAAAACAGATTTTAAGGGGTGGTTTTCAAGTTACTTCCAGGAGAAATGTGTTGAATTGAATTGAATTGGATTTATAGTCGCACCAACAGCTAAGGTCATATGGCGACTTTCCAGCTTCTACTGGTGGAGGAAGACCCCAGGTGCCCCTCCGGGCAATTTTCGTGAATGGGCGGGCACCTGGGTAGAACCACCAACATTCCGCAAGCCAGCTGGATAGCTTCCTCACATAAAGATTCCTAGGCCCCTGAGGGATCGAACCTACAGTGGTGAGGGACAAGTGATTGCAAGTCAGAGACCACTCGGCCACGGGTGCCCCAGAAATGTTTTGAACGATGAAGGGTTATTTTCCACAGATGAAACAATTGAAAATATAGAAATGAAACTGAGTTCTGGGCGTTTTTTTCGTGAAGAGAAAAAATCTCGGACTTCAAAAATGTCAAGTAAAATCAGAAGTAAAACAATTTTACTTCATTTAAACTTTCCAAATTTATATGACGCACGGGTATATGACGCACGGGTATCTGACGCACGGGTATATGGCGCACGGGTATATGGCGCACGGGTATATGACGCACGGGTATATGGCGCACGGGTATATGGCGCACGGGTATATGGCGCACGGGTATATGGCGCACGGGTATTTGACGCACGGGTATATGACACACGGGTATATGACGCACGGGTATATGGCGCACGGGTATATGACGCACGGGTATATGACGCACGGGTATATGACGCACGGGTATATGACGCACGGGTATATGACGCACGGGTATATGATGCAAAGGGTATATGGCGCACGGGTATATGACGCACGGGTATATGGTAGTATGCTCAGCTACGCCAAAGGTTATTCTACGGTAAACTGAGTTTCAGAACACTGACAATATTACAAGACATCTGATCAATCACGTAACAGACAAGAACACATGAATTGAATTGAATGTTGTTTAACGGCTCATCAACACAGTACAGGTTATTTAGAGCTGTTCCAGAGAGAGGGGAAGGATAGGAATCCGGGAACCTGCCCTACTCTTATTATCGAATAGATTCCTATGGTTCTTTAACGTGCTAGGAGGATAGACCGATACACGGGACCGCCCGGTTTACGTCCCCATCCGACGGACGAGGCTATGGGAAAGTGTCTTGCCCAAGAACACACCGATGGAACCAGGGCCTCCGGTTACAAATCCGCCACACTACCGACTGCGCCACGCCAATGACAAAAGAATCACGTAATAGACAAAAACACAAGACAAATCATGTACCTTTATATGATTAGCTGTCTTCTCTAATTTCTGGAGGTAGTTTGTGATGAATTTGCAATGAAAAAAGCAGTCCTGAAATGCTCCTTTGATACGGTCTGACAGTGCACGTAATTCTAGGATCCGTGACGAGCACGTGTTACTGAGTTCTTCCTTATCTGCTATCAGTTTTTCTCGCTCAACTTTTGGCATCCTTCCAAATCTTACAGCTGTAAAAAATAAGAGAAAATGGCTTAACTTATTGAGTGAACGAGCAAGTACTGAATTAAAACATAAGTAACAAGTTATACAAACTTTTGAACTTAATGCTTCCATAAACAAGACGTGTTATAAATAAACCAATTGGTCCGGCACAGTACCTGTGTTATGCTTCGCGCCAAGGTTCAGGATACAGTGTAATAGTACATCAGTTTACACGGCAGGTATTGAAATTATTTATTTGGCCTAAGTTTGTAAAGTTTCAACTAGTTGTAAGGCTTCCAAATACTTTGTCAACTGTTTCATTTTATGCTTTAATAAGCATACTCTGCCTTTAGCCCTTAACCCACTACATATATATAATGGACTGTTCTTTCTTTGAATTAAGACCATTCCATTTATGTGACAAAGGGGTGTTTTGGGGAAATGACTGATCAGCAGCTGGACATTGTAAACCATGATCAGCCTGAGAGTTGCAGGCTGATCTGGTTTTACAATGGACGCAAAAGCTATTATAGTCATGCTTAGCAGGTTAAGGGTTAAAACAATAGATCATTTCATGACAATTTTATACCACCTACCATTCTGTGACATTCCCGCATTGAGGCATTTCTGATATCTACAATATTGACATTTATTCCTGGTTCCTGTATCGACGCGACACTGGGCGTTTTCCCGGCATGGCTTGTAAACCAGCTCCTTCTTTAAGGTTCTCCTGAAGAAACCCTGTAATTAATAACATTGTCAGTGCCATCAGAGCAAGGAACAGAGCAAGGAACCTTGGACATTTTTAAACACAACAAAATGCGACAAAAATGCAGGCTCACTAATATTGTTTATTTGTGGCTATTATTTACTCAACATCCAATGCAATTAGTACTAATCCTGAACAATCCTACTGGTTGACGTTAAACATATATAAAAAAAAAAGTCTTTTTTCTGATTAATCGATGACAATTTTTCATGATCGAGTTCACTCTGTTGTTGCAAACATGTACAAGAGAATGAAATAAGTTTTAATTTTGCAACAAGTAACCATGTATCTATCAAGGGGCATCACAATGTATACTTATAATAAATGTCTGATCTGTTTCATTAAATTTCTTAATGACCAGAACACTTGAAATGTCTTCGTTATAGTCTGAAAAAGGCTTACACTGGTTTCTTATATGGAAGCCATGTTTAAATGATTAATGATCGATCATCGGTTGGTTAAACTAATGAACAACTTGTCTTGTAAGATGGTGACCTCTGCGATAGTATATCGGTCATTTACTCTTCGCGAATTGTGTATTTGCGACCACTCACAAATGATATAGTCACATAATTCAAAATTTCGACACAGTAAACCCTTAGTAGATAACAGTATGAAACATGCAATTTTACAACATAAAATATAGATCTTCTGACATAAATGTTTTACTGTTCCAACACAACAACTTTGCAAGTGAAAAAAAATAAATAAATAAAGTCATTTCCGCTATTTATTTCTCAACTGATTTGCTAATATTTATAGCTAAAATATTGTACCACTGATGTTTAAAGTATTCAGGTACTATCAAAATTGTGTGTGCAAATGCCGAAAAAATATCTTGACTCAAAAAAAGGGTCCCAAACAACAGATTTACCTGCAAACCCTTCAAGTAAAATATACTTGAATATGCATGTATTGATGTTTAGTTGGAAACATATAATTCACCAACCCTAAATCCAAAATGGCAGTATTGTAGCCAATCACAAACCACGGAATGTTTTGTCTGAATGGATTTGGTGATTATTTCAGTTATAAACTGGGTATTTGCAACAAAAGTAGATACAACAGTCAAACAGAATTTTAAAAATTTTGTTTTATGAAAGTAGACTTGAGGTTTTACAGCACATGAACACAAAAAGGTTATATGGCACCAACAGGAACGAATATGTCAGGCCCCTCTATCATGTACATCGAGATTAAAAGAATTATGCAGAATGGGCATAGCACCTTCTCACCTGCAAATTTGTTGTAAACACTCATTTTTCGCTGGAGAAAATGTTTACTGTTTTCTGCCATCACTCAAGCAGCACCCAAAACAATATAGAAATCATGATGAAGTCCTGTTGAACGTGATAAAAATAACAAGAGTAACAACAAATACCTTGCAGCCCTCGCAGGAATGGACGCCGTAGTGAAACCCGGATGCTCGGTCACCACATATTCTACATAGCACCTGTAGCTCAGTCGTGTAGAGGGGCTTCGTAACAGTACTGCCCAACAAAATCTGGAATAGATAAAATAATAAATATAAACAGCGACAAAACTACACATTTTGAGAATTCAAACTCTATCGACACAATATAAACGGCTTTAACCAGCCAGGCCATTGACTCCGAAACTGGAGCGTCAAATTAAAGAGTTACCAACTCTTAATTCATTTTTGATATATTCAGTCATAGGTATTTTAAGAACCTGTGAATAAACCAACACTTTTAATTGGCACATAAACATTATTATATGACCTGAACACCTGGACAGAGTTTTGATAAACAGTTTTGTAGTGTAATTGTACCATTATTTGGCGGGTTGGGTTAGTTCCTTTAAAACGAACAAGTATATATGTTAAACCGACACATGTTCCCCGAAGTAGACACTTGTGTGTGTGAATGAATGAATAATTATCAGTGGACATAAAGCATAAATTTAAAAGGAAAATGTCCATAATAATATCTTATGTCGGTCTGTGTGTTATTATATGAATGATTTTCTTAGATAAAGGTCAAAAGCATCAACATACTGGAACTTATGGTTGTATTAAGGGCTACTGTTTAATTATATCTTAGATTTTACATACATTACAACATTCATAGAATTAATCTTTGTGTTGTTACAGAGGCTGCCTCGACACACACAAAATATATATACTAAGCAAAACAAATTTAGCGAATAAAATGCATGTCATTTCCATAGACGAGATACAAAGCCGTGTATGTTCGGGATCAATGATAAAGTGACATAGGTATGACCAATAATAATGCTAAAAATTCATTTGTAAACAAAGTCAGTGATAAAACTTTTAAAAATAAGAATCGTTGGTGAACACATTTCAGAGGTTTTTAAACAATGACAGAATGAGCAATTCTTGTCATTGCCAAAAATTAAATGTATTAAAAGCAAAATGTTTTATAATGAAATAAGTTGATTTTAATATATATATATATATATGGGAGGTAATTTTGAAACTTCGCTTAGAAAATAATAAAATAACAAAACATTTTGAAAATCACGTCATAACCTAGCATTTCTAATACATGTATCTCCAAACAATTATATCGACGTTCATATGTTTAATCTTATGACCCTAAAAAGTGGTGCTAAACCTTTTTTTTTCAGTATATAAACGTATTAACTCAAAATGTTACATAATTTACAAATAAAGCACAATTGTCACATCCAAAAGAGCTTAGTGTAGCCTAACAGGAACTTCTGAAGTAAGAAACTTGAAAAATTAAAATGGTGTTCCATGGAACACTTGTTTCACCTGCCGTGTGCTTATTTTAGCTAGTAAAGATGTGTGTGAAATTTCATGAACATGGATCAAATACTTTTTAAGTTATGGCCACTTATGAGCCTGGTTAGCTTTTATGAAAAGGGGATTAACTCTGTCAAAATGAAAGTCAGTTATTGGACATGTGTAACAACATTCATTAAGATATGAATGAAGTTTTGTGAAAAACAGGTACTTTTCAAGGTATGGCCAAGGTTAGGTTGTAGGTTATAGTGTGACGGACAACCATGGATGACAAAGTGATCCCTAAGTATCTGCCATGGGCATCACTTTGTCTGTCGTCTATCGTTTTCCGTATGATGGACAGGTGTCAGGATGTTCGCTATATACCCTTGAACTTACTATAAATTTGGTGATCAACAATAATTTGTTTTAAATGCACCATATACGCTTTATTTCAATAAGAATCGTTTGAAGAAAATACGGCAGCTGACCTACTTTTGAAGTCTGAAGAGAATCTAGAAATTGACCTACTTTGGTGGTTTTATCAAATTCAGAGGAGTCACATGCGGAATATTCGCATAAGCCGGACGAATCTATCGACGAGGGGGGTGACAAGCTCATGGCATCGTCTGTAATATCCGACAATATACTGTCAGGTCGACTGTTGTAACCTTGGTAACAAAACGAGCTGGAATCTGCTGACACCGACATAACAGTTGAACTGCTGTGATCACTCTTGCTGGAGATATCAGACACACTGGAGGATTCTGGGAACAAAATAGAAAACACTGCAGGGTTATGGGAACAAAAAGTTCAAATATATCAAATACTGTCAAGGATTCTGGGAACTAAACATTAAAATATATTAAATGTTTGAGAATTATGGGAACAAACGGTTAAGACACATTAAACACTGAAGGATTAAGGAAACAACAAATAATAAAATATATTAAACATTAAAGGATTATAAAAACGGTGAAGAATTCTGGAAAAAAAAGATTAGACACTAGATGATTCTGGGAACAAAATAGTTAATTAAATTAAACACTGGAAATCTTGGTCACGGGGCAAAGAATAGGGTCACTGCAGATCCCTTTGGAGGGTTAGGCAGAGGGGTAGAATCCCCCCAAATTCATGTTCATTTTATCATTTTTTGTTCATGTTCATTAAAGGTCTTCATCATGATCCCTGCATTGTTTCAGGTGCTATCTCGCTCGCATCAAAAGGGCAGTGGCAGAAAAACAATAACGTGGCTCCAGCGTAAATGGAGTTTCTACGATAGAATTTGAAGCAACTCTGCCAATCAGGATGAGAAGGTTCTAGGCCCATTTTCCATATTTTATCTTGATGTACATGGAAGATGAGCCTGGCATGTTCATGCCTTTTAGGCGCCATATAACCTTTTCATGTATTGGTGCGCCTTAAAACCCCAATTCAGTTCTAATTTCTAAAGGGACAAAACATAATGCATGTGCCAAAAATGCATTCTTATGAAAAGGATATTCATTCTGCACAATAATTTATCACATAACTTATGGTGTGGGAGTGGAATAACACCATTCTATATTTTCAATATACCACTAGTTATATAAGTACGCAAATAAGCCTAGTATGCACTGTCAATTGAATTGGATTTTATAGTCGCACCAACAGCTATGGCGACTTTCCAGCGTCTACTGGTGGAGCAAGACCACAGGTGCCTCTCCGGGCAATTTTCGTGCACGGGCGGGCACCTGGGTAGAATCACCGACGTTCCGCAAGCCAGCTGGATAGCTCCCTCACATAAAGATTCCTAGGACCCTGAGGGATCGAACCTACAGCGGTGAGGGGAAAAGTAATTTCAAGTCAGAGACGTTAATGCGCTGTCAAAAAAATATCTATAATGACTATGATCAATTTCCCATGGTATATGTCGGTTTCACGTGTTAAAGCGACAGACAAAATGCAATAAGTTGATATGTGAGTTATGTGATAAATAGAATCTAACATTCTAACTCGCATTATATCATTTTGCCAACTCATTTAATAATTTCAATAATGAATGAGTACTCATGTAAGATCCACTATAAATTGTATCGTCAATTACACACCAGGGTTTTGATTATTCTGAGCCTAATTTCTTTCACAATCTATGGTGACTCAGATGTTAGACCTATACAACTGACAGTACACCCTTCAAGGCCTTATTGTAAGCACTCCCCCCCATTACGCTCCCACCTTTTTAATTTATGTGTGCCCTGACAGGCACTTAAAGGGAGTACATCAGGCTTTTCATGGGGGTCTAAGTGTCCGACTTAAAATTGACAAATATTAACATTTTCTATTCTACATGGCCAAAACATAATGAATGAGCCTAAAAATGATCCCTTTTTTGCAAATTGATTCAGCACAGTAATATGTGCTATCCTAGGTGACGCACCATGGTTAATTTCAGCATTTTACGTCTGATTCCGTCCTAGCTATATGGTGTATTCAAAGTTTAGACATTAACAACATGGTTCTAACAGCATATTTTGATTGATATAAGTGTTTTATCATGAAATGGAACATTTTTATAATTTAAGATGTATCTAGAAAAATCCTGATGTACTCCCTTTAAAGGGGCAAATATGGTTCAGTATCGAATTTAACATTGAGGAGCGGGGTCAGTGTGCCCAGACCCTCCTTGGTTTAAAAATAAATAAATCTGTATGTGAAGGCCCCCATGTGGCTATAACTGGACCCCTCTACTGTATCTCCATGGCCAGAAAAAGCATGGATCTGTAGACATTTAACACTTAATGTATTTACCCGTGTGTCTATCAAACTGTTCGTGCCTCTGTATCTGGTTCAGCAGGTCATATGAAAGTGTTATCAGTTCCTCCGGGTCAAGGTCAGCCTCGCTCTGACGTAACCTCTTGCCCTCGTTGCCATAGTAACCCTTGTCCTTTAGACTGTACTCGGCGGAATGACATCTCTTTAGAGATGGAGTGGCCAGGATGTCTGAAAATAAAGAATAACCTCTACATGTCAAACTTTTTTCTATAAGAATTTTGTTTTTTTATTGTCTTTTAAAAGTTGCGCCATGCCCCAACCCGTCCTCTTATCTCAAATCCTGCATCCACACCTGTATAATACTTATAAGGTGAATCTGACTCTTGATCATGGACTTGTATTTTTGTATTTTAAGAAGTTCAGTGGTACACTCATTGGCATAGGGTATTTTTGCCACATTCCCACTCCATACACAAAGCTCCTGACTTTTTATTATGCAGTGTGTTCCCTGTCAACTTCTGACAGGCCAAGATATTGTTCTAGAGAGAACTGAGCTAAAAAAAAAGGCAGGTTTTGTTAATCAGACTACATTTTCGCATTATTTACCTTTGAAAAATGGACCGTTTAAACAATAACTTACAAGAACTTGAACTTATTTCAAGGTTATAAGAACTTTTTTACCTTGAAATTCTAATAAATTAATTATAACCTATACCAAATATTACCATCTGAGTACATAATCAATACTACAACTGTGTATATACTCCATATCCCTGGCAATTTAATGAT
>JAWPHD010003643.1:0-210724 GCA_037043455.1 Cyrtodaria siliqua | reverse complement strand
AACTCCATTTTTTTTTTTACATATTTCTGTGTTGTTTTGGTCAATTCTAGCATATAGCTATGTTGCCCCCTCCCCCACCCCATCCCCACGCTCGAAATGGAATATTTTTATTGAATGTTTATTGTTTGTTTTTTACATATATCTGTGTTGTTTTGGTAAATTCTTACACATAGCTTCTTACACTTATATGTTGCCCCCTGCACCCCATTCCCTGCCTCTTCCCCATTACACATAGCTATGTTGCGCCCCAACCCCACCCCACATTGTTTTAGCCTCGTTTTCTGATGGTATATACTAGCTATATAATTCATTATTCTCTGAAAAATCGAATAGTCGAGCTGCGCTGTTCTCCGACAGCTCTTGTTCAATTACCTGGTAGGTTCTTAAAGCTGTACAGTCCCTATTTTAACTGATTATAACTCATGAATATGAATGAGTCACGTGTGAAGTAGTTTCAAATCGACGAACACCCCAAAAGTCGGTATATAAGGAGAAATCGATACGTAAAATTTCACATTTTTATTTAACCTCCGTACAGGTAACATCGATAAATATACGGCTCCAGAATAATTGTGATAAAAAAATAGTTGCCCGGAACGGGATTTGAACCACAGCCTTTGCACTTGTAAGATTTGGAAGATGTATGCTGAACCTCTAGACCACTGCTATTTATTGGTATTTTGTAGCATTTTTAACACTAATAGGCATTACGTAATAACAAGAGCGCGCACACAAACTCATCAAGCGCTAAATAACAAGTCGATATATGGTTGATTTGAGACAAAGTATTAGTTTCATATTGATAAGATACAGTTTTACACCAGGCAATGTTAATTTACACGTGCGACAATATGGACTGCATATGTATTGATCCATCTTTAGTTGCGTTCAAATATGTTAAGTTATTTTGCCTCATAATATATGGTAGTTAGTATACTATTTTCTCAAGTAGCGTTGTAGTTCAGTGGTTAGAGCACAGGACTTGAATTCAGAAGGTCGTGTGTTCGAGCCCCGAAAGAAGCTAACTTTTTTTTTCGGTAAAAATTACTGTTACCTGTGTATAGGTACGATGTGCACTGGTCGATGTATATACAGTAAATGATTTCATGCGCTATATTTGCTCGCTTAAGTACCCGATTTCGACATGAGCTGGTGAACATGAAGTAACAAATAAAGACACGCCTACAAAGAAGAAATCGATTGATATAGGGACTCTGTAGCTTTAAAGCCGGGAACCACGTAACACGATCAATATGATTTGCAAATATAACTAGATCTAGCTTCGGCTTGTATGTAAGGTTTTTGCACATTTCAGGGGACGCTTTCAGCAACTGTCCTAACGGTGATTTAAATGGTATGGAGTTTTCAACCTTCGACCATGACAACGACAAGAAGTCCGTTGTCTTGTGTCTTGCAAGCGTCTTAATATATAATGAAAGATACCATACACTGGAAGTCAGAGAAAAGCATCTGCTTACAGCGACTTTGACAAAAGCGATGATGAATGGAGGCTATCACGAGTTCGGGACTCGACACCACAATGGTACTTCGGTGTGTCCTTGGGGAAGACACATCCAAAAGATGGGGGAAAAAACCGGGCGGTCTCATTCTTAACCTCAGGGCACGTTATAAAACCAAATACATGTATTCGATAGTAAGAGTAGCACCCGTTGTCTGAATTCTTTCCGCCCACCCCTTTCACTCACTCACTCACTCACTCACTCACTCACTCACTCACTCACTCACTCACTCACTCACTCACTCACTCACTCACTCACTCACTCGCTCGCTCGCTCGCTCACTCACTCACTCACTCGCCTCACTCGCCTCACTCGCCTCACTCACCTCACCTCACTATCCTCACCTCATTCACCTCATTCACCTCACTCACCTCACTCACTCACTCACTCACTCACTCACTCACTCACTCACTCGCTCGCTCGCTCACTCACTCACTCGCCTCACTCGCCTCACTCACCTCACCTCACTATCCTCACCTCATTCACCTCATTCACCTCACTCACCTCACTTACCTCACTTCACTCACCTCACTCACCTCACCTCACTAACCTCACTCACCTCACTCACCTCACTCACCTCACTCACCTCACTCACCTCACTCACCTCACTCACCTCACTCACCTCACTCACCTCACTCACTCACATTGCTCAACATTGCTCAACTCGCTGTCTGACTCAACTCACTCAACTCTCAACTCTTGTCACTCACTCACCCATTCTCTCACTCACCTACTCGCTTACTCATTCTCTCACTTTGTTTTCCTTTTATTTGTTTTGTTTTACAAGAAATAACCCAGGATATTGCTCCCTTTTGCTTTACTGCTTCCAGTCATGGTTGAATGAACTCGATATACCTTTCCTGGTACATTTAGGTGTTGACCATAGACGATACAATATATAGACTTGCCAGTGGCCATCACTTAAAACTGCTGCATGCATACTGATACTAATAGTATCTTTATTTATCGAGAATAACATATCTGGCTTATAGACAGTCTGACATAACAGAAACATTACAATATGTTACACATTGTAGAAACAATGATATATAAATCATAAAACATGTCTAGAAACTTTACAATAATTTAAAAGAACAATACACGATGATTTCTAAGATGGATAACAAGATGGGCTTTAAATAAGAGTAATATCAAGTACTCCCATATGCAGCTGTGGTTATCAAAATACAAGCCAATACACCACGGGATAATATACCACGAGATAATATATCAACCACGAGATAATATACATTGTAGGTAAATAAATTGCAAAATGCATATTTCATGGAAACAAAGGCCCATCTAAATTAGTGTTGACCCAACGTGTTCAACTGATCAATTGCCTGAGATTTTCAAATACTTGCACCATTTATATATGACGATCAAGAACGTGACCTATACAGAGAATATCGATATACCCTATGGTAAACACAAGTCGGTTAGTCTATAACGAGTAGTATGGACCATTAAGACACGGCGGCGGCTACGCTCCTACCCTTTCAGTTCCTTAATGGTGGATTTCTCTATACTATGCATAACCTGCATAAATATTAAGCCAGTCAAAACTAATATCAGTGCTTAATGAAAAGGTAAACAATATTGAACATCTTCATGGTTCTTACATTATAATGGTATTTTACGTCATTTTCAACACATGTAAGGTTATATATGACGGTCGATTTTTTGTGGTGGAGGCAGACCAGCCACTTTTTACTGGGTAGAACCAGTACTGTATACCTCCCGCCATCCAAAAGAATCGACACTTCCTCACAAGTTGCGACTACAAATAGATAATTATGAAAATATGACAATATTTTAACTCGACTGGTAGTGACCAGTAGGACGTTTGTCATCGTCTGTTATCCGCCGTCGTCCGTTTACTTTCTGATGATAACACTCTAGCAACCTCATTTTATATGCATTCGATCTTTATCAAACTTGTTCAATGTGTTGATGAAAGCTCAGACGAGTTGGGAGACCACAAATATCGAATAATAAACACCAGAATAATGGCCATTGATTTAATGAAAAATGAGATATTTTGCATTGCCATCACTCTAGCAAGCTTGACCAGAATCTTGATAAAGGCTCGGAAGAGTTATGACCCTTAATTTATTGAAGAAAATGATATACTTTGCCTTGTGAACACTCTAGCACCTTCGTTTTGCAATTACTTGGCAAGAATCTTAATATCGAGAAAAGCCCGGAAGATTTCGAAAAACAATAATATCGGATTATGAACACCAGTTATGAGTTATGTGGCCCTTGATTTAATGACAAAAACACTATAGTTTGCCTTGTCAACATCCATGCACCTTCATTTTAAACTCCAACTTTACCAAACCTGGCCAGAATTTCAATATTTGATGAAAGTGTTGAACAGTTCGAAAAACATTAATATCGGGTAATAACACCAGACATGTGGCTCTTGATTTATTGAAAACCGATAGTTTTCCATGCCAACACACTAGCACCTTCATTTAGCAGCCGAGCTTTAAAGGGACACCTGGCGATCTTGATTTTTTAACGGCGTCCCGTTAGTTTTTTCTACATAACGTGCGCTTGTTCAATCATTATACTTGGTAAAAAAAGTTTTGGACCAGGGTATATAAAGTCATATAAAAATAAAACTGGTTCACAGAATTTAAGTATCTTTTTTCAGTAACCAAGGGCTACTCTACCCGGTTAATTTGGTACCAGAAACATTAAATTCCAAACAAGATTTGATTTTTAAAAAATATCGCGAACACACAAATAGTCTGTAAAAAATGTCCATAAAAAGTAAGTTACATACATTCCAGTAACCAATAAAAAGATTATTATTGTTTCGCAAACTTTCATTGTAAACGATAATTATTGTTGATTGTTGATTTGTTGTCAATTATCAACTGAGATAATAACGGTTATGGTCGAATGCCATGGTTCAGCGATCATTGTACGGGTTCGAACACTGTTTGTTTATTCGACCAGGGACAGGCTCATGGAGTGTCATGGAAATGGTGGCGGTTATACTCATTATTGAGAAATTTTGCAACTTGTTTTAGTGACCCTTAGTGCATTCGGAAAGCTACTGTGATTGTTTAACGGTGATATGGTTTTGTTTATTTTAATTTATGTAATGGAATACATTTTTGTCTTTGATTTGATACATAGAATATTAAAATCCGTCAACTGGTTTTCTTTATGCGCCATTATATACCCTGGTCCAAAACATATTTTTACCGAGTATAGTATAAAGCAAATTACCTTTGCGTATTATTAATGTTTGATAATAGTTACCAATAATATATTGAACCTATAGTAGAATAATTAGTAAGACGAACAATTAACACAACATTTTATTTAATTATATGCAAGCAGGTTTAAAGTCAAACTGATAATGAATAAATAAACGGAGACGCTAATTTCAGTGCTTCATAAAAACTACAAGATTGCCATGTGTCCCTTTAACAAACTTTGCCTGAATTATATGTCCCTTTAACAAACTTTGCCTGAATCATAATAGCAAAGAAGAAGTTCGAAAGACATTAATAACTGATAATAAACACTAAAGTAATAGCCCTTGATTTTGCTTTGTTAAGGACCTATTTCCCAACTCTAATGTTCATTGAAAAGGCATGGAAAGCTTGCTTGCTTACTGATAACATGCTACATTACCGATTAGCTCAGGTATATAAACTGAGGCCCGAGTGAAGTTTTCTGTATGAAAAGTATTGGTATATTGAACAGTACCTAGGGTATACCGGTATATAATACATCACGCTTTACTTTTATGAAGAAAAAAAGTAAATTAACAAGTAAGCGGTACTAAATACAATTTTTTTTAATAATTCATTGTTTTTAGAATAAAAAAATACCAAAACAGAACTAATGAAACACCTGCATTTATGTGTTAGTATGTTGGCTTCATACAAAAGCTGTATTGGGAGGGCTTCATCAACTGAAACAAAATTGAAAACCACCATTTTCAAAGGTAATTGTATGTTTAACACAGATTTAAAGTTACCTATACTAATGTTTTTCTCCGCCACATACAATAGGCTGGAAATAGGTCCTCAATCACCTTCATTGTGCATTCGATCTTTATTCTGATCTGTGAATGTTACACGCCCTGCCCGACTTGTATTCATACAATAGCCAAACTTGGCCCGAGTCGTAATATCGATGTCGTAAATATCAATGTCTTAATATCGATGAAAGCTTGGACAATTTTGGAAACCACCTTTGTCGGAAAGTAAGCATCAGAGTGATGTATTAAAGTTGATGTTTTCTTTGTTTATCTGTTGCTTCTTCATTTTATCATCTGATCTATCCCAAACATTTTCAGCATTGTTACGCTCTTATGTTCATATTGGTACAAATGATGCATACATATCATGACCTTAAACAATTCGAAAGGCATGTGTTCTTTTTAAAGACCAGTGTCCCTTAGAAAAATATTGACCGCAACTCAAAATCTTAAATATTTTTTCTACAGTTAGCAAGTGGTAGCAAGAGATTATGTAAGAGTAGATTCAAGTTCGGTAACACCATAACAGATGGATCGACATAAACACAAACGGACGGACGGCGTACGGACGGACATACGAACGTTCGGACGTCCGAACGCACGGACGGAAGAATATATAGATGGACGGACTGGTGGACGGACGGGCGGACGTACTGATGAGTGGATGTTCAGATGAATGGCTGGACAGACATTTAGGCATGCTTCTTATTTAACATTTAAATAGTTTTACTTTTTTACAAGAAGTATATGAACAACCTGTCGCAACGGGTTCACATAATTATCAACATGATACACCGTGGGTGCATTTCAGTCCCTGTGAATTTTAAAACATGGCTGGAAAATCGTTTATAGACGGGTTATAAACCGGTTGATGTGTTCAATGACGCGGTAAATACTAGACGGTAAACGTATCAGTTGTTTATGTTCTTAAAATAAGTAAAGTTGAAAATAAGTATGTCTTATATTATATACTGAAAGGAAAAAAGAAACGCATAATCAAAAAAATGCCTATACTACACTATTATACATACATAATTCCACATAATATTCCAGATACATATCTGTTTTGCACAAAAAGGGGCTACAACTAATTACAGAAAGACAACTCTTTCATGTAGTAGAAATTTTAATCGAAGTATACTTTGTTACACGAAATTCATAAATGTTGAAGTCAAGCCATTTCAGTATTGTGTTTAATGTTAATAGATTGCAACATTTAAAGCCTATGTTTGCTCACCTGCTTAAAGCTGTACAGTCCCTATTTCAACTGGTAATAACTCATGAATATGAATGAGTTATGTCTGAAGTAGTTTCAAATCGACGAACACCCCAAAAGTAGGTATATAAGGAGAAATCGATACGTTAAATTTCACATTTTTATTTAGCCTCCGTACAGGTAACATCGATAAATATACGGCTCCAGAATATATGTGATAAAATGGTTGCCCGGAACGGGATTTGAACCACAGTCTTGCACTTGTAAGATTTGAAAGATGTACGCTGAACCTGTAGACCACTGCTATTTATTGGTATTTTGTAGCATTTTTAACACTAAATAGGCATTACGTAATAACAAGAGCGCGAACACAAACTCATCAAGCGCTAAATAACAAGTCGATATATGGTTGATTTGAGACGAAATATTAGTTACATATTGATAAGATACAGTATTACACCAGGCAATGTTAATTTACACGTGCGACAATATGGACTGCATATCTATTGATTCATCTTTAGTTGCGTTCAAATATTAAGTTATTTTGCCTCATATTATATGGTAGTTAGTATACTTTTTCTCAAGTAGCGTTGTAGTTCAGTGGATAGAGCACAGGACTTGAAATCAGAAGGTCGTGTGTTCGAGCCCCGAAAGAAGCTAACTTTTTTTTTCGGTAAAAATTACTGTTACCTGTGTATATGTACGATGTGCACTGGTCGATTTATATTCAGTAAATGATTTCATGTGCTATATTTGCTCGCTTAAATCCCGATTTCGACATGAGCTGGTGAACATGAAGTTACAAATAAGGACACGCCTACAAAGAAAAAATCGATTGATATAGGGCGTCTGGAGCTTTAAGCCAAATGCGCATTCTGTCGATAATGAAACTTTAAAGGGTTAACCATTGGTGTGTTCGGTGATGTTTAAACCTTCTTTCCGAAAGGACAGGCCTAATGTCGCCCTGTGCCATTCGATTAGCAGTAGCATATTCAACATACAATATAAAGCGAAAATACCCATTATGCGTTTATTTTTCCTTTCAGTATACAAATGCCTAATCCTGAATGTCTACGTCTCTGTTACAGTGCTGACATGTAATCATAACATCGCCATTATATATAATGCAATGATTAAAATGTAATATAATAGTTTATTAAAACAGCGTTTTATTTAAACAACTAATTTATACTGCAACCTCCATTTAGAGAGAGAAATATATAATATTCAAACTCAATGGTTTTGAACTCAGTCGATACAGAAATCGCGTCTCTACGAAAACCGACTGTATAACTAGAGACACGATGTCACAGAGTCTGGACGATGTTACAGTTATATAGTCGGCATGAGACACGATGTCACAGAGTCTGAACGATGTTACAGAGTTATATAGTCGGCATGAGACACGATGTCACAGAATATGAAGTTGAAATATTGTAAAATGTCAGTTTACCGACTTTCTTGTGAATATGTAAACAATTCAGTTCGTAACCAGAGATAGTATCGTTTTAAATTAATAGAGCGAAGACATATATTGGAATCTTAATTACATGTTTACTAAATTTTATTGCATTTGGAAAGACCTGGATGTAAGAGATCGTATTACCCTCCGAATAATGACACCGGTTATTTTTTCACAAAAGAAAACACTTGTCACTTTAAAGCTACAGTGTCTCTATTTTACCTGGTAATAACTCATGAATATGTCTCACGTGAAGTAGTTTCAAATCGACGAACACCCCAATAATCGGTATATAAGACAGAAATCGATGCCTAAAATATCACTTTTTTTTTTAGCCTTCGTACAGGTAACATCGATAAATATACGGCTTCAGAATATGTGATAAAAAAAATACTATCCTGGAACGGGATTTATACCACAATAGCCTAAATACACACTATGCATCGTGTAAAACCCGAGGTTATACACAGCATATGTTAGTTATTATGGTATAAATACAATAAAGCACGAGTCATGCACGTGTACGGACGATAATGTACACGTGCAAAACTCATGCTCTATCCTACACTTGAACCACAGCCGTTGCGCTTTTATGTTTTGATGGCCGTACGTTTAACCACTAGACCACGGTTATGTATTGGTATGTTCTTGCATTATTAACACTAAATAGGCATTACGTAATAACTAGCGCACACACAAACTCATCAAGCGCTAAATAACAATTCGAGATATGATTGTTTTGAGGCGGAATATTAGTTTCGTATTGATAACATATAGTGTTACACCAGGCAATGCTAATGTTTACGTCCGACAAGATGGGCTATATATTTATGGATTCATCTTGAGTTGCGTTCAAATATGAAAGTTATTTTGCCTCATAATAAATAGTAGTTTGTATACCAATTTTCTCAAGAAGCGTTAGAGCTCAGTGGATATAGGCTCTGGCTTGTAATCAGTAGGTCGCGTGTTCGAGTCCCGAAAAAGGTAGTTTTTTTCATTTTTGTAAATCATAATGTCTGTACAATAAATGATGTCCTGTGGTGGTGGTGGTGTTCGAAGGTTTAAAGTCCCTCTAGCATATGAGCCCCGGGAAGAATCCCCCATCTCGGCATTATGTCTGGACTTGTTCTAGTTGATATGCGTTGTGGTATCTGTGTGTTGTGGTGTCTGCGTCGTTTCTCTTGTAGATCTGTTGATGGTGTGTCGCATTCGTACGGTGTCCGGTTGGGGCCAGATACAATGTTGCATTGTCGTGGATTGTCGTGGACCACAATGCGACGCCCGACAACGCGACATCGCGACATCGCGATACGACAGTGCGACATTGCGATACGACAACTCGACAATGCGAAACGACATCGCGACATTGTGATACGACATCGCGACTATTATGTCGTGATGTCGTATAGTAATGTCGCAATGTCGCAGTGTCGGGCGTCGCATTGTCGCGCACGACAACGCGACATTATGTCGTATTGTCGTTATGTCGCCCACGACAATGCAACATTCTTTCAATTGTCGTAATGTCGCCAACGCGCACGACATTGTCGCCAACGACGCATGACATCCGGCGACATTTTGCTTATAATGCGTCGTAATGTCGCGTTGTCGTGCGCGACAATGCGACGCCCGACAACTCGACATCGCGATACGACATCGCGACACACGACATTGCGATACGACATCACGACATAATTTTCGCGATGTCATATCGCAAAGTCGCGATGTCGTATCGCAATGTTGCGTTGTCGTATTGCAATGTCGCATTGTCGTATTGCGATGTCGCGTTGTCGAGCGTCGCATTGTCGCCCACGACACTGCGACATTGTATCTGGCCCCAACCGAACACCGTACTTTCGCTCTATGTTTTTGTCGCTGTGGCGGTGACGTTTTGTCTGGAGTGCTGCTGGTTCCTACATCCGCTAGGTGGTGTTGCCCTATATCCGCTACTGGTGAGTCCTATCCTACAAGGTCGGGTTCTGGTGTTTGGGGCCACCCCGCCAACTGCAGCCTGCGTCCCCGGAGGCTAAAGCAACTATTGTAGTATAGTTCTATACTTCTACAGGCACGCAGGTTGAAGACTCCTTCGCTTCTTGTACTTCGCCAGGTTTCCCCACTTCTGTAGTTGTTCCTGTCGCTGTTCCACGCTGGCGGGACGAAGGAGACATCTTCACTCTCGGTCAGTCAGCAATCATTCCGTTAGTACTGCATCATATACGCCCGTGGCTATACTACAAGTAAGACCAGATCCGCAATCCCAACTGTCTGTGATCTGTGGGATATGCTGGCAAGGGTCGACCTAGTAGGTCACCCACCCTACATGATTGCTGACAGTGCCCCCACTCAGCGACGTGCACGCGGTGAAGATAGCAGGTGATGATGTCCTGTGTTATATTTGCTCGCTTAAATACCCGATTTCGACATGAGCTAGTGAACATGAAATTACAAATAAAGACACGCCTACAAAGAAGAAATCGACTTATATAGAGACTTTGTAGCTTTAACGAGTTTATATAATAAATTATATTCAATATTTGTTGCTTAAGTCATATTATACAGCTTGAAAACAAGTTGAATACGAGATTACGACCAACATCTCTCTTAGATTAGAACACTACGAGGACATGAACAGTCAGAACTCGAATTGTGGGTGAGAAAGCTCTATATGTACTTTGTGCATTTCATATCTCGATGCACACTTAAATGTTCTTTCCTTATGGTGTCAGGTGACAAGTGTTGTTTTTTTGGTACATCGCCAAACGCACTTCATAAAGGCACACGCTCACGATCGCATACATCCACCATACGCTCTTTTATTTATACATCAATACATTAAATATCAAGGACGTCATGTAAATTGCATAAGATGACACTTTAATCAAACAATAATTGAAGTTACTTTTATTGTTATCATGCCACATGTAAAAGCAATTCATATTTACTGCATATCAGGAAAATAAACTTGTCTTGATGTTGATGTTGCTGTTACATTTAATAAGTATATTACCAGCTATGTAATTTTAGCAAACATTTTGTTTCTTGGGTATGACATTGATTTGATTAAAAGTTTCATTTTTCGAGAAAAGCAAACACAATATTTTTGAAAGCCAGAAAACATCCTATAATGGTATTCTCTTTTTGATCTTTGGAAACATGCTGACTGAGTGGTAATAAAAGAGAACAATATCGTTTCTCATGTTTCTGGGTATCAGAATGCACTAGTGCAAATCTAGTTTCAGTTTTCCACAGAGGTGTATTTTTCTTATGAACAATTAATTTGCAACAGGTGCTCCTCCAGCATGCACGCTTTTAAATATCTGTAAACAAAATAATCGACATTGATGCAAGCCACCGGATCCGCCTAACATACGTTCGGTGCTCAAACGATGACCGGGCCTGCACATTCAATTGTATCTTCTCCTATGTGTAAGATCATATCATTATGCAAGAAAGTTATGAACCTACTACTAACGTTATTGGTATGACAGCTGAACGGTCATTATCCGCACAAACAGAACAATGCTATTTTTCCGCTTTGCTTTGGTATAAGCATTGTATATTATATTATTATACCTCACGTTTACACTCCTGTATGAATGGCCCATACCCTTAGCGTGAAGCAATTTTTATTATATACCTCACGTTTACACTCCTGCATAAATTGCCCATACCCT
This sequence comes from Cyrtodaria siliqua, assembly GCA_037043455.1. Taxonomy (NCBI): domain Eukaryota; kingdom Metazoa; phylum Mollusca; class Bivalvia; order Adapedonta; family Hiatellidae; genus Cyrtodaria; species Cyrtodaria siliqua. Next base: position 198,843 of record JAWPHD010003643.1, on the reverse strand, counting down.
TAGCGTGAAGCAATTTTTACTGTTCACCGGTAAACAATTTTTACTGTTACACGATTGCGACGTCACGCGAAGTATAAAAATAGGTTTTGAGTTTTTCCAATAACGACACGCTTTGGCAATTGGAAATCGGTGGACGCTTATTAAAATACAGTTGAAGTTATGTCAATCGTAAGACGCTCGGTTTACCAAACGACAATAAAAAAAATGTGGCGAGCAGATTTGTAACTGGTATAAAAATATAAATTAAAAAAAAAAAATTATTGCGATTTTTCCCCCTCGTATTTTTAAATTTTAATCAAACCATTTGTTCGGTATAATACAATAAATATTGCATCCCAGTGAGGGTGACAATGGATATTGTCAACCATCGGAAAAATAATGTCAACCTCGTATTCGCCTCGGTTGACATTATTTTCCTCAGGTTGACAATATCCACTGTCTCCCTAACTGGGATGCAATATTTATATACTGTTCACCGGTAAACAATTTTTAGTGTTTGCCCTACTTTTTCCTCCAATCTGACGGTGAGGAATTTTAAAAAATGGCGAACTTATTCATGTAAATTTCTAACGAACACCAATTTTAACCATTTAATCATTAAGTAATTGCTTACTAAATGGCACGCGCTTGTTTGGACACAAGGAGGCGGTTTCGTAGAAGCGCTCCTTCCCTTAGGGTTTCTTAAGGGTTCGCCAATAGTATAAAGTGGGTTGGGTATGGTAAAAATTACAATGTAAATTTTTGCTTAAACTTCAATTTTCTTGCAACTGTCAATGCTGACATAGTGTGTCACATGTATAAGGAAACATTTTGATAGCTAGTGTTTTGAATAAAAGAAATTCATAAAAAAGATATTGTATTTTTGATTTCAGTACCTCGGGTACATCCAATCATTGACTTCTTTTCCTTTTTTATTGAAAGTGAATAACACATCCATAGTCCAGTATGTTGTTTACAATATGTAAGAATAAAAATGAAAAATTAAATAACAGCAAATTAATAAAACAGAATTTCATAACACCATCTATGCCAAATCAATGAATTTTCTGCACCGTTTTTTATCCCCAAAAGTAGTGCAAATCACTTTTAAATTATACTATTTGCACGAGATTTACTACTAATAATACTACACAGTGATTATTGAATGAACGGTATTACAAACATTTGTTTACCTCATGAACGATCCTCTATTGCGACTGTATTCTGATAGATCTGAACAGTTTATAACATGTGCGTGGGGAAAACGTATTGTTTCTTCTTAAAATATGTTATTCTTGAGAGAGATAAGCCTCGAAACATTATAAAATCAGATAATTTGGCAAATATTATTGTTACTTTCTAATTTCCGGAAACTTTTCATTCGCAACATCTCGATTATTTCTATGAAGTATGATTCCGCACGTAGCCGGTATTATCCGAGTTTTCACGAACGAATGCCTTATAACACCTACAACTGCATAAAGTAGTGCCATTTTTATTTCTTATTTTTAGTATTTATAACGGCAAGGGTTCATTTTCTTCGTTTTCTTGCAACATTTATAACGCAAATGATAAGAATATTGTTTAAATGAAAAATACAATTTGTAATTATAAATTCGAAAACTCGATTCGGATTTCCCTAGTATGCGTCGTTAAACAATGATAGGCGTAGGTATCGTAATCGGTTAATCGGTCATATTTTGTTCAGCGAGGTGAAGCATTGAAAATACAACAAGAAAACGTAAAATCTTTAACTCGACATCCATGATTACCTGACAGGTAATTTGATTTGTCTTCAATGTTTTAACAATCTACTTAGGGTAATATTCAAGTTTCACATATATGTTCTGTTGCTGCATAGATGTCTCCCACACCAATTTAGGCAATAATCCATGTTCCACTTTTGTTTACATATTTTTATGAATGAAAAATATGGCCGAAGAAAACTTCAACGTGTCAACGAAGTTATTTACTTTTTTCTGCAGAACTGGTTTGAATTTCGACTTAATACTCTAACATATTGTTAATCATTGTCTATACATTTAATCTAAGCCAAATAATAATTATTTTGTTCAGTAATTATATTGTTTGCAGGGAAGTCCTTTACCCTATTGTTTTTGTTCACGCTAATTAAGTACCCACATATTGACATTTTTCCTTATGACTAAAGTGAATTATACTCAAAGTTTAATATGAAAGGTGTGTTACATATTTTCAAGACTGTCTAGTTATTTAGGTTTCAACACCTAATACCCCACCCACTGGAAAGTCAATTCAGAACATTGGCGAACCCTTAATTGTTAAAATTTCACTTCATAGCCTCTAACTGGCACCCGACTGTGACGTCACGAGAAGTATAAAAATAGTTGTTGGGTTTTTCCAATTACGACACGTTTTGCGCAATTGAAAATCGATGGACGCTTATTAAAATACAGTTGACGTTAACTTCAACTCAGTTAAAATGATCATATGTTGTTAAATTGTTTATATTGTTAAATGTTTATATTGTTAAAACGGACAAAACTATTATTTAAATTCAAAATCTGTGATACTAATAAAATAAATGTTGATATTTTTGTAATGTTTTATTATTGTTAACATGGACTAAACTATTATTTTACTTCAATATTCATGTCAATGATAATATGTTGTTTATATTGTTAAAATGTTGAAATAATTTCTAAAAAAAAAACAGTAAAAGATAGTAATCTTGTTTTTCGTTACTTTAATTCAAAACTGGTATAAAAACATAAATTAAAAAAGCAAACATTTTTTTATTGGGATTTTTTCCCCTCGTATATTTAAATTCTAATCAAAACATCTTTTGTTCGTATAATAAAATAAATATTGCATCCCAGTGAGGGTGACAGTGGATATTGTCAACTTTCGGAAAAATAATGTCAACCGAGGCGAAGCCGAGTATTTATAAAATATATAATAATATAAAGGCTATGCTCCTCGCATAAAGAGTCCTGATCCCATGAGGGTTCGAACCCATAGCGGTAAATGACTCTTAAGAAGCGCGAAGACTTCTTACACTACGGCGATACATTTAATCGCTTAAAAATCCGAATTTGCAATGGACTGGTGACCATGAACAAATACAAATAAAGACAAACCTGCAAGGAGGAATGCGATTTAAAGGTACTATAGCTCTATATAAAGCTAGTTAGTGGGCGTCTACCGAAAGCAAAAACTGCCATAATACGAGTTTCCAGCCATGTTTCCCGAGCTTGACTTTAGTAGTAACGCGTTAAATCGCTCCTATTTGCTTTTTTTTGGTACACGCCCTCTAGCCTTATATAGAGCTATAGTACCTTTAAGGTACCTACTTCGCATGACCTTTTAGCCATGTGAAAATAAATACATTTTCGCAATGTTAAATTTTCGTTAGATTATGTTGTTGACAAGTGTATGCAATAATATGGAGTCCGCTTATGCAATTTCGCCTGAAGTGCTTTCAATTTAGTTTACAATGTCGACTACGCTTGCTTTAACCCTAATCTTCTAAACAGTGTTGCCGTTTAACTTGTACACGTTTTTTATTTCAAATTTCCAGCCCTTTATGTCACACACCACAACTAATTTTCCACAGGGTCCCATTGTAATGTTTTTGTTCGTGGTATAGAGATAAACACAATTTGCATCTTGTCTTTATGCGTAAATCCAATATCTACGGAAGCCCTGGAGGGACTTATTAGTTATGACTTATTAGTTATGACTTATTAGTTATGACTTAATAGTTATGACTTATATGTTATTACTTATTTCTTATTACTTATTTTTATTACCTATTTGTTAAGGGCGGGTTAATGAAAACATGGCCGATATCTCGTTGATAAATTATTAACTATATGTTCATTTAGCATACTGACCATTCTATCTTATACTTTCACAGCTGTAATTCACTTAGAATGTGTTATGTTCTTCACGGGTGCTACCGCATTCTATTTTAAAATCCAGCTTTGAAAGTATAAGATAGATTGGCCAGTATGCTAAACAAACAAATAGTAAATAGCTTATCAACGAGATATCCGCCATGTTTTCATTAACCCGCGTTTAACAAATAGGTAAAAACAAATAAGTCGTAACAAATAAATCATAACTAATAAGTCATAACTAATCAAGCGTAATTATTAAGTCATAACTAATAAGTCATAACTAATACTTCCATAAATAACTGCAATATACGTGACACCTGTGTGTGTGTGCGTGTGTGTAGTTCTGAGGTTAAACGTCCCTCTACAATAATACTCGACAAGGCGTGAGGTATTTTGAAGAGGTACACTAGAGTCTGGACGGTGCTTCTTGTAGTGTCTGCGTTGTATCTGTAGTGCTGGGTGACGTATCTGCGTTGAGTGTGTCGTGTCGTGTCGCTGCTACACTATGTAGTTGTCGCTACGGCGGTGAGGTGTGTGGTGGGTTCTGGACGACATCCGCTACGGTGGTTGATCAACGAACTACTGGGCAGTGTAGTTTAGGTAGCCCAGTTTGATGCCACAGTATCACCCCTGCGCGGCACACACCCTCCGACGGTCAGTACATCTTCCCCTCTTCGGTATTCAGTCTTCAGTCTCCTCGGCGTCGATCCCTATTACTACCTATTACCATGGACGACATCTACTAGTACGAGGACAAGCGTTGATCTCAGCTTCGGCCTACGGACTTCCGACTTCCAACTTCCGAGTATGGTGTAGCCATCAGATGATGTGTGCTGTGACGGGACGCAGGAGAAATCCTCACTCTCGATCAAGTGACACTCATGGCTACGCGAATAAACCATGGTGTCACCAGTGCCCACTCAGCGACGGGCACGCGGTGAAGAAAACAAGTGGTGCGTGACACCTATCAAACGTTAGCGTAGTAATATGACAAAAATACACCCCGTGGTGATTAGACTCCTGATTTATAAAATGAGGCAGAATTAGCTAGAAATGATGGAAGACGTATGCAACCATTTCGACTTCGCGACTTGGCGACTTTTCGGCCTGTTAATACAAGGCGAAAAGTCAAGGCGAAAAGTCGCCAACCCGAAAAGTCGAAAGCGAAAAGTCGCAAACCCGCCGTTTTAACAGGGCGAAAAGTCGCGAAGTCGCGAAGTCGAAATGGCGGCATCCGTCTTCCATAAGAAATTGTATATCAGCTTGAAACTGTCTGTCATCTCTTCCTAAAATGCTGTACATTTAGAATCTGTTAAAGATATATCAATGTAAGCAGAATTTGTGTCGTTTTATTGTGTAATATCTTTTCATTATATCACACGATGCATTATATCACAAGATGCCACCTTGCGTTAACTGAAACAACACTTTTAAAAATTACCCTACGGTACAAAGCTATGCAACTTTATTTTAGCTCTGTGTTTACATCCACAATACATGTGCTTTAAATAAACCATTGGCCCTGCACGCTACCTATTTATGTTAAGCGCAGCGTTTTGGGGATTCAATGAAAAAGTAATAAAACATCAGTTTTCACATGAGGTATTGCAAATAATTATTTGGAATAGTTAGCACAGTTTCTGTCTCTTCTATTGATTGATTGCTTACTTCCTTAGTTAGAAGGCTTCCGGGTACTTTGTCAACTGTTTATTTTACGTTTTAATAACTTCATTCTGCCTGTATTCTGTTAGATGTTCTGTCTTTTATCGTTCAACTGTACGTGATGTAAAGCTATTCAATAATTGCATGAACTTACCTCTGTTTAGTCGTACCTTGTTATCATTTAATCTTTCAAACTCAAATTCAATGGTTCGCCGTATTAATAATTCATCTTTCAAAACTCAAAAGTCAATGTAAAGTGTCGATTCTTACGGATGACGGAGGTATACAGTACCGGTTCTATCCATGAAAAATGGAATGGTCTGCCTCTACCACAAAAATCGATCGTCTTTTATGGTCTAACATCAGTACTCAAAGTCAATGGTTCGTCTTATTATCAAGTCATCTTTTAGTACTCAAAGTCAGTGATTCATCTTGTTATCACCACGTCTTTCAATACACAAAGTCAATGGTTCGCCTTATTATCACCGCGTCTTTCAGTACCCAAAGTCAATGGTTCGCCTTATTATCACCTCGTCTTTCAGTACCCAAAGTCAATGGTTCGCCTTATTATCACCTCGTATTTCAGTACACAAAGTCAATGGTTCGCCTTATTATCACCTCGTCTTTCAGTTCTCAAAGTCAATGGTTCGCCCTATTATCAAGTCATCTTTCAGTACCCAAAGTCAATGGTTCGCCTTATTTTCACCTCGTCTTTCAGTACTCAAAGTAAATGGTTCGCCTTATTATCACCGCGTCTTTCAGTACTCAAAGTCAATGGTTCGCCTTATTATCACCTCGTCTTTCAGTACTCAAAGTAAATGGTTCGCCTTATTATCACCGCGTCTTTCAGTACCCAAAGTCAATGGTTCGCCTTATTATCACCTCGTCTTTCAGTACCCAAAGTCAATGGTTCGCCTTATTATCACCTCGTCTTTCAGTACCCAAAGTCAATGGTTCGCCTTATTATCACCGCGTTTTTCAGTACACAAAGTCAATGGTTCGCCTTATTATCAAGTCATCTTTCAGTACTCAAAGTCAATCGTTCATTTTGTTATCACCTCGTCTTTCAGTATTCAAAATCAATGGTTCGCCTTATTATCACCTCGTCTTTCAGTACTCAAAGTCAATGGTTCATCTTATTATCACCTCGTTTTTCAGTACTCAAAGTCAATGGTTCCCCGTATTATCACCGCGTCTTTCAGTACCCAAAGTCAATGGTTCGCCTTATTATCACCTCGTCTTTCAGTACTCAAAGTCAATGGTTCGCCTTATTGTCAAGTCATCTTTCAATACTCGAAGTCAATGGTTCCTCTTGTTATTACCTCTTCTTTCAGTACTCAAAGTCAGTGGTTCGCCTTATTATCAAGTCATCTTTCAGTACCCAAAGTCAGTGGTTCGCCCTATTATCACCTCGTCTTTCAGTACTCAAAGTCAATTGTTCGCCTTATTATCAAGTCATCTTTCAGTACTCAAAGTCGTGGTTCATCTTGTTATCACCTCATCTTTCAGTACTCAAAGTCAATTGTTCGCCTTATTATCAAGTCATCTTTCAGTACTCAAAGTCATGGTTCATCTTGTTATCACCTCGTCTTTCAGTACTCACAGTCAGTGGTTCATCTTGTTATCACCTCGTCTTTCAATACTCAAAATCAATGGTTCGCCTTATTATCACCTCGTCTTTCTGTACTCAAAGTCAGTGGCTCGCCTTATTATCACCGTGTAGTTCAGTACCCAAAGTCAATGGTTCGCATTATTATCACCTTGTCTTTCAGTACTCAAAGTCAATGGTTTGCCTTATCACCACGTCTTTCAGTACCCAAGTCAATGGTTCGCCTTATTATCACCGCGTCTTTCAGTACTCAAAGTCAATGGTTCGCATTATTATCACCGCGTCTTTCAGTACTCAAAGTCAATGGTTCGCCTTATTATCAAGTCATCTTTCAGTACTCAAAGTCATGGTTCATCTTATTATCACCGCGTCTTTCAGTACTCAAAGTCAATGGTTCGCCTTATTATCAAGTTATATTTCAGTACTCAAAGTCAATGGTTCATCTTGTTATCACCTCGTCTTTCAGTACTCAAAGTCAATGGTTCGCTTTATTACCAAGTCATCTTTTATTACTCAAAGTCAGTGGTTAGTCTTGTTATCACCTCGTCTTTCAAATACTCAAAGTCAATGGTTCGCCTTATTATCACCACATCTTTCAGTACCCAAAGTCAATGGTTCGCCTTATTATCACCTCGTCTTTCAGTACTCAAACTCAATGGTTCGCCTTATTATCACCGCGTCTTTCAGTACTCAAAGTCAATGGTTCGCCTTATTATCACCGCGTCTTTCAGTACTCAAAGTCAATGGTTCATCTTATTATCACCTCCTCTTTCAGTACTCAAAGTCAATGGTTCGTCTTAATTTCACTCAAAGTCAATGGTTCGCCTTATTATCACCTCGTCTTTCAGATCTCAAAGTCAATGGTTCGCCTTATTATCACCGCATCTTTCAGTACCCAAAGTCAATGGTTCGCCTTATTATCACCTCGTCTTTCAGTACTCAAAATCAATGGTTCGCCTTATTATCACCGCGTCTTTCAGTACTCAAAGTCAATGGTTCGCCTTATTATCACCACGTCTTTCAGTATTCAAAGTCAATGGTTCATCTTATTATCACCTCCTCTTTCAGTACTCAAAGTCAATGGTTCGCCTTAATTTCACTCAAAGTCAATGGTTCGCCTTATTATCACCTCGTCTTTCAGATCTCAAAGTCAATGGTTCGCCTTATTACCAAGTCATCTTTTAGTACTCAAAGTCAGTGGTTCATCTTGTTAACACCTCGTCTTTCAAATACTCAAAGTCAATGGTTCGCCTTATTATCACCGCGACTTTCAGTACCCAAAGTCAATGGTTCGCCTTATTATCACCTCGTCTTTCAGTACTCAGAGTCAATGGTTCGCCTTATTATCACCGCGTCTTTCAGTACTCAAAGTCAATGGTTCATCTTATTATCACCTCGTCTTTCAGTACTCAAAGTCAATGGTTCGCCTTATTATCAAGTCATCTTTCAGTAACCAAAGTCAATGGTTCATCGTATTATCACCTCGTCATTCAATACTCAAAGTCAATCGTTCGCCTTAGTATCACCCCGTCTTTCAGTACTCAAAGTCAATGGTTCATCGTATTATCACCTCGTCCTTCAATACTCAAAGTCAATCGTTCGCCTTAGTATCACCTCGTCTTTCAGTACTCAAATTCAATGGTTCGCCTTATTATATCAAGTCATCTTTCAGAACTCAAAGTCAATGGTTCATCTTATTATCACCTCGTCTTTCAATACTCAAAGTCAATGGTTCGCCTTATTATCACCACGTCTTTCAGTACTCAAATTCAATGATTCGCCTTATTATAAAGTCATCTTTCAGTACCCAAAGCCAGTGGTTGGCCCTATTATCTAGTCATCTTCAGTACTCAAAGACAATGGTTCGCATTATTATCACCTCGTCTTTCAGTATTCAAAGTCAATGGTTCGCCTTATTATCAATTCATCTTTCAGTACCCAAAGTCAATGGTTCGCCTTATTTTCACTCAAAGTCAATGGTTCGCCTTATTTTCACCTCGTCTTTCAGTACTCAAAGGCAATGGTTCGCCTTATTACCAAGTCATCTTTTAGTACTCAAAGTCAGTGGTTCATCTTGTTATCACCTCGTCTTTCAAATACTCAAAGTCAATGGTTCGCCTTATTATCACCGCGTCTTTCAGTACCCAAAACCAATGGTTCGCCTTATTATCACCTCGTCTTTCAGTACTCAAAGTCAATGGTTCGCCTTATTATCAAATCATCTTTCAGTACCCAAAGTCAATGGTTCGCCTTATTTTCACCTCGTCTTTCAGTACTCAAAGTCAATGGTTCGCTTTATTATCAAGTCATCTTTCAGTACTCAAAGTCAATGGTTCATCTTATTATCACCTCGTCCTTCAATACTCAAAGTCAATCGTTCGCCTTAGTATCACCTCGTCTTTCAGTACTCAAAGTCAATGTTTCGCCTTATTATCAAGTCATCTTTCAGAACTCAAAGTCAATGGTTCATCTTATTATCACCTCGTCTTTCAATACTCAAAGTCAATGGTTCGCCTTATTATCACCGCGTCTTTCAGTACTCAAATTCAATGATTCGCCTCATTATCAAGTCATCTTTCAGTGCCAAAGCCAGTGGTTGACCCTATTATCAAGTCATCTTTCAGTACTCAAAGTCAATGGTTCGCATTATTATCACCTCGTCTTTCAGTACTCAAAATCAATGGGTCGCCTTATTATCAAGTCATCTTTAAATACTCAAAGTCATGTTTCATCTTATTATCACCGCGTCTTTCAGTACTCAAAGTCAATGGTTCGCCTTATTATCAAGTCATCTTTCAGTACTCAAAGTCAATGGTTCATCTTGTTATCACCTCGTCTTTCAATACTCAAAGGCAATGGTTCGCCTTATTATAACCTCGTCTTTCAGTACTCAAAGTCAATGGTTCGCCTTATTACCAAGTCATCTTTTAGTACTCAAAGTCAGTGGTTCATCTTGTTATCACCTCGTCTTTCAAATACTCAAAGTCAATGGTTCGCCTTATTATCACCGCGTCTTTCAGTACCCAAAGTCAATGGTTCGCCTTATTATCACCTCGTCTTTCAGTACTCAAAGTCAATGGTTCGCCTTATTATCACCTCGTCTTTCAGTACTCAAAGTCAATGGTTCATCTTATTATCACCTCGTCTTTCAGTACTCAAAGTCAATGGTTCGCCTTATTATCCAGTCATCTTTCAGTACCCAAAGTCAATGGTTCGCCTTATTTTCACCTCGTCTTTCAGTACTCAAAGTCAATGGTTCGCTTTATTATCAAGTCATCTTTCAGTACTCAAAGTCAATGGTTCATCTTATTATCACCTCGTCCTTCAATACTCAAAGTCAATCGTTCGCCTTATTATCACCTCGTCTTTCAGTACTCAAAGTCAATGGTTCGCCGTAATATCAAGTCATCTTTAAGAACTCAAAGTCAATGGTTCATCTTATTATCACCTTGTCTTTCAATACTCAAAGTCAATGGTTCGCCTTATTATCACCGCCTCTTTCAGTACTCAAATTCAATGATTCGCCTTATTATCAAGTCATCTTTCAGTACCCATAGCCAGTGGTTGGCCCTATTATCAAGTCATCTTTCAGTACCCAAGGTCAATGGTTCGCCTTATTGTCAAGTCATCTTTCAGTACCCAAAGTCAATGTTCATCGATTTTATCTTTTAGTACCCAAAGTCAGTGGTTCACCTCATTACAAATTCCTCTTTCATTACGCAAAGTCATCGTTTCTCAAATCCACCTTAACTTCACAAGTGTGATATGAACCAATTTAAGGGCCAGGGTTGAGTATAAAAACACCAAAATGGCCCAGAGTAACTTTTCTGATCATTTTATGCATTATGCTACTCGGAGAGGTTTAATCACAAATTCTCTAAATAATAAAGCATGTTTAAACCATAAAATTTGAGTTGTTAATACATTAAACATTACTCTATGCAGATATATCAAAATAATTATATAATGTATTTATTTGCCATACTTTCTAGAACAAAACTTTTATTCCTAGCTGTTAAATTTTGAATTTGATGCATCTATTAATAGCTGTACCTGCAAAAATAAGATCAGTGATTGTTCAGAGTGCTGAAACCTTTATCTTGAAGCAGACGAGCTACAGTGTATACATAATGACGATGAACTCTACCGAACTCTGGGTTTAAACATTTATCCACCGTTAACACAACTCGGTATATGAATTCAAACTAACGATATTTATTCAAGAATGTGGTAAACACTATATTTTTTAAAACATGAACAGGATTTGCTACACGTTTTTTATGACTTGTTTATTTGTATGTGTTTTATGTAATGTTCAACACATGTAAGGTTATATATATGACGATCGATGTTTTGTGGTGGGGCACCCACCTTTCCTGGGTAAAACACTCCCGACATCCGTAAGAATCGACACTTCCTCATTTACAAAAGCTTTCGATGAAAACATAAATTATAAATTCATCTGCGTATGAACTATCTGAACTATATAATTGTGTCGGTCCTGTTTGATCTACTTTGAGTGGTGTGTAAATAATAATTGTGTGTATACAAGTTAACAGTTCATCGCCCAACCGTTTCACAATTTTTACTTCACAATCGATCAGGGTCGTAGTCTCTGTCACCCAGACGTACGCAATCTGCGTCACTTAGGAGTGAGCATAGCGAACGTCTGGGAACGATGTACAGGGGGACTTATGACATTAGAACGAGGCTTATCGAAAAACGGATAAAATTTCTGATTGGTCAATCCCGGAGATCCAAGAGAATCCCTACCCATGGGCCGTAAACATCAAAATGGCGACTGAAGCATTCGATAACATTGACCAAATAATAGCTGAAGCACTATTTTTACGTAATTTTAATTTTGACCTTAAACCAATTCAAAGGGAAATCATAAAACACATTGTTTGTGAAAAAAAAGATGTGGTTGGAATTTTACCAACTGGTTATGGAAAAACGGCAATCTATTCCATTTTGCCAACCGTATTTTATCTTGTTAATGACGTTAGTGGATCCATTTTGATAGTTGTGTCACCACTCGTTGCATTGATGGAGGATCAGGTTGTCCAGATAGAAAAGACTGGCATTGAGTGTGTGTATGTTGGTGATATTAATTCACAAGGTAAGTTAAACATCAAGATCCCACTGTTCTCTGACTGGGTGCCTGTGGTTCGAGTAAGTATGTTTGAGCATCTTGTCATATTTATTAAAATTCACGATTACAAGTCCCTGTGCTTTCAACACTTGGCCGCAAAAATTATCCCCCCTTGTACTTTCACTTCCGGAAAGTTGCATTGAGTCGCCAGGCTTGAACGAATAATAACATCCTTTTGAATATAATAATTTTTTGTTCAATGAACACATCGACAGATTAATTAACTTGTGACAGTACTGTACTGGTTAGGGGCCAGTTTCCATCCAAGCCCAGTTTCCGTCATTCTCATTTAAAAACTGTCTTTCACTGCAAATTACTTATGCGTTGTTACTTATTGACAGACGTTTAGCACTGAAGATTGTAAACAGAAGAAACAACCAAAAAGTAAATAAGCGGTACAAAAATGAAAGGGATTTCTCCGAAAATTGTGTTTACTTCTTTATATGGAATAGGGGATGTGCGCGCATACTGCCACATAATACATTATTTAAATATGACATCATATTTTTATCACACTTCAGCGGACGCAGTTAAAATATACCATGATAATATATTTTGACCTAAGAGAAGCGACTCGTACAACCTGTATCTGTTTGATTTACACAGAGTTACCCATTGTTATAGTATTAATTGTCGTCATGGATCATATTACATTGACGTTACCAGGCGCCTTATTATAGCGATCGAGGTGAATGATGGAACAATGCAAAAAACAATTTTTACAAATGAAATTGTTGAATAGACTTGCAAACATGTTTTTAGTTCATAAAATTTTAAAGTTTCATGACCTAGTTGTATCTATCACTCGATAAATACCATGACGGAAATGGGCTTGTAAACAAAATGATTTCTCAGTTTTAGTCTATTTATAAAAAGATCACGTGCTACTTCAATAATTTATATAAAGAAAAATTCTTTGGTGTCTACTTTCCAGGAAGAGGTAACCTAATATAAACTAGAGTAACAATTGTTAGGATAAATAGATTGGTCTGACAAATAAGTTCATGTTTGCAAAAGTGACGGAAAGTGGCCCCCGACCAGTACAGCACAGTAGCTTAGTCATACTAGATAGACCCGAGTAGTGGGGATTATCCGTTTTTAAGATACTGTTGTCGTTTGTCATGTTTGTATCCTTATGTCAAGTTATGAATTTATTTTATCATTTATGTCTCGCTTTTTTTTCCTTTTCTTTTAAAAAAGGGACATAGGACGATAGGTGTTGCTTTTCCAGCGAAGGCGACGGCGGCGTGAACAATAAAGTTTTGAGTTTAGGTCACTTTTACACGAACTGTTTATGCTACTGTAGATCTTTCAAACTTCGGAACAACCTTACAGTATAGTTGTACTGAAGTCACTAAACAGCTTTGATTGCGACAGTCAGAGTTCTACAACACTTGTCCTCGAGGCTCTCATTAGCTGCCGTTGTCCTCAAGGCTCTCATTAGCAGCTGTTTGTGTAATCCTGTTGAGCAAAATACCGTCACTTGAAGTTGTTTTTCATAATGAAAAATTCTTTGTTAGACTTGCAGTAGACTGCGTATATAACAGTCAACTGGTTTATGAATGCTCACTACATCCATTCCAGTTCAGACCATCGAACAGGCAGGACGTCTTGCGGCCGTCTGGGACAAAGTGACCCCGCAAGGAGTGTCGCCGGCTGGAATTGACCGCGCCATGTTTTGTGCGATATGGTTGCCACGAGGAGGCTTATTAGTATGTTGTACATATGTTTTTAACCTGCTTTTAACGTGGCCCTAAAGAGGGATGCTTACACGACTACTGGAAACTGACATTGGACCAGCGAGATACCCATTGTCACTGCGAGTCCCTGCATATGATGACAAGAGGCAGACAACGATAGATCGCAACAGCTCATACTGGACCATCTGCGCTGGATTAACCCTGCGAGATGTGCACCTGTCGTGTGATGTATGGGGGACCCCGAGTGTCTTTGCAGTTGTCTAATAATGTACGGTTCCTGAGGGTGATGAAATTACACGACTGGAGGAGCCATTACCAACAGAACCACGGGCCACGGGCGGCACATGCGGCCGGATTGACATATGTGTCGCCTCTAATCTCCTGTCTCCTGTCTCCTGATTGGACGAGACATTTTCGAGCCAGCAATCGGATTGACCTAGTCACAATTCAGCACGCAATCCGACTGGCCAAAATCTTCTATTGCAACTAATTTACTTTGACTTCGGAATCTTCTGTAATCTTCATTGGATCCGACAGAGGCATTTACTCAGTATACATTTTCTCTAGTTTTCAATAAAAAAAGCACCATCTTTCAATTGGGAATTTTTGTCTCAAATTTTTATATTTTTTTTACTTTTATAATTGTTTATCCTTTTGCATTGGAATTATAAAAACAGACAAAAACACACACTGAATTCATATTGCCACCATGTTTATACATTCAATTCAGTAAAAGTGTACTTCGAGCATAATGTTTTTTTCATAACATTTTAATTAATATACCGGTAATCATTTATAAACAACACAAACTACATGTAGCGGCCAATAAGTAAAATATTTACTCCAATTTGTAAGACTGCAAGACAGACAATCAATAGATTTATATTAAAATGTATGATGGATGAATCATTTTAACTGCCAATGATGTACGTACATGTAGATGATGCATTATTATCATTCATATTTATACCCACGTTTTTGAAAAACACAGGGTATATTAAAATCGGTCAAAAAAGGTCAAATAAACTAAAAATTCAATTAGTGTTTTTTTCATATTTTTGCACATAACTTGGTATAGGTAATCATCTATAAAAGATAAACAACATATCAAACGATTTTTATATTTCGCAAACTCGAACGTCTGCCCTGGGGCCCAGTGTGGGAGGCACAGGCGGGAATTGGGGTCATTTAAAATAAAAAAGTGTAATTATATCTCATATGAAACTTTATGGTGATGGCTCTGCACCCAGGGTCCCTCCTCAGTGGGGTCAGAGGTCAAATACCTAAAAATTCAATTACACACATTGTCATTTTTCCATATTCTTGCACATAACTTGGTGTATGTAAACGTCCATGAAAGATAAGCAACATATTAAATGATTTTATCTTTTTATTAGGCCAAAAAAGTAAAATGGTTTGTTTCCGCTAACGGCTTCAAAAATAATAATAGGGTAGGTAGGTAGGCAAAACATTTTTTTATTTTATTTTTTTTATTATTAATGACCTTATTTTTGTTAATGAAAATACACTTTTAATATGATAAAACATACTGGGGAAGGTATAAATACCTATATATGGCCCTTTTTCAATATTTGGTAATGTACACTGGAAACCCCAGGAATCGTGGGTTCAAATCTCACTGGTGGCATATTTTTTATTTATTTTTCTCCAGAAGAAACCTTGTTTCGTGGGTTCAACTTTTTATTATTATTATTTATTTTTTTTTTTTTAAATTATGTCTCAAATGAAACATGATGATGGATTACACTGTATACATTTGTTTCCTCCTATGTTATAGTTGGGCCTGGAGGAAGGGGCATCAAATACACTAATAATGCAATTACAGTGTCATATTTCATGCTTTTGCACATTAATTGGTATAATAGTCATCTAATAAAGAGATACACAGCATGTCAAATGATTTATTATTAAAAACTCGGACGTCTTCCCTGGGGTTCGGATTGGCGGTGGTGGGTGGATGGTAACAGGGGGTCAGTTTATTTAAAAAATATTTCTCAAATGAACATTTTGATGAAGAGATTACATTGTATATACTGTGTGTGTGTGGTGTGGGGGGGGGGGGCTGGGGGAGTTGGGTGGGGGTAGGGGGGGGGGGGGGGCAGGGGCTAAGTGACCTATAAAACGTGGGTATTTTACGATGGCCGCACCGTCAAATTCGTTCTAGTTCATTTTTAGTTTTAAAACAAATTTATAATTGGATTGATTTGAAACAGTTTTATGTATTAAATTAAAGAAACATAATATAGTAGGTAAATATATTTGTCTTTTTTTTGTAATACCTACTACTTTTGCAACTTCAGATGTCAATTCAAAGGTGGAAAAAGGTTTGATACCTGTTCTCTTGTTAAGTCCTGAAGCTCTATTCAAAGGGCGTTGGGGAGACGTATTCACCACATATGTATATCAGTCAGATCTAGTAACAATTGTCATTGACGAGGCTCATTGCGTGGAACAATGGTAAGACTTGTTATTGTTTGCAGTATTCAGTTTTGTTTGAATGTTGTAAAAAAGTGGACAAAGGTTTGTGTTAGCTTTTTCGATACACCATGCATGAATTAAATCAACTGATTTTGAAATTGTTGTCCCTTATTTTTGTATGCTTTATACTATGTAACATATTTCTACATGTTTTTTTTCTTCATTTAAACAATACCTGTGCTGTAACTTATCAGTTGCATGAATAGGTTCAGTTATTCTATAGGCACACACACGTGCATTACTTTTTTGAAAATTTCAGGATATCAAATTGATATCCTGAATTCATTAATTAAGAATATTTACCAAGACTTGTTATGTTTTATTGTTTGCATAATCTCCTGAGTTATGTAAGACTTCCTTACTCAGTTAAGTGTTCCATTTTACGTTTAATAAGCATGATCTGTTGTTAATGGTTATATATTTATTAATATATATATTAATTATGGATATGTATCCAATCAAGGATATAAGCTTTCCCCAACAGAATATCTGGAATCATAAGTGGCATGTCATATGATAGCTGTTAAATTTGCTAGTATTTCATTGAGATGCTGCTTGTGTAAACCATTATAACAACAGAAGGGGATAGACGAATATCATACCACATCTGTGCAACTAACCTATACTCCTATTTAAAGGCCTCCGGCGGTGCGGGCATTGCATTGCATAGGGGTGCTTCTGACATGGTGGACCTTCTTCTGAGCCAGTGTGAACTAGTAGTGTGCTTGACACCTTTTTAAAAAGTGTTAGTAGACATTATTAATGCAATTGTGTGTCCATCCACCTCACCATAACCACATCAATGTGCTCCACTCATCCATCTAGCATTGTGTCCCAGTTTTTGTATTGCCATGAACTTAAAATTAATGCTCTTTATTCAATTTCAAAATAATGGATTTCCATAAAGAGATAATAACACCAGACATAATCTAAATAAATACACGTTTTATTCTTATTTAACATGTTGACACACAATGAACAACATATTATAGCCACTTACTGACTGATGATATTTTACAAAAGAAAACAGATACACATATGCCTTGTGTAGATGTTTGAATTCTTTTGATGCATGTAAATGTGTAAAACAGACATCAAGAATGCTGTTTGCCCTTTAACATTAAAAATGGAACTATACACTACATTACATTATTTACATTGAAACATATAATGCTGGGAGACAAAAGTTTAACACAACTTTTTGTACATAGATCTAGCTTAAAGAAATTGTATGTTATTTTATACTATAACATATCTGTAAACTTTGTCATGACATAGGGTGTTCTTCTTTTTCACTTATAATTTGTGATCCAAGTTAAGGCCTATACTTTTTTATCAATTGTTTTACCGAGTTGTTCAGCGAAAATGCAAGGTAGAATGAGGGTAAAAATATAAAAAGGAAAAATGTATTTCATTTGCAAAAAGTCCATGATATATCGTCAAAGTAACAAAGAATTGGAAAATTAATTAAGTACCGCTTGGTTGGTATAAATTTTGAAATTTTTAGGTCAGATGCAATTATTTTTTGAAAACACGAAACAATTTATTTTCAGTTTTGCCAAAAAAAGAAGAAAAAAAAGACTGGCCTAATTATCTCACATTTAGTTAAATGGGAAGTTTTCATATACAATTTAAGAATATTACCAAGAACATGACAACACTTTATTAAATAAACGTTCTAAAGTGTTAAAAAATGCAAACAAATTACAAAATACAATTGTCATATTGTATTGTCATTATATAGAGGATCTTAAACGAGTTCCTATTTCATATAAGATTTATGAAACGAGTTATGAATTATTTTAATTTTAACGAGCCTTTTGGCGTGGTAAAATTAAAAATAATTCACAACGAGTTTTATAAATCTTATATGGAATGTGAACGAGTTTAAGATCCTTTTTATCACATAACATTGCAATCAAATTAGTAAAAATTAATTCAGATGGACATAGAACCGCCACGACGTCAGACACACTTTAGCACCAAAACGTCATAAAATATGTGACGTCGTAACGTCGCGTCTCACACATAACGTTGCCTATAAAAGAGTTTGTGTCTTACCTCTTTACAAAATAGCAGTTTACGTCAACTTTTTAACAAACCAACTACAATGTTTTGTACGTGCATTATTTTTATAAGCTGTCACAAATAATAAGTTTATGAATCAGATCTGGGTGAATTTGTAATAAATAAAATAGTTTCAGTAAATAAACTTGCGTAGTGTTACAGGTTTAACTCAACCAATCAAAATCATTTCAGGTTGTACAATAGAATATTAAATGGGTGTTCGACACTGCTAACAAGGAACGTTATGTGATGAAATGAAATAATGACCAAAGATTTAAATTTTCAATTACCTCCCTTTACATTGAAAAAAGCAACAGTTTAGCATATTTACTTACTAAACCTACTTTCGCTCAGAAAAGGTGGGCATGCGGCTGGGTGATAGAGACTATCAGGGGCGTAGCTTCCTATAGGCCGTGTAGGCCGCGGCCTACATATTTTTCTGAGAAATCGAAAAAAATAAAATGCCAAAAATGCAATAAAAATCTGAGGCCTAGTGGGGTAAGGGGGACAGCTTCTTTTTAGTTATAAGATATATAATATACGGTAAAAAGTAAGGATATTGATGCTCTTGTAGACATATTCACCGGTACGAAATATACGCCAAAACGCACTTCAGACAGTTTAGCTGAAAAAAAATTCCGGGGGAGCATGCCCCCGGATCACCCTAGAACTCCGCCTACACATCATATTCAGCCAACCTACGCCCCTGTCGATTATATGGAAATCCTTCACGAGCTGGTAGACGTGTGGTTCTTTTTATGAACGAGCGTATGAGTGAAGGGTTCCCTATATGAAGCAAACATATGAAAAACCCGTAATAGTAAATTACTGCAAGCTCCCCAAGTTGTACCCGTGTAGAGGGTATAGGTAGGACTCCCCAAGTCGTACCCGTGCAGAGAGTATAGGCAGGACTACTTATGTCGTAACCGTGTAGAGGGTATAGGCAGGACTCCCCAAGTCGTACTAGTGTAGAGGGTATAGGCAGGACACCCCACAAGTTGTACCCGTGTAGAGGGTATAGGCAGGACTCCCCAAGTTGTACCCGTGTAGAGGGTTTAGGCAGGACACCCCCCAAGTTGTACCCTTGTAGAGGGTATAGGCAGGACTCCCCAAGGTTGTACCCGTGTAGAGGGTATAGGTAGGACTCCCCAAGTCGTACCCGTGCAGAGAGTATAGGCAGGACTCCCCAAGTCGTACACGTGTAGAGGGTATAGGCAGGACACCCCACAGGTTGTATCCGTGTAGAGGGTATAGGCACGACTCCCCAAGTTGTACCCGTGTAGAGAGTATAGGCAGGACCCCCCCCCCCCCCCCCCAAGTTGTACCCGTGTAGAGAGTATAGGCAGGAATCCCCAAGTCGTACACGTGTAGAGGGTATAGGCAGGACTACCAAAGTTGTACACGTGTAGAGGGTATAGATAGGACTCCGCAAGTCGTACACGTGTAGAGGGTATAGGCAGCATTACCCAAGTCGTACCCCTGTAGAGGGTATAGGCAGGACTCCCCAAGTCGTACACGTGTAGAGGGTATAGGCAGGACTACCCAAGTTGTACCCGTGTAGAGGGTATAGGAAGGACTACCCAAGTTGTACCCGTGTATAGGGTTTGGCAGGACTACTAAAGTCGTACCCGTGTAGAGGGTATAGGCAGGACTCCCCAAGTCGTACCCGTGTAGAGGGTATAGGCAGGACTCCCCCAAGGTGTACCCGTGTAGAGGGTATAGGCAGGACTCCCCAAGTCGTACCCGTGTAGAGGGTATAGGCAGGACTCCCCAAGTTGTACCCGTGTAAATTGTGCCTCGAGTCACTTCACCTCGAATCAAATAAATCCATTCACATTTGGACAAGATATGCATTTTTGAACCGATTATACTCCAGAGGCCCCAGTGGGAGGAGCCCTTAATCCGAGACCTTTGTTCATATATATTATATATACATAAATTTATATATACATACAACACAGGTAGAAAATACTTGCTATGACATCTATTACGGACGGACTGACGTACTGTATAAATATAAATATATATATATATAAATATAACATATTAATAAAACCATGGGCCGTAACTCCGGTAGTATTGGTCCGATCTGGCTAGTTTTCAAAATGTTCAGATGTAAAGTGAAGGCCTTATCGTCTTAATGAGGCAAAACATAGCATTTTAACCAAATCAAGGGCTTCGCCTCGAGTGATAATTAAATGTAAATATGATCAATTTGTGCATTATGTAGGTATATTGATTTATGCCCTAGTTTTGTTCTATTATTATTAGCTGTATTTACTTATGTGTGTGTAGCCGTTTTGAGTGTGTGAGTGAGTGCGTAGACGACAAGCGAATTAGCATTACCAGTCTCAGACAAGTTATGCTCAACATAAACAGGGCCTTGTCTGGTCACTTACGGGCAACCGGGCAAAGCGATGTTATTGTGTGTATTTGTATGTATGTATATGTCTGTGCGACGAACAATCTGACATTACCGGTCTGTGACTAGTTATGTCAGGCATAAACAGCGCCACGCCAGGTCACTGAGAGGTAACCGGACACGGTGATGCTATATCCCACGAGAGAGGCTACTTCTCCCCAGATTCGTACACGGGGTGTGGATTGTTTAGGCGGTCAGGAATAAACAAAATCGCAGATGTGTTCAACATAAATTTTATTATCCAAGTTAATCACAAAATATACTCTATAAAGATACTAATACTTATTTTAATCAACAGGAATCTACAATTATGTCATAGCTTATTCTCTAAATTTAATCAATATTCAAGTAAGACAGATCCCTAACGGGGTTTTGTACAGTCAGGTCTAACGTTATATGACACCTAACGGCGTCCTGAGGGCACTTACTTATCAGTAATCCTTGCCCATCATGAAGAGGAAAATTAAAGTTTATACAGCTGGTACTAATATAAAGCAAACGGCACTAAGT
This sequence comes from Cyrtodaria siliqua, assembly GCA_037043455.1. Taxonomy (NCBI): domain Eukaryota; kingdom Metazoa; phylum Mollusca; class Bivalvia; order Adapedonta; family Hiatellidae; genus Cyrtodaria; species Cyrtodaria siliqua. The sequence continues at coordinate 177,359 of JAWPHD010003643.1, read as the reverse complement.
ATTATACTTCAAACAAATATCATGGCGAGTAAATCAGTAAATGATGTATACCCTTTAAATAAAAACAGAAACAACGCATGAAATCATCAATGATAACCTGTAGCATGTCAAAGGCAAGTGAAATAATGTTAGATATTACCTCCCTTTATGGTAAGCTTAATTATACTGTAACTGACCTAGGCCAAATCTGCTACATACCTTTCCCCTTAGCCAAAAAAAGTTTTATTCATAAAACTTTTTTTTTCAGAATCAAAACACATTATATTCGAGACTTAACCAAACTTAAGTACATATATGAAATAACGAACACAAGTACTCACATGCTGCAATTAAACATTAAGTTGTGCACAGTGTTTAACTTGCAATCTATATTCACATTTATAACCATATCACCTCGAAAGTCCTAGATTCATTATCAAGTAAAGAGTCTCTAAAGTTCAACTACAGTCTCTTGCACTTGCTACGAAACGCCACTACTCTTCGTGTTGATCATCTGGACGAAACGTTTTATTTCATTCGGAATAAGTTTTGTAAACATGTTCAGTTTTCAAGTATGACGGATTGAGCAATACTGAGTTTGACTCGAGTAAATTGGGCCTCCGTTTTGACTGTCCCCTATTCGGTGTATCGCCAAGCAGGATAATTAGCAGCATGATGTTTCGTCGATAGAAGTGGACACAAAGTCTATTTTCACATATTCAGCAGCCTCAAGCCTATTAGTGGTAACTATTAAGTAAGCGTTATTCAAACTATCTACGTAGTCTACTTCATTATAACTGCATTCATACGGTTTGATTTACGCATGTACAACAGTCCATTGCACTTTTGCACATCTCATCTACAATGTCTATGTTCTATTTACAACCTCTAATTTCACACATTTAGAGTGTTTATTGTTAAAATCACTTCTATTACTGGATGTCCGTGGTAGTTTATTGCTTACGAATGTACCATCACAAAACGAGAACCATTTTGACAACTAGAAGTCTATCATATCAAATATATATAGGCTTCATCAATATGTAATTGGCTTTCATCTCAAAGTCCATAGTTTCTAAATACATTCAGACAATCAAGCTCCAACAGCAACACTTATATTTTCATCAGATATAGTCCATCAGATAGTTTGTTTTTCGCAGGCCAGTAGCACAACTAAACCTATTGTGCAAACTCAAGGTCTCAGTATTTGCTCAAAATTCACCCGAAAAGTTCATGAACAAGTCACACTGCGCGTTGCTTGTACATCACATCAAATTCAGCTGTTCTCCCGGAACAAATCCTTTAAACTGACTTCATCTTCAAAGTCTCTACCACAGTCTCTATTTAATATCTACTTAATAAATCTCTGAATTAAATCACTAAAACATCTCTATTAACTTTCACTTAAACAACAGTCTCTATTTGCAATAACACGTGTAACAGTCTCTATTTGCATTAACACAACAGTCTCTAAATTAATACACTCTCTAAATTGTCCTTTCTCAGAAAATTATTTGAAAATGTGCACAAATTTATTACACTAAAACATAAATGTAGGAAGCAGCCTCTGAATATCTAATTCATAAATACTGTAACTCAAAACAAAAATTGCTGACCCTAAAATAAACGATTTTAAGCAAAAATGGCTTCTGTTTGACCTTTAAGATTGCAGTCCCACATCAGTATGCTATTTTGAAAAGACTGCATGTTCATCACTTTCGCAGCTTGCTGTTGCAATTTTGGCAGAGATAGGATACCTAACAAGATAAAAATGGCATGAGACCACATGATAAACTGGAGTAGTTTGTCTATCTCCATTTTCCCAAGACCTGCTATTAACTTGCAGGCTGACATGGACCCATTGTCCACCTGCATCTGAACTACATCACTAAGAAATGAACATGCATGTATGAAATCTGCTATGCATAACTCGGAAATATCCCTGTCGCTAAATGAAGTACCATGAAATACGGTATCAGTGTACAAACATTCCTCAGTACTTCTGGTACTTTGAATTGTAATGCCAGATCCTGTCAACACTGAATCACTAGGGAGGGAGTCATTCTCTGGTACCCGGGAAGTATGAATTTTGATCTGACATTGAGCTGGGTGAAGAAATTCAGTTGTTATGGGAGAGCCACAAATCTCATTGACATTCTCTTCTGAGCAGTAGTCATTCTCTGTTACTTGTTCAAATATGGGCATATTTACCACTGGAGCAAGACAAATGGTATTAAAATCAATGAGGTCAGCTTCCTCAAAACTATACTCTGTCAAAGGACTAGAAGTGTACCCTAAACTATCACTAACATGTAACTGATCTGTACAAACCATACTTTCAGTTTGGTCTCCCTGGGAGTTAACACTGACCATCATATTTGTCTGGTTTTCTTGAACATCCCCCATTGCCAACCCTGGTGTATCTACAAACAAACCCTTGCTTAAAGTTTCATGGCCTTGTGGGTTGTGTTCAGACTCCACATTAAAGGACACACTACTAGACGCATTTAAATTCAGCATATCCATGCTTTTAACCTCAGTTGTTATTTTAAGTGGACATCGCGACGCGACATGTCCCACCTGTTCACACGATTGGCAAATTATTTGTCTCGGCACTTGCCAACTTTCGTTGCTTTGTTTACCCTGCCCTTCCTTACCCCTATGAACCACATGAAGCCCAGCCCACATTTGTGAGCGATGGCCCCCACTATGATGTGCGGCAGCCTGATCATATGTGGGCTTCCTATTGTATTCGTCTTCGGAGATAGCTTCGTAAATGTTTGCAAGACGAATCAAATAACATAACCTGGTACTACCACTTTCATGACATTTGGCCATTTCTAATTTCAAATACATCCTGAATTCCCTACTGCTTAAACCATCAATAAATTGACCACAGACTAAACTATAATATGTTTTGCCTCTATCATCAGGATACGCTTTCTCTGACAGACTTTGCAAATTTTGCAAGTATTCGTCCAAAGTTTCATTTTCTTGGCGATGCCTTGATTTGAATTGATTCCTATACGAATACTCATTATATGTGGTTCCGAACCTTTTTGCTAGAGCTGTCTTAAGTAAGCCATAGTCTTTAATTTGCCTAACTTGGAGAGTTTCTGCAAACTCAAGCGCGATGCCCTCGAGACATATCAATAACCTTTTGCATTTTGTCTCATCACCCCACTGATTTAAATCAGAAACCAATTCAAATTTAAAAATAAAAGTATGCCACTTACCAGTACCATTATATACGGGAGGGGATACAGTCTCTATATGACATGGATTTGTCATAGGAACATGGCATGGTAGTGCACTGTTGCACGCGGCTTGAAAGTCAAATGCTTCCATATCGATCCTAATTCCTTATAAGCTAAACAGCTGAAATACCTTATTTGATCCTATTCAATACTAACCTTACTGAATTTATACTAAGCTGAATACATCTGCAAATTTATCGTTTTCCTTTAGCCTTAACAATTTCCACACCCTGCTCGCAGCGCCAAAATGTAGCCGTTTTGAGTGTGTGAGTGAGTGCGTAGACGACAAGCGAATTAGCATTACCAGTCTCAGACAAGTTATGCTCAACATAAACAGGGCCTTGTCTGGTCACTTACGGGCAACCGGGCAAAGCGATGTTATTGTGTGTATTTGTATGTATGTATATGTCTGTGCGACGAACAATCTGACATTACCGGTCTGTGACTAGTTATGTCAGGCATAAACAGCGCCACGCCAGGTCACTGAGAGGTAACCGGACACGGTGATGCTATATCCCACGAGAGAGGCTACTTCTCCCCAGATTCGTACACGGGGTGTGGATTGTTTAGGCGGTCAGGAATAAACAAAATCGCAGATGTGTTCAACATAAATTTTATTATCCAAGTTAATCACAAAATATACTCTATAAAGATACTAATACTTATTTTAATCAACAGGAATCTACAATTATGTCATAGCTTATTCTCTAAATTTAATCAATATTCAAGTAAGACAGATCCCTAACGGGGTTTTGTACAGTCAGGTCTAACGTTATATGACACCTAACGGCGTCCTGAGGGCACTTACTTATCAGTAATCCTTGCCCATCATGAAGAGGAAAATTAAAGTTTATACAGCTGGTACTAATATAAAGCAAACGGCACTAAGTATTATACTTCAAACAAATATCATGGCGAGTAAATCAGTAAATGATGTATACCCTTTAAATAAAAACAGAAACAACGCATGAAATCATCAATGATAACCTGTAGCATGTCAAAGGCAAGTGAAATAATGTTAGATATTACCTCCCTTTATGGTAAGCTTAATTATACTGTAACTGACCTAGGCCAAATCTGCTACATGTGTATCATTGTTTATATATATATGTGCTCTCCTATACACGGAGGTATGTGTGTATCATTGTTTATATATATATATGTGCTCTCCTATACACGGAGGTATGTGTGTATCATTGTTTATATGTATATTTGATCTCCTATACACGGAGGTATGTGTGTATCATTGTTTATATATATATGTGCTCTCCTATACACGGAGGAAATAAAGATTACTACTGATATGGCATACAGCGTAATAATATACTGATGTATTGAAAATAGTTTTTTCGGCAAAGTGTGCGAAGTCTGATTCTATTCCATTGGTTTGATTGCGTATTTCTCTGAGGCCCTGAAAATATGACACAATGTTCCTTTGTTCCCCAAAAATATTTTGCTTTGTTCCCCAAAAATAGTTTTTCCAATGTTCCCTTGTTCCCCAAAAATATTACCAATAACAGATAATGTTCCCTTGTTCCTCAAAAATAAATGGCCATGTTCACTTGTTCCCCAAAACCCCGGGGAGACCCCCTTTTCTAAGCAGCAACGTCTCCGAATATTCCGTCAATGTTTCATTTTACGTAAGCATACTCTGTCTATAGTTATTTGATACTGTAGTTTTTAGTCTTGTTTTAGATTTCCTTAATTAAAGCTACAGACCCTCTATATAAATCGATTTCTTCTTTGTAGGCGTGTCTTTATTTGTAACTTCATGTTCACAAGCTCATGTCGAAATCGGGTATTTAAGCGAGCAAATATAACGTAGGACATCATTTGTTGTATAGACATCGACCAGTACACATCGTACCTGTACACAGGTAACATTATGATTTACAGAAGAAAAAAGATTTGTCACTTTCGGGACTCGAACACACGGCCTTCTGATTTCAAGTCAGGTACTCTACCATTGACCTATAACGCTGCTTGAGAAAATGGTACACAAACTACAATTTATTATGAGGCAAAATAACTTAACATATTTTTAAACGAAAATCAAGATGAACATGAATCCATAAATATATAGACCATCTTGTCGGACGTGTAAATTAACATTGCCTGGTGTAAATACTATATGTTATCAATATGAAACCAACATTCCGCCTCAAAACAACCATATATCGACTTGTTATTTAGTGCATGATGAGTTTGTTTGTGTGTTAGTTATTACGTAATGCATATTTAGTGTTAATAATGCTAATGAAACCAATAAATAGCCTTGGTCTAGTGGTTAAATGTACGGCCTTCAAAACTTCCAAAAGTGCAACGGCTGTGGTTCAAATCCCGTTCCGGGCAAGTACTTTTTTAATCACATATATTCTGAAGCTGTATATTTATCGATGTTACCTGTACGAAGGCTAATTAAAAATGTGATATTTTACGCATCGATTTCTGCCTTATATACCGACTTTTGGGGTGTTGGTCGATTTGAAACTATTTCACACGTGACTCATTCATATTCATGAGTTATTACCAGTTAATATAGAGGGTCTGTAGCTTTAAAGAGATCAGACTATATAAATCATTATAATGTGTTCTTTTATATATTTACTTGTTTATATACCCGTTGACGGGCATTTGTTGATTTACATACATAGTTTATATTACACCTTATCATCCCCTATTTTTTTATAATTTTATCTTTATATATTTACATTAATTTTTAATTAATTCTTCATTTTTCATCTTTTTTGCGCACAATATGACCTATTTATATGTCGACGTGCCATAAAACACCATTCATTCATTTTGTCTATAAACAAATATTGTTCTTCTGCGTATTGACAGCGAATTCAGTGTAAATGCGGTTTCGCATCCGGTTTCGCGGTTGTCAAGTACAATAAATGGATTGGACAACAATTTATACGCTCGTCATTTCTTAAAATAGACATTTCTTAGGCTAATGTTGATAAATACGATTATTGACATAAAGCAACTTTATTGTCATAACCCACTTTAATCAGAACTGCCAATCGTGAACGCTCGGTCAATCCCGTCATTCTTCGGGATCCCCCCTCGTATGTATCACGGCGCTTCGGTATGTTCAAAATCTTGACATTTTGATCGCCGGAAGGCAACGGCACAGAAAACAGTGCAGTGTTGCTATGTAAAGAATATGACCGCTCGCCACACGTGTTGATGTATAATTTGCGTTGAATGTTTGTTTTTGAAGGTTTTTATCACTGCTTTATTAGACCGTATAAAGCTCCCTCCCCAAAACGCTCCCCGCGGAGCATTATGCGTATCTTACATCCGCATAAAGCTCCCCTGTAGCTTTATGCGGAAGACATATACATATGATTTTGAGCTAGTCGACAAACGTTCCGCATAAAGCTCACTAACTAGATGATGATCAACATCATCGTAATAAACAAGCAAAATATAATCATCATCATCATCATCAGCAGCAGCAGTAGTAGTCAGTCTTCTTTGTAATCATCATCATCATAAACATCATCATCATCATCATCGTCATCATCATCATCGTCATCAAAAGCAGAGCAGCAGCTGAAAAATAAAAGAAGAAGAAAAAGAAGAAGAAGAAGAAGAAGAAGAAAAAGAAGAAGAAGAAGAAGAAGAAGAAGAAGAAGAAGAAGAAGAAGAAGAAGAAGAAGAAGAATAAGAAGAAGAAGAAGAAGAAGAAGAAGAAGAAGAAGAAGAAGAAGAGAAGAAGAAGAAGAAGTAGAAAAAGAAGATGATGATGGTGATGGTGATGATGAATATTATAAAAATATTGTAAAAACATTATTATTTATTATTATTATTATTATTATTATTATTATTATTGATGTATTGTTCTTATTATTATTATTTATGTCTTGTTCTTGTTCTAATGTCTGTATATTTTAAATCTCCCAACTGAATTCCATTATGTTTTTCCATTATGTTTATTTCGCTCTTCGGGGCATAGAATGTTATTAGATACTGGGACTATACGCCGCACGACATTGGGGGAGCTAGTCAATACCATGTCCACAGCCATATGCATGCCATCTTCGGGATGGTTAGAATTATGTACTATTGATTTTATGAATATTGAGTTCTGCTCAAACCCGGGGCTAGAGGGCGTGAGCGGTAGCTCGTATCTTTCACTACCGTTCATAAACAGTCTCAATCAAACCGAGACTGCAATATTTCGTATGTATCGTGTTCGGCTGTTTCCAAAGTTCCTCTCTCATACTCTTTCTTATTCAAGCTGGGGAGCTTCATGCGGATTGAGTATACATCCTCTCCTTATAAAGCTCCCCGGGGAGCGTTATTCGGAGGGAGCGGTTCGTTATTCGGAGAGAGCATTATGGGGTGCTACAATGCTTTCATGTAAATAAACTATTGATGATAAGTTAACTTTGATTTTTAATGCAAATTTGTTTTGGCGGGAATCTAAGGCGCGATGACGTAACGTATGGACATTCGAGTAATGCTGCGAAGCAGTGTACGAGATATTGCGAATGCAGAACTGTTTGACCAACAAAGGATATCAGCGTCTGCTTACCGGGAGAACGGAAATCGACGAGGCAGTTTCTGTCGTCAATTATTGGGGCCACATTTTTGAGAGAAAAATTACACAAGCCAAAAAAGCACAAAACTGTATGTTTCCAATATTGGGAGGACGCGGGAGAGTGGGGGGCAAACTTTTTGACAAAATATTTGACAAGGTAAAAAAAGCATTAAAAACACCATTATATACGGAAAAAAAGCACTTTTCGGACGCAAACCATTTTTTCCTCAAATTATTGGGGGGAGGGAGGGTGCAAAAGCATACTCTGTCCACCCCCAACCCCACTCTGGGGGAGGGGGAGGGCGCCCCCAAGGTCCACTCTGAACATTGGGGCCGCCCCCAAGGCACCCAACGGCTCCTACGCCTATGAGATATGAATCCACAGAAACATAAATCAAAGATAGTGTTACATATTAACCGAGGTGTATCCTAGTCATTTGGTCTATGATTTCCCTAACATATCTTCTCTTTAAAGGCTAAGTCGGCGTGTTTTGATTTCAAAACACCACATGAGTATACACCGCAGATTTATATGTGTTTGGCCTAACGAAGATCACGAGCGAATAAAGCGAACAAATAAAGCGGCGGTGAACACATAATTTCTCGGACTGCGACGGAGGTTATTTGTTATTTTGGTTTGACAGTGTAACAAAAAAAAATGGAGAAAGCGTGTACTATTAGTTTGATATTTTTCGGATGTTTGGCGCTTTTGTTCCAAGGAATTGGTTTGTTCGCGCCCGCGTGGTTAAAGTTTGATATGGCCGTTCACAAGGGTGATACCAACCTAGAAGTAGATGTCAGTCTGGGACTATGGACTGCCACTGCGTGCGTTGACGAGGCTTACATTCACAAGTGTGCGGCATTCTCTATGGACCAGCTCGAATCTGCCATAGGCAGTTCTCAAGAGTCAGAAACAAGTAAACGTAAGTTCTGTTTTAGTTCTATTTGTTGCAACTGGCTACATTTTTAGGTAGGAAGTGGGTGATAAGCTGATACTGATAATATATTTCAGAAAAAATAAAAGAACAGCAATAAAATATAAATTTGGCAATACGCGAACATGCCGATACAGTTGTCACATGACGTTTTTTTTGTATATATACTTTATAGGTGAAGAATGATGAATTATCTTGTAACAATCCACATTTCATAACAAATCCGATTTAAAATCTGTGTTATTTTGATAAATATTTAATTTAAGAGGTTGGATTTTTTTTTTAGTTTCTGTGTAATCTTAGTGTTATTTCACTAATACGTCACGTATGTTTACCTTAATCCGTGTTTTTGCTGGTTACCTTGAGAAAGTCACGTACTGCCAATGGGATGGGCAATACTAACAGGTATTTTCTGAAATACGCATGCGCCAGTGGTTCTGCACTGTTGATCGACTCGTTGAATAGCGTCGCATACTGGACCGCTCCACAACGTTTAAAGCTACAGAACCTCTATATAAATCGATTTCCTCTTTGTAGGGTGTCTTTATTTGTAACTTCATGTTCACCAGCAGTAGGAACGCCAGCCCTATGGCGTAGGGATATTTATCAAACAAGGTCACGTGATAAAATCGATAACAAAATGACATTATCGGGAAAATTGTCACTGGTCAGATTTCTTCACCTCTTATTTATAAACTATGATTATAACAAAACACCATCACAGATCGTTGTTAAAGTAATAATATTCACAAACTACATTGGTCGAACAGAATTGGTGTACACTTCGTGTAATTCCCATTAATAGTTAAAGGTATTTTTCAAAGGGATGAATTTAGGTTGTTTTAAGGTTTAAATTGCCAAAAATGCGCTTTTAAATCAAAATCGATTTATTTTGTCATTTTAGAAGCGAGGATAAAAACAAATGCATGTACGCGTAGATAAATCTTTCCTCTGTCCATATGCAAATTTTTAATGAAATCGGAGACAAGTACTTTTTTTCCCCCAAAATTAACTAACATGACCCACGGACTCAAAGACGGCATAATGCATATACATTTACAGACGCGACCGGGTACACAATAAATGAAATAATTCCAATACTCTGTATATATGTAGAATTTCAATAAACGGAGACAAGTACTAATTAAGTAACAGGACCGTCCGACCCAAAGACGGCAACATGCATATTCATTAAGGAAAGACGACCGGCTACAGAAACAATTAAATAATTTCGTTATGTAAACGCATATATTTAAAATGTATGTGTTCATGTATTTTACACTAATTTTTTTATCTATACATGCTTTGGGTTTATGTCAGAGTGGCCAATTTATTTTAACAAACAATGTTGCAACGGTATATCGGAAAATGAAATCATGATGGCGGCAACATACGTTGCAGAGGTAATTTTCGAAATCAGAAAAAGCGATAAACTAATATAAGTTTAACAGGCAGAAAGAAGTATATTCTTTTAACTGTTCGTTTAAAACTGAGGGGGCGACTCGAGTTTTAAAGAAAGCAAGATTGGCATGTGTCCCTTTAACCAAGTAAATAAATGACTGACGAGTAACATACATGCTACTGTCGGTAACAAACATGATTATGTGTAGACTCGAAGATTTCATAACATAAACGTGGACATGACATTGTGTCAATGGAGCACTTGCCAGATTTGTGGTGTTGTGAAACACTGTACGCGTGAATCCAAAAAGTGCGGGTCGATTATATTTATAGGGCATATATAGTTATATATATATATATATATTTATATACTGACGAGATAAAGAAACGCCTCATCGGGAATTTCCGCTATATATTGTATATACCGCACACTTAATGCCACATAATATTCCAAAGAAATCCCAAGATGTTATGTAAAACAAAGTTGCAGTTGGTTAGAGAAAGGACACAACTGTGATGTTATAGACGTTTTAATCACAATACACTTTATAACAAGAAATTCATAAATATTGAAGTTCCTCTTTGAAAAATTGACTATTTTAGTACTGTATTTAACGTAAAGAGTTTGCAGAAATTTGCATCCTAAGTTTTCTCACATGCTTGAGCCAAACAGATACTCTGCCAATAATCAAACTTTGAAGAAATAATATTTGCTGTGTTTTGTGTTGTTTTAGTATTTTTTCCGAAAAGAAAGGTCTTACGTAGCCATGTACCATTCGATTAACAGCAGCATAGTGTACATACAATATATAGCAGAAATTCCCGATGAGGCGTTTCTTTATCTCGTCAGTATATATATTATTCTTTTATATTTATATGGTCCCAGAACGCAGTCATACTCACTAGTATATTGAAAGTAAATACTGAATATACATGTACGGTGCGTTACGATTTGTAGTATTTGAAAACAGACATATTAAACATTTCCCTGAACATATATACTATATTCATAGAAGTATTATTTCCTGGAAAAAAAATACATGTTTGTTTTCAGCAGTTGAAATCTACTATATTCTACGAATATTGCTATTTTGAAAATTTGAATACGTCTGTTTTCATCAAATAGCATGTTTTGTTTGTTTTAATATATATATTTTTTAATTTATGATTTAAAAAAAAAAATGGATGATCGGAATATGTCTTACACACTGTTGAATCCTGTAATTTAACAACAAGTGGTTTGGTTCACAGGCGACAGTATCGGTGAACAAAACCACTTGTTTTACTGGATTCAACATTGTGCAAGAAAATATTCATATATTATACCATTAATATTATAACATGTGTGTTGTAACATATGCTTATCCTTGGATAGTGGATGTCTGCAGGAACTTGACCTTTTACCTAAAAATCAAACGATCATCCTCTTTCCACTGTCCAACAATGAAGTTTCATGAAATTTGCTTTAGGTAAGAGAAAAAACTGTGTGGGCAATACTTTTCATTTTCCGGTCATGGTAACGGACCTTTCAACTACTGACTTCAAAATAAACAGGGATTATCATTTCACCAAAGGCATTCAAAGTATGAAGTTTAATGAAATTAGCTTTAGAGAAAGTAATAAAGAGTTTGTACAAAGTTTCGTCAAAATCCAACAAGTAGCGCAGACAAGATTTGTGACAGACGAACGGAAAGGCCAAATCTAATCTGTCTCACCTACCACTTTGTGGTGGAAGACATAATTATAAAGACAATATTTTAGTTCATATGTATACTTTATTAAGCAAATAATTGAGCGAACATAAACTTCAGCATTGACTCTGGCCAGTGGTGTACATGGAGTCTTCTTCCACATGACGTGCAGACTGAAAGAAAAGAAAGACATAGAATAAAAAGTTAATATAAGTCGAGCAGAGTATTCAATTTGAATCAGGTGTTGCGAGAGGGATCTAGGGCATGTTTAGGGGAATGGGACAGTTTAAAATTTAATTATTGTTTAACGCCTCATCAACACGTTGTTTTGGTTATTTCGAACCGCCCGAAAGAGAGGAGGAAAGATACATAGGCATCCAGGAACCCTGCCCTACGCTTACTACCGATTAGATACCTATGGTTCTTTAACGTGCTTGGAGGGAGGACAGACTCCGATATACAGGACCACCCGGTTTACGTTCCCATCAGACGAACGAGGCTAGCAGGACACATCGAAATAACCCAGTGGCGCCAGTAAGAATTGAATCCGTGTTCACTGGATTCAAAGTCGATATGCTATAAACGTCCCTTGACCAAAACTGAGTAAATGGCACATCAAGTAAAGGGTCAATACATATTATACGAGTATATGATTGAACTGACATGATTATAGAACCATTTTAATGTATGTTTCACCCAACAGTACAGCAAGAATCTATTATAAGGAAAGTTAAATCTGACAGAGGGTGCAATGTTCTATAAGCCATTTTTACTAGAAGGGGAATAAAATACAAGTCTGGCCAAAAATCTAAAATTGTTAAATTTTACACGTTTTGTTCATAGGATATTTACTTTAATGACTTAGTAAGGTCATTTTACATGGGGAGAAAACATTAATATACAACTATTTATTTTCTCTCTCGAAACCTGGTGATGCCGCTAGTTTTAGAAATAAAACATGATTAAATAGGGCAGTTGAGAAGACACTTTTGTAGATGTGTGGTCTGTTCTGATGTGAAAATGTGTAAAACAGACACAAGATTGGAAATTTGCTCTGTGTCCCTTTAATAAATTGAGGACCCATCACATAGACCAATTAGATGATGTTAAAGGGACACACGGCAATCTTGAAGTATTAATCAAGCTTTAACATTAGCATCTCCATTTGTTAACCTGGTAACATGTTAAATTTAAACCTGCTTGCATTAAAAGTTAAATAAATTATTATAGGTGCACTATTATCAACAGTAAGTATTGTGTAAAACAATTTCTTCTGAACTATTCTAATAAATAATATTAATGATGCACAAATGCAAACTATGCAGAAAAATTAACCGAACTCCAGAAGTAGTTTTAAACAAATAAAGACTGCCTAGTGTCCCTTTAACACAACTTGTTTTCGCATGTATCCAGTACATGTAGTTTACACGAGCTCATATGACAATCACGCTGCACTATCACTGAAATTTGTTTTTACTCTAACTTTGAACAGCACCGTGCAAGCATAACACAAGCTCCATTTAAAGAACTATACAAGTGCAAACAATTTTTTAAAAAGGCTCTTACCTCCATATGATCCAATGGCATTTAATACGGCTTGACATTCTGAAGTCGTCAGTATCAATTCACTGAGAGCTGCTCAAGGGCACGATTCACATTTGAGACCTCTCTGAAAACAACATCAATCCAATGTCAATGATCAAACAGACATAGTTTATCCTTTGTTATACATAATGTAACATATTTAAAAAAGAAAAGATAAAATAACTAAATTGAATAAAGCATGAATACTACTTGTGCTCAATAACACGGTTAATGTAATAAAAACATCTCTCATCATTCATTATACATGTAAAATATAATGTAGCCCAACTGGAGATCCATTAAAAACATTGTTCCACTTTCACAGCATATTTCTAGCCCATGGAATAGTCTTTTTTTTTTGAGACACACTGGAGGCAAGCGTAGTAGCTACACCGCCTTAAAGGCTTTGAAGTGAAATGTACTTTCTCGAAATTGCGTTGTTTTTTTCGCAACAGAATGTAAATAAATGTAAATTCAAAATCACTTCCTTGCCTCAAAACTTTACTGCACATAAATATGAATCTGACCGATATTTCAGTCAAATGTCTATGGCAGATTACATTGTTTCAATGGTAGTTGTATCGGGTTATGTATTCACGAATGTGCGAGAAAATGGGGATGATAACATAACGATATAGAGACAACGCTAACTATTTACATTCATGCATCTGAGGGGTGGGGGTGGAGGGGGTTTCTAGTTTTCTTACCCCTCCTTGTTTTCGGTATGCAAGCTCCATCTACCCCCACACCCCCATCTACCGTACTTGGGTGGGGGCGGGGTGCGGGGGACATTGATAGCATTTCTACTAGCAATTGTTTTATTCCACGAAACGTTCTACAGTTTACAGTACATCCAGTTACTGGAAAGATCGGTGTACACGCAAAACACTTAGAGTGATTATGAACTTTCTATTATACACTATACACTACTTTTTTAGGCACTGTATTTGGCCAATGTCTAAATATGCACGATCTAAAAGGGGTGTGTACTGTTTATTAAACACATTTTAATGACAAAACAAATACCTTGATCATGGACCTCCAGCAGCAGACAATAATCCCAAATCCAACTTGCAACAACATGTCAATTTCACGTGTCAAGTTATGTCACGGTGACCTGTCAGTCACCAACACTGCATCGTGTTGACACATAATGGGACGTTATTTCGTCCGGTAAGGTATTAGTGTTTACATAATCTACGGTATGAAACACTGTACGCGTGTTGTTAGACTCCATAGGTACCCGTAGTGCTCGCCGACGTAGAGCGCCTAATTTCGGGTGTAATAAAATGGCGTCTGTTTTAATTGAAAATTCGTAAAATAGTCCGTAAAATACAAAGAAATAGTCCATGTTCGCGGAGTTAAAATGCGAACAGAACTGATATGTTATAGGTCCGTGGCGTTCCTACTGCATCTCATGTCGAAATCGGATATTTAAGCGAGCAAATATAGTGACGGAAATCATTTACTGTATATACATCGACCAGTGCACATCGTACCTATGCACAGGTAACAGTTTACAAAAAAGAAAAGTTAGCAGCTTCTTTCGGGGCTCGAACACACGACCTTCTGCTTTCAAGTCCTGTGCTCTATCCACTGATATATTATGAGGCAAAATAACTTAACATATTTGAACGCAACTAATTGATGGATCAATAAATATGCAGTCCATATTGTCGCACGCGTAAATTAACATTGCGTTGTGTAATACTGTATCTTATCAATATGAAACTAATACTTCGCCTCAAATCAACCATATCGCGACTTGTTATTTAGCGCTTGATGAGATTGTGTGCGCGCTCTTGTTATTATGTAATGCCTATTTAGTGTTAAAAATGCTACAAAATAACAATAAAGAGCAGTGGTCTAGAGGTTCAGCGTACTTACAAGTGCAAGGCTGTGGTTCGAATCCCGTTCCGGGCAACTATTTTTTTATCACATATATTCTGGAGCCGTATATTTATCGATGTTACCTGTACGGAGGCTAAATAAAAATGTGAAATTTTACGTATCGATTTCTCATTATATACCGATTTTTGGGGTGTTCGTCGATTTGAAACTACTTCACACGTGACTCATTCATATTCATGAGTTATTACTAGTTAAAATACAGCTTTAAGGTTATAATAGCGTAAATGAGTATCCATGCCTCTTCCATAGTAAAGTTAGAATGTTGAAAACCTGTTAAAAACTCAAACCTGATTAGAATCCTGGGAAACTTACTTTATCATGCAAATAAACATGTCTGCTATTAAACATCAACAAGGAGATAGGGGGTTTAAAACCTTCTAAGAAACATTTCTTCAGTTGTATACTACACCGGGTCAAAGGTCAAAGCTTTTTTTACCCCTTGCAATTTCGTACTCTGTATACTTTATATCAAAAACTGTCAAAAACAAGATGAGCTCCCTTTTCAAATATCAACAACATGTCCAGAATACAGTTACAGCCAAAAAAGAACAGGAAATTGCACTAAAAAAAGTTTTTAAAGAGGAAAAGATTAGCACTCTTTAATACAGAACTACTTTCGACTGCACCGGGCGAGCAAATCCGGCAGATTTAGCGGAATTAAACCTAAAGTGAAACCGTACATGCGTAGTGAAGCAGTCTACTTTGCTGTGGTGTATAGATACTGTGCAAAATGTGTATAATCCATTCTTAAAACTCGTTACAAAAAGGAATAGTGAATTAAAGGTGTGTGTATGCATGTGCGTGCGTACGTACGTACGTGCGTGCGTGTGTGCGTGGTTCAGAGGTTTATAGTCCCTCCACCCTTTAAACAATATATAGGATGTCCAAAAGTTATAGCTACAACAGAATATGGACTGTAAATATGGAAATTTTGAATTTAGAAAATATTATAGGCCTAAATACGTGCCAAAGTAAGAGCCAGCATCTGCGAATTAAGAGAGTTCATGTCTGCCTTTGCTATATTAGTAAACATTGAATTATTATGAACATGACTCTTAGTTATAGTTATACCAGCATTGTCATTGATATACTTCAATGTACTTACATTTGTTATAATGTACATACTTGTATTGAACATTGCCTTATACCGAGGCGTGGGATACTTACATTTGTTATAATATACATACTTGCATTGAACATTGTCTTATACCCAGGCGGGGGATAATGGTAGAGCATCCGTCTCGCATGCGGGGTTTGTGGTTTCTATCCCCGACCGGGGACCAGCTCGACTCTATTGAACCTATAACTTTTGGGCGTCATATTGGTTAACAGGCGAAGGGACTATGAACCTTAGAACCACACACACACACACACACACACACACACACACACACACACACACTTTTAATTCAATATTCGTTTTTTTATAAAGAGTTTAAATGATTGAACTAATGCAACTAACAGAACTCCGTGATCTTTTTTCTTTTTATTTTAATTCAAGATTGGTGTGTGGTGTGTGTCCCTTTAACATTCGGTATGGTTTTGATTAAATACAGCTAATACGAAGCATATTTCTTATATGTGTATTTCAGTTTCTGGTGAACAACTGCTTGGAGATATCACGATAAACAAAGTCTTGGCAACGCTTGGTGGAGCTTCCGCCATCTTTGGTATGATCATGCAGTTCGTTTCTGTCCGCTCTGAAGATGCGAAGAACCGGACGCGTAGACTGGGTTGTGTGTTCGGCTGGGGAATATCGGGTAAGTTCACCCTACCCAACCCCATCCCCCTGCCCCCCCCCACCCCCACCCCCCAACCCTCGTACATGATCATTGTCACGTGACGACACGCATCAGCTAATTTAGTTGACGAAGACCATAAGATATGGTCGAAATATAAATATTAAAAAAGGCTTTGGGTTTTGGTCAGGTTTAGGATTAGTTTCGGAGATGTATAGACGGATGATGATTATACCGTAACTGAGTAGCCTTGATTTCAATCTCAATCAAATTTGCCTATTTTGAGATGTTGGCTGAAATTTTAACTTTTCAAATGTAACGCGCTCACTGCTAGAGGTAGACATCGCATGATGCTGAGCATTGAGCTCACTGCTAGAGGTAGACACCATCATGATGTTGGGCACTGAGCTCACTGCTAGAGGTAGACACCCGTCATGATGTTGAACACTGAGCTCACTGCTAGAGGTAGACACCGTCATGATGTTGAGCACTGAGCTCACTGCTAGAGGTAGACACCGTCATGATGTTGGGCACTGAGCTCACTGCTACAGGTAGACACCGTCATGATGTTGAGTACTGAGCTCACTGCTAGAGGTAGACACCGTCATGATGTTGAACATGGGCTCACTGCTAGAGGTAGACACCGTCATGATGTTGAACATTGAGCTTCAAATCACAACCAATGATTATGCTAGAGGTAGACATCGTCATGATGTTGGACACAGAGCTCACTGCTAGAGGTAGACACCATCATGATGTTGAGTACTGAGCTCACTGCTAGAGGTATACACCGTCATGATGTTGAACATTGAGCTCACTGCTAGAGGTAGACGCCGTCATGATATTGAGCATTGAGCTCACTGCTAGAGGTAGACACCGTCATGGTATGTCTGAAATGCTTGCTGAAGGTGACGTTAAACACACCATACGACTTATTTGTGCATGCATTCGTGTTCGATGTTTGAATCGCATGAATAGCGTTATAATCAGTGAGCAGTCAGGTGCAGCATTGGGATGATCAAAACTAAAATATTGATTTGTGAATATGTACAAGCTCCTGTGTTTGAATAAATTCCCAACTCGTTGTATCGAGCGTCGCATAATACAGTTACAGGCTGATTTTTGCAAATTCTTTGCTCCTATTCATAATTGTAATTATCAATTCAATAGTTTAGCAATGCCGATGTACGTATATTTTCCAATTTCATTAGTGAGTTTTTATTTGTATGATTTTCAGCTGTGCTTGTGTTAGCTGCCGTTGGTCTCCAAGCGAAGCAGAACACAGCTATGCAACACGGGATTGCATTGATGCAAACTATGCCAGAGGTCTCCGAGAATGTTACCATTGAACTTCACTTTCCCTGGGCTATTGTTATGTCAGGTAGGCACACTATTCAGTACTTTTTGCACTTGTCATAGTTGGTGTTTCGTCTAAGGTTAGGGTTAGTTGAACGCCTGAGGTTAACAAAATTGCGTTTTGCACTTGTCAGAGTTGGTATTTGATATAAGGTAAGGTTAAAAAATGGACATTTTGCACTTGTCAGAGTTGGTGTTTGGTCTAAAGTTAGGGTTTGTTGACAGCAAACGGTAAATGAAGTGAAGTATTGGCACGCGTCAGCGTTGGTATTTGGTTGAGGTCTAGGGTAGTTAAAAGCAAACTGTTAAAAGAAGTGACATTTTTCACACATCAGAGTTGGTGTTTACTCTAAGTTAAGGATTATTTGAAATAAAAACGTTAAAAGACGTGAAATTGTGCATTTGTCAGAGTTGGTGTGTGGTCTTAGGTAAGGGTTATTTAAAAGCAAAAACGTTAAAAGACGTGAAATTGTGCACTTGTCAGAGTTGGTGTGTGGTCTAAGGTAAGGGTTAGTTAAAAGCAAAAGGGTTAAAAGAAGTGAAATTGTGCACTTGTCAGAGTTGGTGTGTTGTCTAAGGTGAGAGTTAGTTCAGAAAGGTTAAACGAAGTGAAAACAATGTGCAAGTAGACTCCTCTAATCATAGCTGCCCCCTCCTGACATTGGCGAAATGTAATTCGTCCTACAACGTTTTCCTCAACAGAATGCAGCAAGTTTCAAATATAATGAACACATTCCACTGCTGCACTAGATTAGACCAACAACCAATAAGTAAAACAGCTTATGTATCCTGTTTCAGGCGTCGGTGCTTTCCTAGCGACAGTTGTGGCAGGTGCAGAGTCACTGAGGATGTGCAACACGAACAGTGAAACCGTGCCTGGGAAATGGAACAAGTTCAACAATCCATTGTAGAACACATGACCGGTTCATGGACTTTTGTTCAGTGCTTTTGAAATCTAACCCATTGTTTAACTATCGTCACGTTTGGTATGTAAGCTTGTGTTGTTATTTAATATGCAGCTTATTATGTGTTTATGTTGTTGCGTGGTCACAATTTGTACAGTGTATAAGTGTACTTCACGTTCCAGCCATACCACGATAAACTATACTTTACTCCTTAAAATAATTTAAGGACTTCAAAATAGAACAGTAATAATTACCTTATCTTTGATATTATGGATTTCATATTCATATAAGCAGCTAATACATGTGTGTAATGTAACAACTGTAAAATAATTCAGCTAAACTTAAAAATTGCAAAAAGACAATACATCGTTCAGTTGCAACATTTTATAACATTACCAAAATCTAAACATGGTCCTTAATTATTTTGAGGAGTATATGTGTCTTATCTACTTGGCGCGTATGGATGTAATTAGAACGTACATAAATATTTTTTAGTTTGATAAAAACACCCATATTCTCATGAAATACATAGAGTATCTTACATGTGTGTTCGTTTCATATGAAATATTAGGAAACGAGTTGAAATATATTAAGCCGGTTTGCGTAGCAAATATAGGCTTATAGTTAGGCGATTACCGTCTGTCCGTACGTCTGTCCGTCTAAGCGTTTTTGGCGTTTTGTTTAAAGTTGTTGGTTAAATATTTTTTTCTCATTTCTCAAAAACGAATTATTGGAATAGCTTTGAAACTTGGCACACATGTTCAATATCAATATACAATGTTATCTGACAAGAGTAAAACCCTGGCATGTATTTTATCTGAATTATACCCCTTTGTTTACTTAGATTTTTTTCAGTTAAAATGTCCAAGGTGCAGTCACATTCCAAATAATATTTGATCAAAAACGTTTATAACCTTGGCATACATATTCATCATCAGTTTAGCGTCTCCATGGCCGAATGGTTAATGAAGTTGCGTTGTAAACCTTCGACTCTCACCGCTGCGGGTTCGATTCCCACTGGGAGATCGACTTGTAAGTGAGGAAGTGTCGATTCTTAAGGATGGCGGGAGGTTTACAGTACTAGTTCTACCCAGGAAAAGTGGGTGGTCCGCCTCCACCGCAAACAAATCGACCGTCACATATAACCTTGCATGTGTTGAAAATGACGTAAAACACCATACAAACAAACAAATCATCATCAGTTCACACCCATACAGTCATATTAAAAAAAACATTGTCAGATGGCTTTGCAACTTGGCACACATGTTCATCATCATTACTCAACCATATAAGACAATAGTATATGCTGAATGGTCAACCTGCTAAATTTTTTGCTATACTCTTGGGAAATGTATTTTTATGAAAGATATTATAATCCTTATGACAAAAAGTATTGCTTACATTTTTTATGTGCATTGGTATGGCGGCCATTTTGAAATTCAAAATGGCCGCCATTTTTACATAATTTTCCACATATACGGCTTTTAATTGATATTTGGAACATGTTTACGGGCATTATTTTTCACTTTTATTGAACAGAACATGATCATACATAACTATAAGTATATTTACGAAACAAATGCATATTCTATCTCATCAAATATGTCAATTAGTTCTATTTTTCGAAACAAAAACAATCGTTTGTACAATTTTGAATATATTATAATACAATGTATTGAATGTAAATAATCAGTTGCTTTAGAAATGATATTGTATCATTCTGAATTTTCAAAATAAGCAAGGATATATCAATAGTAACATTATAAATGTTAATTGACATAATAGTTGTCATATTATAGTTAAATGACTGCAATATGTTACACGCCCGACCATTATATAAAAATAATGGCGTCGTCTTTCCTAATACACAAATGCAAATTTAGATTTCATTCATCCAAGAATGTTCAAAAATACACTGCATATCTAACTAGCTTAAATATCTTCTGCGCCCTGGTTGACATTACATCAGTCTTCATTCCATTCACATTTGCACAACTCAGTGCATGTTAACTTGTTCTGTTTACATTTACACCTCCGTGTACTCTTGCTCACATCACAGTTGCATTTCACAAGCTCGACCATTGCATCTGTGGACACCTGCATAGAAGTCAATGCTGGTTTCAGCTTCAGAACATCATCTGTCTGCTATCCAAGTTTCAGTGGATCTGGCATTATAGGATCAATGATTGTATCTTGTATCCATATGCTAGTCTGCAGGCGAGCTCTGAGAATGTGTTGATACCAGGCTCCATAGGTAGGAGGCATTTTGTCAACTCCTTGTATTGAGGATAATGTCACAAACTTCCTCCAGCGAATATCTCCGGGATCAGTAGTATTTATAGCCTTAGTGCTCATAAGCATGCACAAATACTGCATACATCCCTTGACCGTCCTTTCAGAAGGAGTTGGACCATCACCCAACATGGCAAGACTGGTCAAGATGTCATCAGTGCTCTCCATGAGGCATTTCAATGCCTTTTCCTTGCCCACGCCATTAATATGTCCAGTAGTGTCCGACCCTGTTAAAGCATGCATGCCTGGAAGTCCTTTTGACTTCT
This sequence comes from Cyrtodaria siliqua, assembly GCA_037043455.1. NCBI lineage: Eukaryota > Metazoa > Mollusca > Bivalvia > Adapedonta > Hiatellidae > Cyrtodaria > Cyrtodaria siliqua. The sequence goes on along the minus strand of JAWPHD010003643.1, from coordinate 155,488 downwards.
TTTCACCTAGTCTGCTGTACATTGGTGTTAAAGGAACTACACGTCTTAGATCTTTTATGCCAGTCACAATCCTAGGGGCATGTCCTAATAAATCAAATCTTCTTAAAAGAAGAACAAACCAGTCTTATCTTGAGTGTAGAAGTCAACAGAATATCCACTGTTGACTATTTCGATGACATGCAACACCATGAGAGTGTCGGCTTCTTCCTAGGAACTTGCTCCAGTTACTGGCTGAACCTCTTCGCTATTTGATTGAACACTTTGGCGTGTAACTGTCACGATTCTATGCTTGGAAGTTGCGATTAATTTGTCAGCTAGATAAATTGTCAGTCTGTGTTTCGTTTTGAACGGCCCAATAAGTCATACTTTCCAAACAATGGGGTACAGTCTTCGATAATGATGCCACTTATATCAGTGTTTGATGCCTGATACCGTATCATGTCCTTGATAGTTATTTCCTTTTCATAGTTATCAAATATTACCCTGCTACAATAATATTTGCTTGCTAGACAGTCTATGACATGAACTACTACCATTGATAGTTCAAGACAAGATACAATATTGGTGTTTGACTTCACAACTGCCTGAACAACGGCCATGCCATCAATAATTAAATGTCTATTTTCGAAATCAATTTCTTCAATATCTGGTGTATTTTCATCAGTTGTGAGATTTTCTAGGGCATGCATGAGTTCACTTTTGTTTTGGCACCTGAAAGTCCCATCATCATTCATGATTGTTTGGTTCACATTTAAAAAATCGTAATTGGACACTGTGTTCTTCAGATCTAGATTTCTATCAGATTTTGTAACAACAAGCATTCGGGATAGGAGTGATGTTGTACTCCTCATGTTCTGATCTCGCGTCTTATCCTTGGACTTTGATTTAGGTCACTCCATGTGTGGTACTTAACTTTCGACATTTTGTCCCACATATTTGTAGTACCGTTTATTCTCTCTTCGACAAACTTTGCTTTTGCACTTTCTCTCCTACTTTCAGCATTTAAAATGCTATCCCTCGCTTCTGGTTTCAAAACATTTTTGGTCATAATGTTGTAGAGGTCTTCTCCTTTGTCATTAAATGGGTTGGTGGGGCTCAGTTCTGTTTTCATCTTAGCTATGTTGGTCTCGTGTCTCTCTTCAACTGTAGTGTTCATCTGATGGTGCTTCTGAGAAGCAGAAGCAGACCCTGTCTTGCGTCCTATCATGTCATCAGTCTGCTTTGATATCTTTGCCAATTCAGGAGCCGCAAGGCAGAATTTCAGGAATGTTGTTGGCTTGTTTGTAATTCCTGATATGCCACCATCACCATTCAGTTGGTTGTTTTGGTGTTCTTCAGCTTGGTCAAGACCTATAGAGGTGAATGGAATGTTTCCACTTGTATATGCGAACTGTCCTGACAAAAGTTGAAACCATATGTCTGGGTCTTCTGTCTGAGTTGCATACTCAAGAATATTTTGTGCATAGTCAAGTCTATTGTAGGCGAAAAGGTATGATGCCAATTTCTCCAGTGATGATAAGTAGAGGAACAGCTGTTGGTCCTTCACAGATCTATGAAATGCTAGCAACACCATTACTTGTCGCATGTACATGCGGTACCATTTGTACATTGGGTACTTTCATTCTTGCTGTTTTCAACTATCTTCAAAATCTCAAAATATATTATAGGGCCTACAAAAAGGCTTACTACATGTGTAGTTTATATAGCCAGAAACTTACGACTGATCTGGAATAGGAAACATGACCATGATGTTATAAATCATTGATTTTACTGTTTTGACGTCTGCAGTGTACAAATGGAGGAACATAAACAAAGGGAAGTAACTGAAAGTAATCTGAATTTAGTATCATATTACAGGTTAAACTATACTAATTTGTTTTCCTATACATAAACTTTTTATGCATTTATGTCTTATTTTGGGAATGGTAATGTTAAAAAATACATACAAATATATGTTTCGGATCAATTTAAAGCTTAACTTTGTCTTACGCATAATTTGTCTAAATTTCTCTATTTCCATTCTTTTTCTTCATCTATCAGTTCTTAAATAGTAAATTGTATGATACAATTACTTATAAATGTTAGGTTTGTTATCCAATCAATGTGACATTCTAAAATTAGTTTAGTTTAAACAGCAAAACATACGATGTTTAAGGTTTTTTTTATTATAAAATTCCTATCATTTTGTCGGTAATATTAATATTTATCTCATTTTATTCTGCATTGTTTTAAAAATGTATTTTAATTGTTTAAACAGAATAGAGCATAAGTTTTAATTTTAAAAATGAAAAAAAAACGAACAAAAATCAGTAAACAAGTTAACATAAGCTGTATTACTTACCGAAATCGGCCAATATTTCGGCAGCCATCTTGAAAATGGCGGCCATCTTGAAAGTCATGTGGTGGTTCGATATCAAAATCTGACCGCAGTTCATCAAATAAACAATTTCCATGACCAACAACCAGTATTGTTTACATTTTAAGCCCAAGGTAAAGACATTATTACTGTTGGTGGTATGGGAAAAAATATGGCGGCCATTTTGAATCCAAGATGACTGCCAAGATAATGAATTGAAAAAATGGAATAAATACTTTTCATTGACTATAATGTCTAAAGAACAAAACAAGACCAAAATATAAGAGTATAGCACAAATTTTAGCAAATACACTTTTTTTAACCATGCAGAATATACAACAAGCATCATCAGCCTGTCGTGCATTTTACCAGAATTATCCCCCTTTTCCACTTACTAATAGGTTTTTGGTAAACATTTTGAATGTAGTCATATTACAAAAACATATTAACAGAAAACGTTGAAACTTGGCATACATGTTTATCCTCTGTGTTACAAGCACCATAACTGGGTCATGCCGTTGACCAATATTATACCCCTTTTCATGTTAGATTTGTGCGGTAAAAGTTAGCAATCCGGCGTTCGCGCCAGTATTGGTGCTTCTTGTGTTTGTTTTTCTAAATTTTACGAGCATTATTAAGTCGAACAGGAAATGTGGCATTCACAGAACACAGCCAAAATATCGTTCAACAAGTTCCATATTTGTATCGGGCGCTTTGTATAATATCATCGTTGAATAGTGCTTGACGTCATCCGTTGTTATTACACGTGTGGTAGTGACACAAATATAAAATGACTTTATGGAAAAGGGAAACACGATTTCATATCATACGTTTATTCGAGAAGAGTTTGAAAATCGTTATAAATAATTTATACAATAAATCATATCATTGAGATTGTTTTGTTAAATACAAAATGTTATATATGACAAGTTGTGTTGTCTTCAGCTATTCTGTATTGTTTTGTAAACTGTATGCTTTAGATATAATATACTTTTTTTTTTATTAATAAAGCTTTACACATAAGTTGTTTTTCTCTCTGTATCACTTCCTTAATAACATGTATAATATATATCATTTTGTCGTATCATTAGTAGCCATGATCGGCCCCGTGTGGTTCCCGGGTGCCCCCGTTTGGTCACGGGGCAAAGAATAGGGCCACTGCAAATCCATTTGGAGGGGTAGGCATAGTGGTAGAATCCCCCCAAAATCATGTTCATTTTATCATTATTTGTTCATGTTCATTAAAGATCTTCATCATGATCCCTACATTGTTTTATGTGCTATCTCGCTCGCATCAAAAGAGCAGTGGCAGAAAAACAATAAACGTGGCTCCAGCGTAAATGGAGTTTCTACGATAGAATTTGCAGCAACTCTGCAGTTCAGAGTGAGAAGGTTCTTGGCCCATTTTCCATATTTTATCTCGATGTACATGGAAGATGAGCCTGGCATGTTTATGCCTGTTAGGCGACATATAACCTTTTCATGTGTTGGTGCCCCTTAAAACCCAATTCAATTCAATTAGAAGCCATAATCTCATTTTTCCTCTTCGATTCCTGTAATATTACTGGCCCGAAAACTCGGCACTTGTGAGCAAGATACCATACCGATTGAGAAATTCTTCATCAAGTATTGAAATTCGCAGATTGCACAAAAAAGAACGTGAACGAAAACGAGTGAATCGTTTACCGTTGTTTTGTTATGGTATAAAACAACGGTAATCTATTCTCCCGTTTCGGTCACGAGAACAAGTATCATAACCAATGTGTGTACTGCGTAGACATTTAAACCCGATGTCGGCACAAATGGATTCTCGACGAAAACCAGTCACGGTTGTGCAACGATAGTGGTATCAGTTGCGTCACAGAAAGTCAATACTGCCTGTAATATGTAGCTATTCGACATAACAATGCCGTTGTATAAAACTGTGACGGTTTGTTGACGAATGCAAGTCTAATGTCACGGTGTCTCCCTTACAGCGTCACCGATTTTTACGACAATTACAGGGTTATCTAATGGAGAGAATCGTAGCTTCTAGTAGGTTTGAGAGTGTGATGGAGGTTTCTTTTGAGGAAGGATCTTCCATATGCATAAAGGAAGTAGATGTTAGTACATCTTTGGAAGATGAAAGTGATGAGTCCACCTTAAAGGGACACATGACAATCGAGTTTAGTCAAACTCACGGCGTCCCGTTAGTTTTTCTACATAACGATTGCATTTGCTTAATCATTAATATTAATTATAAAATAGTTTAAGGCAAATTGTTTTATAAATATTATTAACTGTTGATTATATTCAATCAGTAACATATTCAAAGCTATGGTAGAATAACAAAGAAAAGTTGAACTATCAACATTGTATTTAAATATATGCAAGTAGGTTTAAAGTCAAAATGATACTCGATTAAATAAATCGAAATGCTTATTTTAATGCTCAACCCGGGGCTGGAGGGCATGAACGGTAACAAGTATTTTTCACTACCGTTCATGTTCAGTCTCGATCAAACCAAAATGCAATATAATTTTTCATTTATCGTGTTCGGTGATATCCAAATTTCTCATTTCATGCTCTTTGTCCCTTTAACGAGTACACCAGTGAATAAAAACTTGTAGTATAATGTTGGTATTTACACTACAATAGCATACATACAGAATGATAATAATAAAAAAACTAATATGATGATGGTGGGTAGGTATAAGTAGTTAACCTCATCTCTTTAGGATATTTTTTCCCTATATATTCAATAGAAATCAGTCGGTGCAGGTAATTTTCGATGTGCAGGTAAAATTTAGAGCGTATCTATTTTTAGCCGTGTCGATACCTGTTTAAACCTGGCCTGCGTAGCAGACGATAAGTTTAATAGCGTTATTCAAGCAGACGACATTTAAGTTTAATCTTATACGAACAATATATTATTCTAAAAATACATATTTCTATCTTATGTCCGTCAACCAGTTTAACAAAAGCTCAAATTGTAAATCAAGGTTAACCAATTATGCCCTAGACTATACTATTTATTATATTGAACACATTTCACGAACACAATTGCTTGTGATAATTGTATAGCGGACACCCTAGACATACTCATAAATCCAGTTTAAACTAGTTCAATATGAACCCATCGTAAAAACTTGTTTATAAAACCAGCAAAGCATATCATACCTTGTAAATTAACACCACAGTGCTGTTTCAAATTTTAAAAATCATTAACGTAAACGAAACCGACCAGAAAACATTCACCTCATAAAAGGTTTAGTCAATATAGGTATGCAGAACCTGTATTTGGTTTCCCAATACACCTGTATCGCAACATTAAACCATTGCAATTAACCTGACTCAAACGACATACTTTTATACGACAATGATTTTTCGTCATAGTAATACAACGACACGCTTATTAAATCGTTTTTAAGATATTTATACAATATTTTTTTCAATAAAGCTCATTCCGCCTCATATCACCGACAGATAAACATCACCGATTCACCTAGCGTTTATCTACAATTATAAGGGTATGATTTTACACCTTGATACTACAAATTAGGTCTTGTTTAAACTATTATCCAATCAAATCACGAGCTGATACACTCACTTTACAATAGTTTAACAGTGTACCAGAAGACAGCTTGCGCACAACATCGTAAGGTTTAAAGATATTTTAAATCGACTCGGATTTCAAGCGGACGTCCCGTATCGTTAAACTTAATACACCAGTACACTTAACTTTATCGTACTGTAGTTGACAGGTTTAAACATGTTATGGTTACGGTATTTAGAGCAACATTTAAACTGTTTTGTCAACGGCACACGATTTCTGTCATTTGTGTGGTTTATTACAATAGTGTAATGTCACTTTTAAAAGGTGTACTTTAATTCAGGACAAGTGCGACCATCTTTCTTCCCCTTGCGATCTAGTTTCAGATTGAGTGTATGGTAAAATATAAAATAAAAAACAACAACAATAATACAGTTACTAATTTTATTTAAAATACTACACATTATTTACAACTCATGTACAAACTGTGTTAACATATCTATAATATACATGTGCATTTACAACATTCACATTTAGTTGTATACTCATTCTAAATCACTCGCTTTTACATAGCTGTTAAACGATTTTGGGAAATGTAACCATTTCACTAGATATTGTTTATTTTGTCCGCGTCCTTTAGTTTTAAGTATTTTTTCCACTTTCCATAATTGGTCGGGGTCCACATGTATTTTTTGGAGCTCACTCTGATAAAAGGTCCCTTGGATATTTTTATCCTGCATGTCTCTGATTCTGTACACTGGAATAGTCCCTCTGTAATACCGCTTTGATACTCGAAATACTTCTCCTGAATACGTTTGATCATATGCACGTGTGAACACGTTTTTTAAAAAACTTATTCTGACATAATCGTTAATTTTAAATTTAAATCGTTTCTTAGTCGGAGCTTTTGTAGTAGCCTTATGTTGTGCAAAATATGTTGACAGTCGAATTTCTTCTTCATTGGTGTTGTCCACTTCTGTCGGCGATGCTCCGATAGTTCTGTGATATGTTTTGTTATAACTCTCGGCTATGTCTTGTAGGATCGGCATTTTTGTAGGTGAAATTTTTGTAGGTGAAATAACGAGTGATGCGGGTCTTGATCGTGGAAATGGATCGTTCACTAGTACTCGCCTTTGTTTCATTTTGTGTCGGTGAATAGATCACTCCATTTTCTGTCATTAACTTCTGAACGACCTTGGCGTTGAATTCCTGTCCTGTAATGTGCAAAATGAGAGGATATCGTCGTCATGAAAATCACAGATTTAATACAATTAGATGATAATATTGTAACTGTATATGAATAAGCATTTATATTGTGTTAGATATGCTAACATATGTTAATTTGTCGGTGACTATATCTTCAAACTTGTATTGTTATTATACGCACCTTTGTCACTGATGAGCCGTTTTGAGATCCGAGCGGACTTCGTAAATATGTCATGAAACGCATCTGTAACGGATTGACCTGTCTTGTTCTCCAATGGTCTCAGCCAGACGTATTTGCTGAATGTATCTATCACTAGTAGTACATATTTGTATCCTTTATTCCACTCTGCATACTTCACCATATCGATTAAATCAGCCATCCATAAATCGTCCTTTCCCCCGCTAATGACATGATTTCTTTTAAATCGTCTTCTAACTGGTTTATGAAGACTGTACGACTCCTGGTTATGTAGAAACTTTCTTATTCTGTGCAATCCTATATCGAATTTTCCTTCATTTTTAACCACTTTATACAGTTTCTGAGGTCCACTAAAACTACCAGCATGTGATGCGTCATAATATATGTTCTTTAAATAATCTTCCCATGGAGCCATGTCTAATCGGTTCAAATGTCACACGTTAAATGAAGTTAGAGTTAAAGACACTGATATTTATTCACTATCCTCTCCAGAAACACTTTCTTCTACGTCACTTTCTTCTACGTCACTGTTTACATCCTCTGACAGGTCAAATAAGTCTTCGAATTCTTGTTTGTACTTTTTCACGACTCTTCGGATTGCTGAAGTTTGGTTGCTGCCTTTGGCCAGTAAGGCGTTTATGTCGTTGAGGATTTTTGCATGTACGGTGTTGCTTTTCAACGCTAGAATGTAGTCCAGCAATTGTTCATAGAGCTCAAGAAACTTGCGCCTGTTGTAAGGTTCCACACGTTCTTGCGTGGACTCTTCTGCGTCGCTTTCAGTTTCTCCAGAGGACACAAGTCTGTTGAATATTTGGTCATATTTATCTTTTCCACAGACTTTAGCTCTTTTCCAAAGCTTCTGAAAGCTTTCGTTATCTTCCACGCTTTCGTGCTGTTCAGTGTCTGTATCGTCATCCATTTTTCGTTTCTTTTGAATCGGTTCCTTGTTTTCTGAACACCATTCACTTTTAACGTGTCTTTGCACATCATGCATTGTGTCAAACAAAATTCCGCAGTCATCACAAGCTTGTCCCTTTTCAGCCATGGTGTCTTCTTGCTCTGAATTGTCTACGATGTGAACAGTCTGAACTCCTATTGAAGAATGATTAAGATCTCCGATATATTTGCCTTTTATAGTGTCTTGCTCTGTCACGTGATCGGTTACCAATGGTGAACCTTTTATGTAGCTTACGTTCCGTGAAAAACGTTTTTCTCGGCCATCATACCTCTTTGCGTCAGGTTTTAATCGCTCATTTTCTACCGTGAATGGTTTTAAGTCCACTAACAAATATCCATAGGACTGTTTGGTTGCTTTTGCGAACGATTTCATGAAGGTCTCTGTATTACCCGGGTACATCTGGCGAGCCAACGTCATAACCGACAATTTGTCTACAGGGATATTGAACAGTACTAAATAGTGGCAATTTCTTCTCTGTGTAGGATCTGTGGAAAATAGGCTTTGTTGCAAACAGCAAACTGATAGACCGCGGTGCGATGAGCCTTCCGTAAACAAATCGGTAATGCGTTTATCCTTCCCAGCAACTGACATTAGATCATCCAAGACCAGAAGATTGTTAATGTTAGCATCAAAATAATCATCATCTTCTAAATCCGCTGGAATTCCTTGTATAAATTCCACTCTAGAGGGATAACTTGGATCAACACAAAAAGAAGCATAACGATGAGGGCAATCTACATTGTGACGTTTGTGGGCAAACGTTTAGCCGTCCATTTACGCTAAACAGACATCGAGAGCGGGTTCATCAAACGGGTGGTGGTGGCGAGAAGAGGGTTGCAGATGCAGAGCCACCAGGGTCTGGATCAATCAAAAGATTGAAGAAAAATGATGACCCCGCCAATTGTTCGCACTTGTAAGCCATGACTGTCTTCCGTGAATATCTGGAGATGAATGAAATGTTTAGCTAGGTTGTCAATTATAATATTAGAAAACGTAAATGAAGGCATATTTGTTTATGACTGATTAAACAAGCGGTGAATGATTGGACAATTCTTGTAAAAACATACCATTTTGATTGGCTACTGTTTTCTTTATTATGAATGGCAGATTCTGAAGACACGCTTTTTCAACAGAGATGAAGATTGATAAGGGCATAGTGAAAGGCTTAAAACTCATTAGCAGGAGACGAAGCAACATGTACTCAACGACATGTCCGGATTGTCAGCAAACATTTTCGAGAAAAGATGCGATGCTTAGACATCAACGCTATAAACATATGGATGGACAGAAAATCAATCATGCTTATCCGCAGAGTAGTGATGCGGATCCGCCGCTGCCGCCGCCACCACCACCACCTACACCACCACCACCGCCGCCGCCGCCGCCGCCGCCGCCGCCGCCGCCGCCGCCGCCGCCGCCGCCACCACCGCCGCCACCGCCGCAACCGCCGCCACCGCAATACCATGAAGCATATCCAACGCCGCCGCCATCGCCGCCGCAATACACTGACTTAGATATGTCGGAGAAAAAGACAACTGTTTTTCAACACCCGTTCACGATGATGATATCTGGCCCTACAGGTAATGGTCGTTCTGTCATGTTGTCAATCTGTATATTTTAAAGTGTATACTAATCTATTTAATGTATTGTAAATCTTTGTATTTAAAGCTTAACACTATCTTACATTTTGTTTCAGCTTGTGGGAAGACGACGTTTGTAAAAGATTTATTGCAACCTAACACTGCTAGGACTCACCCCCAGATACAAAGAATAGTGTGGCTATACAAGAGATGGCAACCGATGTATACAATTATGCAGACATCAGTGACACCTAGAGTGGAATTTATACAAGGAATTCATGCGGATTTAGAAGATGATGATTCTTTTGATGCTAACATTAACAATCTTCTGGTCTTGGATGATCTAATGTCAGTTGCTGGGAAGGATAAACGCATTACCGATTTGTTTACGGAAGGTTCATCGCACCGCGGTCTATTAGTTTGCTGTTTGCAACAAAGCCTATTTTCCACAGATCCTACACAGAGAAGAAATTGCCACTATATAGTACTGTTCAATAACCCTGTAGACAAATTGTCGGTTATGACGTTGGCTCGCCAGATGTACCCGGGTAATACAGAGACCTTCATGAAATCGTTCGCAAAAGCAATCAAACAGTCCTATGGATATTTGTTAGTGGGCTTAAAACCATTCACGGTAGAAAATGAGCGATTAAAACCTGACGCAAAGAGGTATGATGGCCGAGAAAAACGTTTTTCACGGAACGCTAGCTACATAAAAGGTTCACCATTGGTAACCGATCACGTGACAGAGCAAGACCCTATAAAAGGCAAATATTTCGGAGATCTTAATCATTCTTCAATAGGAGTTCAGACTGTTCACATCGAAGACAATTCAGAGCAAGAAGACACCATGGCTGAAAAGGGACAAGCTTGTGATGACTGCGGAATTTTGTTTGACACAATGCATGATGTGCAAAGACACGTTAAAAGTGGATGGTGTTCAGAAAACAAGGAACCGATTCAAAAGAAACGAAAAATGGATGACGATACAGACACTGAACAGCACGAAAGCGTGGAAGATAACGAAAGCTTTCAGAAGCTTTGGAAAAGAGCTAAAGTCTGTGGAAAAGATAAATATGACCAAATATTCAACAGACTTGTGTCCTCTGGAGAAACTGAAAGCGACGCAGAAGAGTCCACGCAATAGCGTGTGGAACCTTACAACATGCGCAAGTTTCTTGAGCTCTATGAACAATTGCTGGACTACATTCTAGCGTTGAAAAGCAACACCGTACATGCAAAAATCCTCAACGACATAAACGCCTTACTGGCCAAAGGCAGCAACCAAACTTCAGCAATCCGAAGAGTCGTGAAAAAGTACAAACAAGAATTCGAAGACTTATTCGATCTGTCAGAGGAAGTAAACAGTGACGTAGAAGAAAGTGACGTAGAAGAAAGTGTTTCTGGAGAGGATAGTGAATAAATATCAGTGTCTTTAACTCTAACTTCATTTAACGTGTGACATTTGAACCGATTAGACATGGCTCCATGGGAAGATCATTTAAAGAACATATATTATGACGCATCACATGCTGGTAGTTTTAGTGGACCTCAGAAACTGTATAAAGTGGTTAAAAATGAAGGAAAATTCTATATAGGATTGCATAGAATAAGAAAGTTTCTACATAACCAGGAGTCGTACAGTCTTCATAAACCAGCTAGAAGACGATTTAAAAGAAATCATGTCATTAGCGGCGGAAAGGACGATTTATGGATGGCTGATTTAATCGATATGGTGAAATATGCAGAGTGGAATAAAGGATACAAATATGTACTACTAGTGATAGATACATTCAGCAAATACGTCTGGCTGAGACCATTGGAGAACAAGACAGGTCAATCCGTTACAGATGCGTTTCATGACATATTTACGAAGTCCGCTCGGATCCCTAAACGGCCCATCCGTGACAAAGGTGCGTATAATAAACAACACAAGTTTGAAGATATAGTCACCGACAAATTAACATATGTTAGCATATCTAACACAATATAAATGCTTATTCATATACAGTTACAATATTATCATCTAATTGTATTAAATCTGTGATTTTCATGACGACGATATCCTCTCATTTTGCACATTACAGGACAGGAATTCAACGCCAAGGTCGTTCAGAAGTTAATGACAGAAAATGGAGTGATCTATTCACCGACACAAAATGAAACATAGGCGAGTACTAGTGAACGGTCCATTTCCACGATCAAGACCCGCATCACTCGTTATTTCACCTACAAAAATGACTACAGTTATCTGCCGATCCTACAAGACATAGCCGAGAGTTATAACAAAACATATCACAGAACTATCGGAGCATCGCCGACAGAAGTGGACAACACCAATGAAGAAGAAATTCGACTGTCAACATATTTTGCACAACATAAGGCTACTACAAAAGCTCCGACTAAGAAACGATTTAAATTTAAAATTAACGATTATGTCAGAATAAGTTCTTTAAAAAACGTGTTCACACGTGCATATGATCAAACGTATTCAGGAGAAGTATTTCGAGTATCAAAGCGGTATTACAGAGGGACTATTCCAGTGTACAGAATCAGAGACATGCAGGATAAAAATATCCAAGGGACCTTTTATCAGAGTGAGCTCCAAAAAATACATGTGGACCCCGACCAATTATGGAAAGTGGAAAAAATACTTAAAACTAAAGGACGCGGACAAAATAAACAATATCTAGTGAAATGGTTACATTTCCCAAAATCGTTTCACAGCTATGTAAAAGCGAGTGATTTAGAATGAGTATACAACTAAATGTGAATGTTGTAAATGCACATGTATATTATAGATATGTTAACACAGTGTGTACATGAGTTGTAAATAATGTGTAGTATTTTAAATAAAATTAGTAACTGTATTATTGTTGTTGTTTTTTTATTTTATATTTTACCATACACTCAATCTGAAACTAGATCGCAAGGGGAAGAAAGCTGGTCGCACTTGTCCTGAATTAAAGTACACCTTTTAAAAGTGACATTACACTATTGTAATAAACCACACAAATGACAGAAGTCGTGTGCCGTTGACAAAACAGTTTAAATGTTGCTCTAAATACCGTAACCATAACATGTTTAAACCTGTCAATTACAGTACGATAAAGTTAAGTGTACTGGTGTATTAAGTTTAACGATACGGGACGTCCGCTTGAAATCCGAGTCGATTTAAAATATCTTTAAACCTTACGATGTTGTGCGCAAGCTGTCTTCTGGTACACTGTTAAACTATTGTAAAGTGAGTGTATCAGCTCGTGATTTGATTGGATAATGGTTTAAACAAGACCTAATTTGTAGTATCAAGGTGTAAAAACATACCTTTATAATTGTAGATAAACGCTAGGTGAATCGGTGATGTTTATCTGTCGGTGTCATGAGGCGGAATGAGCTTTATTGAAAAAAATATTGTATAAATATCTTAAAAAAGGATTTAATAAGCGTGTCGTTGTATTACTATGACGAAAAATCATTGTCGTATAAAAGAATGTCGTTTGAGTCAGGTTAATTTCAATGGTTTAATGTTGCGATACAGGTGTATTGGGAAACCAAATACAGGTTCTGCATACCTATATTGACTAACCTTTTATGAGGTGAATGTTTTCTGGTCGGTTTCGGCCACAGGAAGAAAATATTGTATTCGATCGTGTACACAGGCTGGGGCCAAAACGTGGTAATGTCGACAGATTCCCCAGACCTATTGTTGCTAAGTTCGAAAAGTTCAGTGACCGTGAAAAAATACGTAAAGCCGGTATAGATCTTAACAAGCAAAAACGCGGGTTTAGTATCAGAGAGCAATTCCCTCCCGAAATGGAACAAAAACGTAAACAGCTGTATCCTGTAATGAGACAATATCAGCAAAACCCTAGCAACAGAGTGTTTCTAGTTCGCGACAAGTTATATATAAATGGTACCCTTTATATTCCCGAAAACGGTAGTACTAGTAAGTCTTTTGACCATGACAGAAACCATAGATTCTTTTCTGCTAATGATAGAAACTCATTTGCACAATCGGAACCAACTTCCGGTCCATGGACACATGCACGCGACGCGTCAACATACGGCAACCGCCTTCCACAAACGTCTAATGCACAAAGTTTTGAACAAAGACGCTTTCTCGTGGGTAATAGGCAAACAACATTCGAGACGCAGAATCGATTCGGTGTTTTTATGAATAGCGACCAGAATGACTTCGGAAGCCCTCTACGAACAGACACGCCCCCCAAACAGAAATCGAAATCACCACTTGATGATACGGATCTAAAAAAGTATAGAGTTAACGGAGACGACAGTGAAACTGATATGGATAACGAGTCCTCTTGTTTGCTTGAAGTCGGACCACATCGTATATGTAGTAGTGCAAACTCTCCAACAAACAGTAATCCCCAGTGTAGCGACAATCTCGCGTCGCAAACCAGTGCCCCACACGCTACTCTTGTGAGCGCCGCGTCCGATAGCACTCATACAGATAATTTACCTCAGATAGTGTCACAATAGGAAATCGTGGAGGAGTTACCTTTGGTTCAAGAGGTCAGACAGGCGTTATCGACTAAATGTGTGAATGCACGATTTAACATTGAAACAACGCACGTGGATAGTTGTTCATTATATACGCCACAGGCACGTATCAATCGCGAGACGGACTCAATAATGATTTCAGGTGACAATTGCGCCTATGAACATATAAACTGTAATAATAGCGATTTTAAAACCTTGAACATTATGTCATTAAATGTATGTGGTCTTAGCAGTAAACAAGTTTATCCCGAGTTTGTTTCTATGATAAATAACTATGATATTATAGGATTTCAAGAAACCAAAATGGATGAACTTAGTACTGTTAGTTTGGATAATTTTAACTTATATTATAAACACAGACACAAAATTTCTAAGAGAAGGTCCGGTGGAATTGTTATTGCTGTTAAAAAAGAATTAGACCGGTACATAAATATCATAGAAACGGAAAGCAAACTTGTTTACTGGTTTGTGATTTCAAAACAGTTAACCAATAGTGACGATATTGTTTGTGGTGTTGTTTATATTCCACCCGAATATTCACAATACTCAGCTGAAGATCCTTATTCTGAACTGCAGAATGAAATGGATTCCTTTTCTGACAAATATAATAAAATATGCATTTTTGGTGATTATAACTCACGAAGTAAAGATTTAGTCGATTATATAAACGTTGACATGGATGTTTTCCAAGAAAATAATTTGAATGAATTATATGATGAATTTCAATTAGAAATGAATTTGTTTGATAAATGTAATGTGTTTAAAAAGAGAAATAACACTGACAAAGCTGTAAATAATTATGGATATAGATTTATTGATTTTTTACAAAGAAATAATATGTTTATATTGAATGGAAGGACAGTGGGTGATCTTGATGGATGCACAACATCGAAAGGTGTGAGTTCTATTGATTACTTTATATGCTGTGCAAACATGTTTAATTTGGTTGATCATTTAAATGTACTTGAATATTGTCCATTGTTTTCTGATGTACACAATCCAGTTGTTCTTAGTTTAAAACTTAATAGTAAAAAACAATTATTAAATAACAATATTGAAGAAAATGAACCAAAACTAAAGCTATGGGATGAACCAAAACGTAACCTCTTTCTCGAAAACGTTAATCACGAAAACGTTGGATTAATATCTGAAAAACTTAGTACTTTAGAAAATAGTAGCAGTATTAACCAGTTAGAAATTGATGACATTGTTCACTCTATTTCTGGAGTATTTAAAGAAACAGCATGCGAAACGTTTGGATATTTCAATAAATTGAAAGAAATAAGCTTTAATAACAATAATAAACAGCCCCATTGGTTTGGCAGAGATTGCAAAAAAAATCGCAAACAGTTTCATAGAGCTAAATACATGTATAAATTAAGAAAGTCTGAAGAAAATAAAACGAACCTTTCAAATCAAAGTAAAATTTATAAAGCGCAAATACGAAATGCTCATTATAATTTTAAAAAGGATAATATAAACAAACTAAAATCATTAGGTAAATCAAATCCTAGAAAGTACTGGAAAATATTAAATGGCAAAAAAAAAAAGTAGCGTAATGCATCATTAAATGATTTACACGAACATTTTAAAAATATAAATTTCAAAGAAGACGTAGAAAATACTAATATTATAGAAAATACGCCAGAACAAGCACAGTCATCTGAGGAAATAAATGGTGAAATAACAATAGATGAAATTGAAAAGATAGCACGAAAGCTAAAAAATAATAAAGCAAGTGGCATAGATAACATTTTAAACGAACATATTAAAACTACACTTCCGGTCATGAAAAACATTTATTTTAAATTATTCAACTTAGTATTGAACACCGGAATAGTTCCAGAATCATGGACAATTGGTATAATAAATCCAATTTTTAAAAATAAAGGCGATTCATTGAAACCAGAAAATTACAGACCTATTACTCTATTAAGTTGTCTTGGTAAATTATTCACAGCAATATTGAATGCTAGGTTAACGAAGTTTGCTGATGATTACGATCGTATTAATAGCTATCAAGCTGGATTTAGAAAAAACTTCTCTACTGTTGATAATATGTTTATACTTAACTCTCTTATTGATATTTTACGCAACAAAGGAAATAAACTTTTTTGCGCTTTTATAGATTTAAAAAATGCATTTGATACAGTCTGGAGATCAGGATTATGGTTTAAAAATATTATCACATGACATAAATGGCAAAATATTTAACGTTATACGGAATATGTACAACAATATCAAGTCGTGTGTAACATTAAATGGTGTAAGATCCAACTATTTTGAATGTAATATAGGCGTACGGCAAGGGGAAAATCTCTCGCCATTATTGTTCTCTTTTTATCTAAATGATTTACATGCATTTTTTTCACAAAATCAAAATGTAAACGGAGTAAGCTGTCGAGAACACGAATTAGACAACGAAGTTCTTATATATTTAAAACTATTTATTTTGTTATACGCAGATGACACTGTTATTGTATGCGAAACAGCAGATGACCTACAAGAAGCCCTTAATACTTATCAAACTTATTGCGATACATGGAAACTCACAGTCAACATATCAAAATCTAAAATTTTAGTATTTTCGAAAGGTAGACCAGGGAATTATTCATTTAGATTAAATAACGACACTTTAGACATCGTATCGGAGTACAAATATTTGGGAATATTATTTAGCAGAAGTGGAACATTTTATAATGCTAAAAAACATATTGCCAGTCAAGCCACTAGAGCTCTCTACAGCCTACTGAAGAAAGCAAAGCATCTTTGTCTACCAATCGATTTACAAATTGACATCTTTAATAAAACAGTTAAACCTATTTTGTTATATGGGTGCGAAATCTGGGGGTTTGGTAATTTAGAAATAATAGAAAGAGTGCAATTAAAGTTTTTAAAACACGTCTTAAATATAAAAACATCTACACCAAATTGTATGGTGTATGGCGAAACCGGTACTATGCCAATTTCAATTGATATTTACACAAAAATGTTATCATTTTGGTCAAAGGTAGTGTCTCCAGAAAGTAATAAACTCTCAGCTGATGTGTACATAGTATTGCATAGCTTATACAAATACAGCAATAGTACAAAGAAAAAATTAAATTTTAAATGGCTTAAATGTATCAAAGAAATCTTAATTAAATGTGGGTTTAGTGGCATCTGGGAAACGCACGACTTTCCAAATAGTAAGTGGTTGATTGCAGCTGCGCATCAAAAGCTCGTAGATCTATTTTTAAACGAATGGTATGAAACAGTTGAAAACTCTAGTAGTTATTATATATACAGATTATTTAAAACTAAATTTGGCTTTGAGAGATACTTGACAGATACACCCGGTAAACTACTCAAGTATATGGTAAAGTTTAGAACAAGAAACCACAAGTTACCAATTGAAACTGGACGCTGGAATAAAATTGTGCATAATAACAGAGTCTGTACTTTATGTAATGAAGATATAGGAGATGAATACCATTACCTTCTAACATGTAAAACACTTAGTATGTTACGAAAGACTTTTTTGAAAAAGAAATACTATAAAAAGCCGAATATACATACATTTTACAACATTATGAATTCAACAAACAAGAAAGAATTTAGAAAAGCGTGTGAATTTGTAAAGCAAATATTGAATAGATTCAAGTAGAAATGTATGCGTATATGTTATTATGAGATTTGAAAAATGTGTGTAAAGTCATACGAGAGTGTGGTTGTAAATTACTTCTTCGACAGTGTGGTGAAAATGAACTATATATAAATGATAGATATAGTTTTAAATTACGAATATAATTTAGCTCCTCCAATACAGTAAAGTAAATTCACTTGATTTACATCTGTCTAATAATCTATTGTTAATACTAAATAACTCCTGTAATAGAGCCTTGTACGGTATATTCTATATGCATTACCTCATGTTTTCATGGATATGTATGAACTGAGTGAATAAAACATTTGTATTTGTTTACGTTAATGAGTTTTAAAATTTGAAACAGCACTGTGGTGTTAATTTACAAGGTATGATATGCTTTGCTGGTTTTATAAACAAGTTTTTACGATGGGTTCATATTGAACTAGTTTAAACTGGATTTATGAGTATGTCTAGGGTGTCCGCTATACAATTATCACAAGCAATTTTGTTCGTGAAATGTATTCAATATAATAAATAGTATAGTCTTGGGCATAATTGGTTAACCTTGATTTACAATTTGAGCTTTTGTTAAACTGGTTGACGGACATAAGATAGAAATATGTATTTTTAGAATAATATATTGTTCGTATAAGATTAAACTAAAATGTCGTCTGCTTGAATAAACGCTATTAAATGTATCGTCTGCTACGCAGGCCAGGTTTAAACAGGTATCGACACGGCTAAAAATAGATACGCTCTAAATTTTACCTGCACATCGAAAATTACCTGCACCGACTGATTTCTATTGAATATATAGGGAAAAATATCCTAAAGAGATGAGGTTAACTACTAGGTATGACGGATATTTGAAGATTCAGTAGCGTCACGATAGTCTTTGACACCGTATATAACGTTTCCGTATATGTTAAATGCAATATTCTAATACACCCGCACTATATAGCCTAGTTTAAAATATCTCGTTATATTGAACGATATATCACTGTAATTTTTGCAACGTTAGGAGAATAAGCATTGCGCATTGCGCATTCTGCATTGTAACGTATGCAACGTTAGGAGAGCAAGCAAAGTAATGCGAAAGATTTCAGATGTGTGTGTTATTTTCACATTTTAGGGGTATTAGAATAGAAATAGAACATCGTTTACGGTGAATTATCTATAATGTTTCAGGGAGAAACCGTGACAAACATTTTTTTAAAACAGTTATTGTTTATACTATGACAAGCAATAGAACAAACTATTACTTTTTAGTTGTTTGTATACATGTTTTGATGAAGTATAATGCATTAAAGTGCTATACTTTTTTACTTTTTTAAAGAATTATTTCATTTTACAAATCGATGTAAATATGTTGTTTATAGAGAAACTATGCAAAACACTTCTTTAAAACGTACTTTTTTAACTTAATATATTAGCGTTTATTGATATATTTAAAAAAGAAACTACCTAAAATACAAAATAGGTACCATTTTCATTCAAAATCTACGTTGGTAAACAGACATCGTTGAGAATCATTGACTATTCGTGGCGCAACCGATACCACTATCGTTTTCGACGAGAATCCTTTTGCGATGATACCGGGTTTACTCACAGTGAATGCATTATTTAGGTAAACCGATGTTGCAGAATGAATGAAAACATGAACCAATCGAATTTACACACGGAATAATAAAAAGGTAACAAATAGCAACAACAACAATCGGAGAAATGGGTGTGCAATTATATTATGGCCTTGACTGTCATACACATATGCTTCTCTCTATCTTCCTACGCTATCGTGATGGAAGCCTGTGTGTAAACATACCTGTGTTTCCGGTGGCCCGACCGACCCAATTTTTAAGAGACCGACCCTAAAACGTTTTATGCAAAAACTAAAAAAAAAAAAAAAAAAAAAAAAAAATGTTTTTTTAATTTGTTCTGATCAACAATTGATCACATAGCTTACATCTATATTTTCTGTAATCCACTGGTGGTATAACTGCACATTATTACCAAATTACACAGCAAAAGTGGAAAATATTTAGATAAGCCATATGATTTGCCTGGAATGTCATATGATACATTCAAAGTTCCAACGTTTTTCTTTCCCATAAACAATACGATACTAATTAACTTAAACTAATCAGCAAAATGCATTTTAAACATAGGTCTTCTGGTTTAAAGTATCCTATTATTTGTAAAAGAATGCGTAATTTAACTGGGCAGTCTTATATTGAGGTAAACTTACAACATCACGGAGAAACGTTTGAGTTGTATCATCAACTAACAACTTGTATGAGGTTTATGAGATAAATAGAATCTCACAATATCTTGCTCAAAAAAAATAAAAAAAATGCCTACCGACCTATACTATTTATTTTAGAGCATGCCATAGGAAACTAACATATTTTTGTTTGGCCTCACCTGGTATTGGTTCTTGTGCCGTTTGACATAGCTAGACATATTTATGGCCTTGACTTGAAATCTGCTATAACACTATCTCTTCTCTTTATTTTTTCTATGCTATCGTAATGGAAGCCTGTGGGTATAAGCGTCTAGCTAAGTTTCGCCGTTTGACATATCTAGTCTTGTTCATCTTCGACGCTTGATTTTAAATACAAAAGTCTTGACCATTTGTGCAGAAAAGCAATTGAAATCGGAACCACACGTCCGTAATTATTATTAGCTATACTGGCCAAAGGCCAGTCAAAGTTATGGGATGGCGCGTTGTCCGTCTTCCGTACGTTAAATCTTTCTTAGCACACTAGCGCTTTCAACTTACATTTGATATTTACCAAACTTTGTCAGGGTCTTTATATTAAAAACATGTCGGAGTCGTTAGAAAACTAGCTAGATGGGATTAGTAACAATGAAGTTATGGCCCTTGTTTTACTGAAACAGGCCATATTCTGCAGTGTTAGCACTCTAGCATATTTGTTTTGTATTTGATGATCTTTACCAACAATGTCAGTGTCTTAATATCAACTAAATCTATTGAAAATTTGAAAACCGTCTAGATCGGATTAGTAACACCAGAGTTATGACCCTTGATTTATTAAAAAAATACTCAATTATGCTTAGTTAGCTCTCTAGCTAGCACCTTCATTTTCCATCTGATGTAGCCCAAACATTAACGAACGCTCTAAGAAATTCTAAATCCCGCCAGATCCGATTAGCAATACCAGAGTTATGGTCCTTGATTTATTGAAAAATATAATGCTATATTTTGCCTTGTTAAATCTCTAGTAATTTCATGTTTCAGCTAATCTTTACCAAACTTGGTCAGAGTGTTTATTTCAGTGAAAGCCTAAACAAGTTAAATAACCAGTCATATGTGCGCAGAAACAGCAGAGTCGTGGCCCTTGTGTTACCTATGACTGTTAATCATCAAGATAATGCTTATTGTTGATTTTGTCAAGCGACGTTATTTAGAGAAATAACATGTTTATGCCTGTTTATGTTTCAATCTTGTTTGGATGGTTCTGGTACATACATTTTAGAGAGTTCTTTGACAGTATATAAACACGGCCTTGTGAGATTGATGTTTGTTCAGTAGTTCAGTATGTAGTTAAATTAAGAGTTTGTTTGTTTGTGTCTATGTTAGTTTACGTCATTTTCAACACATGTAAGGTTATATATATATGACGGTCGATTTTTATGGTGGAGGCAGATACCCACTTTTCCTTGGTAGAACCAGTACTGTACACCTCTCGCCATCCGTAGGAATCGACACTTCCAAATTAAAAGAGAACTTGTGAATTTATTTATTGGATGTTTTGAATTAAAATACATATTGCGAAAGGATTTATATTAAACCGTATGTGCTCATCTATAGGAAAAGTGATATTGGATTATTTGGACTATAGTGGAGAACTAAACCAAGAAAGACAAAAAAGATGGATTAAAGGGACACGTGACAATTTCGATTAAAGTGACATTTGACAATTTCGATTAAATGGACCCTTGGTAATATGATTAGAACTTTTTCAAAACATAGAATTGGAGAAATACTGGATATAATGTATGCGTATTCTGTAAGTGCATATTTTTCATTGTAATATTTGAAAACGCTCCTGATTACATTTAAAAAATTGTTTTAAAAAACTGTTTTGTTGCTGGTTTTGCACTTCCTATCTCGTTACATTTTACCCGTAATCTTTGATTGAATGTTCTAGAAGCTTTCCTTTTTTTCATCCACTCTTTACCAAACTTATTTAGAATGTTAGTATCAATAATAAATGTGAGAAGTATGGCTCTTATGGTATGTGCTACTCTAACAGAGCTATGCTTTGTTTGTTTTGAATTATAGGTTGGACCCCGTAACGACCCCTGTACGCACTTTCCCGTTTAGGTTACTGAAGTCATCACGAAATGCCTGCATAAACAACCGCGCTATCTCAATAGAACAAACTTTAAATACCACACGTGCGTGCATTAAACTATAAAATAAATTGGCACAAATACTCACATTTTCACTCACCCGCTCCCACATCCACCTCAATGTTTTTACCCAGAAGTCAATTAACATACTTCGGCGGGTGATATAAATTCACATAAGTTCTTGTTGCCTTTGACATGTATTTGATTTAATGGAAAATGATACGCAGATTTAAATTTCATTATTTTTTCAGTTTCTAAGTGCTTTTGATACTGCAGTTAACCATGTCAACAATTTCGTTACAGTCTGCTCTGCTTCAGGGTCGCTATATCCGGTTTATCTAACGCAACGTTTGTGTTATACATATAATGAAGTTATTTACTTAATGGAAAACACGGCGTTATAAGACTATCATACTGCGCTGTTTAGTGAAAGCTGGGGTCTGGAGTTATAAGACTGTATCATACTGCGATGTTTAGTGAAAGCCAGTCTGGAGTTATAAGACTATCATACTGCGCTGTTTAGTAAAACCGGGTCTGAAGTTATAAGTCTGTATCATGTTGCGATTTTTAGTGAAAGCCGGGTCTGGGATTATAAGACTGTATCATACTGCGATGTTTAGAGAAAGTCAGGTCTGGAGTTATAAGACTGTATTATAATGCGATGTTTAGTGAAAGCCGGGTCTTGGGTTATAAGACTATCATTCTGCGATGTTTAGTGAAAGTCGGGTCTGGGGTTATAAGACTGTATCATACTGCGATGTTTAGTGAAAGCCGGGTCTGGGGTTATAAGACTGTATCATACTGCGATGTTTAGTAAAAGCCGGGTCTAGGGTTATAAGACTGTATCATACTGCGATGTTTAGTGAAAGCCGGGTCTGGAGTTATAAGACTGTATCATACTGCGATGTTTAGTGAAAGCCTGGTCTGGGATTATAAGACTGTATCAGTGTAAGAGTTGATTTAAACTAGATGGGTGCTCTCTGGAGCACGTGTGTCGCCTTCTGGGGCCTTGTCAATTAAAAATTAAATTTAAAAAAATGTGACCTTCAGTGTGACCTTGACCTTTATATTTTAGTATGGTCATGTAGATGTTGTCATAATGAGTATACATTGAAAGTTTGATGAAGAAATATAAAGAAATGAGAAAGTTTTAGCCAATGTTAAGTTTTCATGAAGAAAAAAAAAAGTATTTAACCCATATAATGACCTTTAGTGTGACCTTGACCTTTATATTTTAGTATGGTCATGTGGATTTTGTCATGGTGAGTATATATTGAAAGTCTGATGAAGAAATGAGAAAGTATAAGCCAACGTTAAGTTTCCGTGAAGAAAAAATGACGATTTAACCCATATATTGACCTTCAGTGTGACCTTGACCTTTATAGTTTAGCATAGTCATATGGATGTTGTCATGATGAGTATACATTAGAAGTTTGATGAAGAAATATCCAGAAATGAGGAAGTTATAGCCAATGTTAAGTTTTCGTGAAGAAAAAAAATAGTATTTAACCCATATAATGACCTTCAGTTTGACCTTGACCTTTATATTTTAGTATGGTCATATGGATGTTGTCATGATTGTATATTGAAAGTTTGATGAAGAAATATAAATAAATGAGAAAGTTATAGCCAATGTTAAGTTTTCTTGACGGACGGATTGAAGACAAAGTGATCCTTATTTTTGTACGCGACACCGCCATCCCAAGATGTATTCACATACCAAGTTTGGTATCTCTTAAGTGTTATAGTATTGAAAATACAGTCCGGACAAGCATTTTCTATGACAGAGGTCACAGGTCAAGGTCATAGTGACCTTATTTTGGTATGCGACACACCGCTATTCCAAGATGTATCCACATACCACTGACTTTATATCCAAAATTTAGCATTTCGATTTTGGTACCATTGTACATTGATTTATATCCAAAATTTAGAAATGCTTACTTAATCCAGCCCTTTGTCAAAACATCTCCCACCAGGATTTGAACCTGGGTCTTCCACCCAAAGGGTAGACGTGTTTACCGATTACACCATAGAAGTGTTATATGTTCGTACTAAGAGCATGGACTTGCAGTATAAAACAGAACTGCCATATTTCCCACAAAAATCCATTATACCACATTTGTCAAGGCAAAATATTATTTTGACAAAAAAATGGGTAACAAAAATATCTTTATTTTCAAAACCACTTATTGTATTGAGGTCTATGTCAGAGTACACGGGCCTGCAATATAATGATATACGGACTATGTCAGAGTTGAAAAAAAATTCTCAGGATTTCATTGGTCAATGCGCCGTAGACATGTCTCGAGACGTGAACATAAAACGAATTCCCCATTACTCCAATACACAAAAACAAAATGGCGACGATAACGTTGCCGATTCGTTTTGGAAACCGCCGAGTGTTTCCTTCCTATCGCTTTTCTGCGCTTTCCACTGTGTGTAAAAGTCTGAAATAATCGTAAGTGTATTTTTTTTGCAACTTTACAGATAATAAAACATTAACATAGTGACAAAATACGTTTATTTTATTTAAAAAAGCAGCCAAATTTAAAGACGTTAGAGCGATGACGTCACGAAAGTAAACAACGTCTAGTTAGAGACACGTTACGGGAAAATTGGCGCAATAAAAATGAAATCGTGTTTTGGCTGGGTTTTTTTCTTAAATAAATGGTTACAACTTTGAAGTATGACACATTCGTTATTAGGATTCTTGACAGGGAACATGGGCTCACATTCCCTGCCTGGAAATATATATTCCCCCTCGCCTAACGGCTCGGGTGAATATAATTTTCAGGCAGGGAATGTGAGCCCATGTCCCCTGTCAAGAATCCTAATAACTAATAATGTCAGTGTCCGCGGGCCTCCAATTTAATGATATAAGGACTATGTCGGAGTCCACGGGCCTCTAAGATAATGATATGAGGACTATGTCAGAGTCCACGGGCCTCCAATATAATGATATGAGGACTATCTCAGAGTCCACGGGTCTCCAATATAATGATATATGGACTATGTCGGAGTCCACGGGCCTCTAGGATAATGATATAAGGACTATGTCGGAGTCCACCGGCCTTTAAGATAATAATATGAGGTCTATGTCAGAGTTGATATGATGACTATGTCAGAGTCCACGGGCCTCCAATATAATGATATAAGGACTATGTCTGAGTCCACGGGCCTCTAAGATAATGATATGAGGACTACGTCAGAGTCCACGGGTCTCCAATATAATGATATAAGGACTACGTCGGAGTCCACGGGCCTCTAGGATAATGATATAAGGACATGTCGGAGTCCACGGGCCTCCAAGATAATGATATGAGGACTGTGTCAGAGTCCACGGGTCTCCAATATAATGATATAAGGACTATATCGGAGTCCACGGGCCTCTAAGATAATGATATAAGGACTATGTCGGAGTCTACGAGCCTTTAAGATAATAATATAAGGACTATGTCGGAGTTCACGGTCCTCTAGGATAATGATTTGAGGACTAGTATGTCAGAGTCCACGGGCCCCCAATCTAATGATATAAAGACTTTAAGATAATGCTATGAGGTCTAAGTCAGAGTTCACGTACCTCTAAGATAATGATATAAGGACTATGTCGGAGTCCACGGGCTTCTGGGATAATGATATGAGGACTATGCCAGAGTTCACGGGCCCCCAACCTAATGATATAAAGACTATGTATGAGTCCACGGGCCTCCAATATAATGATTTAAGCACTATGTTGGAGTCCACGGGCCTCTACGGTAATAATATGAGGTCTATGTCAGAGTTGATATGATGACTATGTCAGAGTCCATGGGTCTCCAATATAATGGTATAAGGACTATGTTGGAGTCCATGGGTCTCCAATATAATGATATAAGGACTATGTCGGAGTCCACGGGCCTATAAGATAATGATATAAGGACTATGTTGGAGTCCATGGGTCTCCAATATAATGATATATGGACTATGTCGGAGTCCACGGGCCTCTAGGATA
The DNA here is from genome assembly GCA_037043455.1 of Cyrtodaria siliqua. NCBI lineage: Eukaryota > Metazoa > Mollusca > Bivalvia > Adapedonta > Hiatellidae > Cyrtodaria > Cyrtodaria siliqua. The sequence continues at coordinate 129,137 of JAWPHD010003643.1, read as the reverse complement.
ATGATATAAGGACTATGTCGGAGCCCACGGGCCTTTAAGATAATAATATGAGGTCTATGTCAGAGTTGATATGATGACTATGTCAGAGTCCACGGGTCTCCAATATAATGATATATGGACTATGTCGGAGTCCACGGGCCTCTAAGATAATGATATAAGGACTATGTCGGAGTCCACGGGCCTCTAAGATAATGATATGAGGACCTCATCAGAGTCCACTGGTCTCCAATATAATGATATAAGGACTATGTCGGAGTCCATGGGCCTCTTAAGATAATGATATAAGGACTATGTCGGAGTCCACGGGCCTTTAAGATAATAATATAAGGACTAAATCGGAGTTCACGGGCCTCTAGGATAATGATATGAGGACTATGTCAGAGTCCACGGGCCCCCAACCTAATGATATAAAGACTTAAAGATAATGCTATGAGGTCTATGTCAGAGTCCACGTACTTCTAAGATAATGATATAAGGACTATGTCGGAATCCACGGGCCTCTAGGATAATGATATGAGGACTATGTCAGAGTTCAAGGGCCCCCAACCTAATGATATAAAGACTATGTATGAGTCCACGGGCCTCCAATATAATGATATAAGGACTATGTTGGAGTCCACGGGCCTATAAGATAATACTATGAGGACTATTCAGAGTCCAAAGGCCTCTAAGTGAATGCTACGAAGTCTTGATGTCAGAGCCCATGGGGCTCTAAGTTAATGATATAAGGACTATATGGAAGTATGAGGTCTATGTCAGAGTCCACAGGCCTCAAATATAATGATATAAGGACTATGTCGGATGGGAGGCAGTTCACGGGCCTCTAAAATAATGCTATGAGGTCTATGTTTGAGTCTAAGGGCCTCCAATATAACGATATAAGGAACATGTCGGAGTCCACGGGCCTCTAAGATAATGCTATGAGGACTATGTCAGACTATGTCAGAGTCGACAAGCATGTCAGAGTCCACAGGCCTCCAACATAATGATATAAAGACTATGTTGAGTCAATAAGCCTCTTAGATAATGGTATGAGATCAATGTCAGCACACGGGTCTAGCGTGGCGCAGTCAGTAGCGCGGCGGATTTGTAACCGGAAGCCGAGGGTTCAATCCTCCTTAGTGCCCCGGAGTTTCCTTGGTGTGTTCTTGGGCAAGACACTTTCCCTTCCCGTGTATAGGTCTATCATCCGAGCACGTTAAAAAACATAGGAATTTATTTGATAATAACTGTAGGGCCAGTTCCCGGAATCCTATGTATCCTTTCCCTTTCTCAACGTCGTTAACCATTCGGCCACGGAGATGCTCTCACGTAATGGTACTGTACATCTCCCACCATCCGTAAGAAACGACACTTCCTCAGTTACGTAGCTCACAGTGGGACTCGAACACGCAACGTCGTTAACCATTTGGCCACGGAGACGCTCTCACGTAATGGACTCCAACCAATTCTTACCCAAAAGAAGTAGCGATTTCAACAAAACAATTTATTTTTTTTCGTGTTCCTTATGTTTTTTCACAAAACCTAGCTTTCTTAATTATTTTTTTCTACATTTATGAAATTCCAGGACAATTTGCACAAACTCGAGGATTTTTTTTGAAATTCTAGTACTTTTCCATGATAAAAACTACAACACAGATTTCCATGACTTTTCCAGACCTGTGCGAACCATGTGCTCGAGGACATGGAATGGAAAAGCCCAGATACCCGACGCCACAACATCCGCCTGACCATGATGTTCATCTACCTTAAAGCAAATGACAGATGGACACGTGGTCAGGTCTGACTCTTCCAAGAAAGAATCAGCAACCGGGGACTCAACAACTCTTTCTTCCCCATTTCATCAGACTGGAATGCCCAACCTACAGAGACCATCTCCTCCAGCTCACTGGAAACATTCAGGCATTGCTTGCCATCAGCATATATCCCCGGAGTGATGCCCATGTAGAGTTCCAGCCCTGTATAAAGTTTTAATTTGGTTCATCCCAACGAACAAGCAGCTCGAACAAGAAGGACAACACGATCCGCAGCATGATGACCAAGAGCAAGGTTGTGTAGACCGCCTGGGCATGATGACTGAGCAAGGCCTTGAGTGCCACCTAGGTCATTGGTGGCACGACCCAGTGTAAGGTTTCGCCGTCTGCCTGCGGGCACCTGTGGCCTAGGGCACGGTTATGTAGCTAGTGATGTATCGATTAATCGATTGTAACCGATGATCGGCTACTTGGGCATTCGATTAAGATAATCAATTATGAAAGTCTACAATCGATTAATCGGAAATGTGTATAAAATTATATTTGGAAATGAAAATAAACAAAATTCTATTGAATTTACAATTATCTGATGAAACAGGCTCATTAACTTTAGCGTAGGATGAACAATAAACTAATGCAATACATAAATGAGCGATAAATAGAAAAAATAATAAATTGTTGTTTATTACCAGGAAATACTATGCTATAATTTTCTGAAATAAGGCTGTATTAATTCTTACTATTGGCAAACAGATTATAACCGATCATAAGCTGGTTGTATCCAACAGAGTATAACCAATGATCGATTGTGAATTATAACCGATTGCCGATAACCGATATGTAGCCAATCCTGGTACCGCAGTCTAAGGTATTGCCGCCTGCCTGAGGTCACCGGTGCCCTAGGGCACAGTTATGTAACCAACCCTGGTACCGCATTATGTTGACATCTTCCAATGAGGGCAATTGCAGCATGGTGACCCAAAGCAAGGCTTATAGTCTGCTGGGTCAACGATGGTAAAATGACCCAGAGGGGCAGTCGGCTCGCAGCATGGTGACCCAAAAGAAGGCTTGTTGTCCGCTGGGTCACCGATGGTATAATGACCGAGAGCAATGTTGCCCGCCTGGATCACTGGTGACAATTAGTGCATAAAATACACGTCTACGGATGGCAAGACGATTTTTTAATATCCTCCGACTAGGGTACATCTATAAACGTCCGTATGTAAAAAAAGCACCTAAAGACGTAAATAAATGAGACTGGTGACAATATGACCGAGCAAGGCCTTGAATGCCACCAGTGTAAGGTATTGCCACCTGCCTGTGATGGCCTAGGACAACCATGGAACTGCATCCGTACTGCAGGAGGCACAGAGCACGTGTTGTACTGGCCTGGTAGTGCAAATACACGTCGTCTGCCAACGATGTGATGTTTTTTTATATTGGCATTGTCCTGCGACAAAGCAACAACTAATAATGTCAGAATCATAAAAAAATCACAACCCGAATCACTTCCGCAATATTTCAATATGTTTCCGTTCAACTAAAAGGTATGAGACACTTACGTGACCATCAAAAATGTGTTTATTTCTTACTTTAGCGTGAAGTCGCGTTAACATATGACTGTTTACAGGGCGTGGCCATATTGAATTTGAAATTTGCTCTGTCCAATGAAATACTTCGTAACAAAGTAAATAAACAAATCCCGTGATTCTATAAGCTTATTGTCTTCTTCCAAGCTTGTTCAAATTTGGTAATGCCCCGGGGTCACATGTTTTACATAGACTTGTATAGGGAAAAACTTAAATATCTTCTTCTCTGAAACTGCAAGAGCCAGAGGTTAAATATTTTGCATTTGCTATAAGGTTATGGTCCTCTACCAAGTTTGTTCAAATTGTGACACTGGGGTACTTAAATTACTTAAAAAATATTCTTCTCAAAAACTTCACATGAATGATCCTTAATTAGGTGAATGTTTTTCAATTTTTTTAAAATTATGTCCAAGATGGCCGCCTTAGAAAAACCTTTAAAACTGGGAAGCTAAGGCCGTGTGTTCAAATCCCATTGGAGGTAAAAAAAAAAATTATTTATTTTTTTATTATCGTTTCCTGTTTGGATGATTTGTTCTTTTGTTTAATTTTCTAAAGTTTGTATATAAAGATTTTGCATGTTTGACATAGACTTAATATATAGGGAAAACTTAAAAAATCTTCTTCTCTGAAATTACAAGAGCCGGAGGTTTTAATGTTTTGCATTTGCTTTAGACTTATGGTCCTTTACCAAGTTTGTACAAATGGTGACCCTTTGGTCATATTTGGCCCCAGGGGTCAAATGTTTTACATAGACTTGTATAGAGAAATACTTAAAAAATCTTATTTTAAATTGTAAGCATGGTGTTTAAATGTTGGTGAGTGTTGTTGTGTTTTGCACTTGTAAAAAGGTATTAGAAGGAATTTAATGATGAAACCCCTTTGATATATAGGAGCCATTTTAGCTTGTAGAGCATCCACAGGCTCTCTTGTTTTCTTGTTCTTTATTATTATTATTAATGATCTCTAACCCCTGGTCCATCAAGTTTGCTCATTTGAAGTCCCTGGGGTCAAAGATGGCTGCAACCCTTGGGTCCAAAGTTTGTATGTAGAGATTGTGCATGTTTTTACATAGACTTACATAAGGCAAGACTTAAAAGCATTTGCGAGACGACAATCTTTTCATCATTGCAAAGATCCTCAAGTGATGGATTTAGGGCCATTGTGGCCCTCTTGTTATGAATGTGTAAAAGATAAAAGCAGTCCAGAGAAGACTACAGTATGTGTTTTACATAAGGTTTATAAGCAAACAAAAAATAGTTGGTACTTTTAGGGAACTATGTGTCATACTTTTGGGGATCTAGGGAACAGTGTAATATACTTTTAGGGATCTAGGGAACATGGGCAAAATACTTTTTGGGAACTTTGACAAATACTTTTGAGGATCTGGGGAACAATGGCCATTACTTTAAGGTATCTGGGGAAGAATGACCCCCCCCCCCCCACCCTGGGAGAGCCTCATCACTGTGCTTGCTACATGGATGTAAGACAAAGGAATGCGAAGCTTGTGTAATTAGAATAATAGTTAATATTACTTTTTTCATATTTGTGTCTATATTGTGTCTATATTTAACTATTGTTTTAACGAATGAATTCTATCCACTAGGCACTGAAGATTCATTAGTGATATTTCTCTAATTTATGAATTAATAAAACAAAAGAGACTATTATCAGTGTCTCGTGGATCACAGTTTTACATTGAGTTGTGTTGGAAAATCTTTACTATTTTTCTCTGTAACTACAAGAGACAGAGGTCTAATATTTTGCAATTTAGCCCCTCCCCAGGGGTCACATGTTTTAGGTGTAGCACACCCATTGCAATACAGGAAGTGTCGGCCTGGGGTATACAGGAAGTGTCGGCCTGGGGTAGTCGCATAATGGCGTCAATAAATAATTATCATTTCTTTTTGTAAAAAAATACATTTTCACTAATTTAAAGTGCTATTTTTGGTTTATATCACATTGTTGATCTATTTGTTACATTTTTCAAGCATTGCCATGTTAACATTGTGAGTTTTGAATTTATTTTGCTTATATGGAAATGAGTGTATGAATACAATAGTATGGCATCTCAGTATTTATGTTTTTAAAGGGACCATTCATTCATGAGACAAGTTCTTTCTTAGAAGATACATGACCCCCATTTTTCTGTAGATTTATTGGCAGCATATATGTCATTTGTGATGAGAATGTAAGTTATTTATTTTTAATTTGGGCCCAGATATGAATGACAACATGGCATTTAACTTTTAATTCACACACACCTCAATGCAACACTCAATGGGTGTGTTAGACCGTTACAACAACTCGGGGAAATAGCTGATAAATTGTGAAAATACAGCTGTTAAATGATGAACGTTTTGTTTTGAAGCAAAGTCCGGAGATTGTAGACTTAAATCCCGCGATCCGGAGAGCAACTGAAAAATCCGGAACTTATTCAGAGATTTGGAAGGCCTGTTAAAACCAATACTTCTTAAATCACTGTTTAAAGGTACTGAAGGCGATCTGAGAATGGTGAGTGCCAAATACAACCAACATAATGTTGTTGTTTTTAATTTGATATTCAATATGCATGTTACGGGTAAAATGTAACAAGAAAGGAAGCAAAACAAACAACAGCTATTTTTAAAATATAATCAACAAATTTATTCAAATAGTACAATAAAAAATATTCACTTACATAATACATATAAATTAGATCCAGTATTTCCTTTACATTCATTTTAAGAAAGCTGAAAAAGAAAACAACTCAATCTCATTAAAGTCATATCCTAATTTCTCTTTGATACTCTCTGCTATATGTAGTATTGTAGTAGTGTAGAGTATCGTAGCGTGATAAAGGGTCTGATTTTAATGAGATTGAAAATAGCTCATCCCCCACTGTAAAAAGCTGAAAAAGAAAACATTCACCGCTGAAGACAACTGAAAAAGAAAACAGCTCATCCTCCACTGCAGAAAGCTGAAAAAGAAAACATTCACCACTGAAGAAAGCTGAAAATGAAAACAGCGCATCCTCCACTGCAGAAAGCTGAAAAAGAAAACATTCACCACTGAAGAAAGCTGAAAAAGAAAACAGCTCATCCTCCACAGCAGAATTCAGAAAGCTGAAAAAGAAAACAGCTCATCCTCCACAGCAGAAAAGCTGAAAAAGAAAACATTCACCACTGAAGAAAGCTGAAAAAGAAAACATTCACCACTGAAGACAGATGAAAAAAGCAAGCATATCCTCCGCTGCAGACTGCTTAAAAAGAAAACAACTCATCCTCCACTGCAAAAAGCTGAAAAAGAAAAAAAATCAACTGCTCCACTGCAAAAAGCTGGAAAAGAAAGTAGCTCATCCACCACTGCAGAAAGCCGATAGAAAACAGAAAAAGAGACAAGGGGTGCCCATACTCTTCTCACGGTAATATTTTGAATAAGTGTTTGCAATTTAGGGTTGTTTACACTAGAGAATTTCAGATGAAGTTGAAGAAACTGCACTAACCATGAAGACGACTATTCATACAAATCTCTAATTCATAATTAATTCCTCGGTCCTCACCCACTGATTTCCAATTCCCCTGATTTTTGCTAAAATTTCAAATTTCCCTGACCTTGAAAAAAAAATCGCTATTTTTTTCCTGACCGTGGGAACCCTGTCGTAGGGTCGCACTGCACCACAACTACAGAGCAAACACAACGCAACGAATTGAATTGTGTTTTAAGGCGCACCAACACAAGAAAGGTTATATGGCACCTAACAGGAATGAACATGCCAGGCTCACTCTCCATTTACATTGAGATAAAATATGGAGAATGTGCCTAGAACCGTATCACCTGCAGAACTGAGACTTGCTGCAAATTCTATTGTAGACATTCCATTTACGCTGGAGCCATGTTTATAGTTGTTCTGCCACTGCTCTAGTGATTTGACGAGATGGCACCTGAAACAATGCAGGAGTCATGATGAAGAGCTTTTATGAGCATGAACAAAAAATGATAAAGTGAACATGAATTTGGGGGAGGGTTCTACCCCTCTGCCTACCCCTCTAACGGGAACCACACGGGGCACAACACAACGAGCGATGAAGATAGGGTTACCGACTAGACAATAAGGCCTACTGGTTAGCTTAAATCAATTTATGTACATTAATTGCCTTTGTTTTTTATACATTAATACTTGGTAATGACAGTGCTTGAGGAGTAGGCGATACACATTTCACAACATAAGTTTTGGATAGTAAACTATTTTGGACTGACCTGCTCTTGCTTCCTGCACGCAATCACATGATACTCTTCAACAACTTCAACAGGGTTTCCTCTTATTGTTTAAAGGCTCTAACCCAAAAATATACTCCACAATTGTTTATCTAAACCTAATACAGGTGTTTAGGTCATAAAATAATGTATATGTGCCGATTAAACAAATACTTTTGTTCATGCATGGTTCTTAAAATATCATTGATTGAAAATGCGTAAAATGAGTTATTAGTTGGTAACTCTTATTCAACACTCCAGTTTTGGGGTTTGGCCTGGCTGGTTATAGGCGTTTATATTGTGTCTATAAAGTTTGTATTCTCAAAATATATACCTTGTCGTCAGTATGTTTAGAAACGGCGTACGTATGATGTAAAATTTGGCTGTTGTTGGCAGGATACCTACTTTAAGAGTAGGCACCACACATTTATAAAGGGCAATAACTCCAGTAATGTTATCTGCCTTACCTTCTTTTGCTTCATAAACATCATGCTAGTAATGGTGCACACCAAGTTTGGTGTAAGTAGGTATAATCATTTTTGAAGATACTAACGCGCCAAATATCAGCAAAATTACACTTCAAAACCGTTCATCAAAACTCTGTCTAGGGTTTTACATGTTTTAGGTCATATAATAATATATGTGCCAATTAAAAGTATAGGCTTATTCACAGGTTTTAAAATACTGAAAATGAAATAAGAGTTGGTAGCTCCTAATTTGACACTGCAATTATGGGGTTTGATTAAAGCCGTTATAGAGTTTGGATTCTCAATATATGTAATATATACCTCGTCATCAGTAGGTTTAGAAACGGTGTACATATGGTGTAAAATGCGGCTGTTGTTGGCATGATAGCTACTTTAAGAGGATTTTTTGAATTGAATTGAATGTTGTTTAACGGCTCTTCAACACAGTATAGGTTATTTAGAGCCGCCCCAGAGAGAGGGGGAGGCCCCATAAAGTAGAGGAGGCCCCAGAGAGAGGGGAAGGATACATAGGAATCCGGGATCCGTGCCCTACTCTTATTATCGAATAGATTCCTATGGTTCTTTAACGTGCACGGAGGATAGACCGATACACGGGACTGCCCGGTTGATCCGGCGGACGAGCCTGAGGAAAAATGTATTGCCCAAGAACACACCGACGAAACTCAGTGACACCACGGAAGATTGAACCTGGGGCCTCCGGTTACAAATCCGCCACGCTACTGACTGCGACACGCCAGCCCTCAGGAGTTTTTGAGACGGCGATACGGGGATGGTCAGAAGACGGAACACGAACGGACAACGCCAAATCTATATTTTCATGCAGTTTTCTGCTGTTGATAATTATAAAGTCCATTTATAAACTCAAACATACTTGGAACGACACCTCTCACAGAACATTGTTTATTTGTTTCAGCAGGAATATTTCAGAAACATTAGTATACTAGTACAATAAACCTTATGCATCAGTGTTACAAAAAATCAATTTTACAAACAATAGTCATTGATAGCGATCTGTAACTAATGAATAAGTGGTCCCAACAGCCTTACAACTCAGGGCTGCAGACATCGATATTCGAGCTGTGGAGGTGGCATTGTTTTATGGGAATGTTCATCCCTTTTTCTCATCTGTTCCAATACGACCACCGTACATGCTTTGAAACCGATGACAAATCTTATTAAACAAATTGCATTTTTAGCCGCAATATATATTTAAGAGATAATGCGGTTTGTGAAGTCAAGTGTAAAATTGCCTTCACACAGAAGAAAATGTTAGGTAATTTTAGCTGTGAAAGAGTGATGCAGATTGACAGACAAGAAGGTTTAGCGATATAGCACTCGTTGTTAAAAGGAATTTTCAAACTTCAAATAAATATGAATTCATTATTACAAGAACCACAATAAATTACAATTACCGTATTTCCCCTAATAAGAGAGATTCTCCCAATAGTAGCCCCCACCACTCCCCTCAAACACATTTTAAAAAAATAAAAAGGTTTTCAAAATTCAATACATTTTTATCTTTTGCATCCAAAGATGCCCCCCAAAAGATTTCAATAAAAAAACACAATCTTTTATAATTTATATATTGACATTTTGCATAGCACATTGCTTTTAATAAATATGTTACAGTGTGTGAATACAGTCATCATCAGGAAGTATATCAAGTCAAACCATTCATTTATCATCTCTCCCAGTATGTTACAGAGTGTGTATACAGTCAGACAATATCAGGAAGCATATCAAGTCAAACCATTAATTTATCATCTCTCCCAGTATATTACAGTATGTGTATACAGTCAGACAACATCAGGAAGCATATCAAGTCAAACCATTCATTTATCATCTCCCCCAGTCTATTACAGGATGTGTATACAGTCAGACTACATCAAGAATCATATCAAGTCAAACCATTCATTTATCATCTCCGCCAGCCTGTTACAGGATGTGTATACAGTCAGACAACATCAGCAATCATATCAAGTCAAACCATTCATTTATCATCTCCTCCAGTATGTTACAGTATGTGTATACAGTCAGACAACATCAGGAAGCATATCAAGTCAAAACATTCATTTATCATCTCCCCCTGTATGTAACAGTATGTGTATACAGTCAGACATCATAAGGAAGCATATCAAGTCAAACCATTCATTTATCATCTCCCCTAGTAAGTTACAGTGTGTATATACAGTCAGACATCATAGGGAAGCATATCAAGTCAAACCTTTCATTTATCATCTCTCCCAGTATGTTACCGTATGTGTATACAGTCAGTCAATTTCGGGAAGCATATCAAGTCAAACCATTCATTTAACATCTCCCCCAGTATGTTACAGTATCTGTATACAGTCAGGCAACACCAGGGGGCATATCAAGCCAAACCATTCATTTATTATCTCTCCCAGTATGTTACAGTGTGTGTACAGTCAGACATCATCAGGAATCATATCAAGTCAAACCATTCATTTATCATCCCTTCCAGTCTGTTACAGAGTATGTATTTGTTGTTTTAATGTGGTTGTGTCTTTTGTGAAAGAGGCAGACCGCCCCATTTTTTCAGGGTATAACAAGTTCCGTATACCTCCAGCCATCCATAAGAATCGACACTTTCTCATTTGACAAGTCGAGCTCCCTGTAGGATTCAAACCTGCAGCGGTGAGAGGTTATAAAGTTTTATACGCAACGTCTTTAATAGAGTGTGTACAAAGTCAGTTGACATCTGGAGGTTCTTCATCAGAGTCAAACACTGCATCAGCGTCTTTCGACCACCGTCCATCCCAGTCCCTTTTCCATCCAGACCTGAACATAAAAGACGGCATGTCAATAATTATTTTCATTGTGATTTTCATTTAGACTTATGATATTAATCATCTCGTTTTTACTTAAAATGAAATTAAAGAGGTTTTACATCATCATGTTAACACCTCATATTAGATTGTATGGGGACAGCAACCTCAGAGAGAGATGACATTCCTCCTCCAGGGATCGATCCCACCTGGGGCAGATGTTTGTAGGTAAAGCCAAGGCCTTATCCACCGAGCTACAGAGGCTGCTACGTTTGTACTTGAAACCAATGCATGTGAAAGTATAATAACAATGACAAGAAAATCGGTAGAACCGATGGATGCTCCCCGAAATGAATCCTCAACTTATGATATGGTCTTGTATCACCCAGCAATTTTCAATTTGCAGTTTTAGTTGCATTAGTAGTTAATGCTCCAGATAAAAAATCTAAGTATAAAATTACAAAGGGCAATAACTCTAATGTGAATGATGACAGAGATACGATTCTTGCACTCTGTACTTCCTCTCGTTGCCCTTTATCATTGTGTGACGTTTATTGCAGTCCCATCAGTAGTTTTGAAGATATGCTCCGGAAAACAATTCTAAGTATAAAATTACAAATGGCAATACCTCTAATTTGAATGATGACAGAGTTTTGAAGATATGCTCCGTACAAGAAAGTGTGACGGACACACGGACACACTGTCATAAACACTAATAGACTTTCCTAAACACTAATAGACAACTTTGTGTTCATCGATAAAGGGGTAGTTTGAAACAGCATTTGTTTTAGTTACCCCCCCCCCCCATCTACTGATGTGTTTGAACGTGTTAATTAAAGCTACTAGCCCTTCAGCAAACATAGCCCATAAACCTGTCATAGGCGACTATTTTAGCCCTTAAACACCCAATGTTAGCACGGACGCACAGACAACTATATGCTTGCAATAGATTTAGCAATGGAAGTTTACTCGGCAATCCTGATTGCGTTTAAAGTCATGGCCAGTTTTTCTATAACTTTGCACATCATTATTAAGATTTATTTTAAAAGATCAAAGCAAATTGTTTTTGTATTAAATTAAATTAGTAATTGTTAACTATACTGCACCAATAAAATATTTACACATGATAAAATCATGAAAACTCTGAATTGAACTACATGTACCTTTTATATAAGTATATGCAAACAGGTCTAAAGTCAAAATGAAATAGTTTAAAATAATTTTAAAGCTTGATAAATATACCCAACAAAAAAAGAAACTTCCGCAACTTTGTCCATACATGTAGACACAATGAAAATATATTTTGTTTGGTCTTATATGTTAATACCTTTGATAAAAGGCCAGCACTGTCATGAAAACAGTTTTTCTTGAATCAAACTTGTACGCAAAGTTATTCCCCTTGTTTTGGTTTAAACAGCATTTCCGGGTCTTGTGGTTTAAACTTTGATTTAACACAGTTTTGTTCTATTGAAATAAACAGAAGATAACCCCAGCACCAAAAAGACGGAGAAAGTAAGCTGACATGTTCATTCACTTTTGCGCTATACAGCTTTCAAGAATGAATATTTTCAGATTACCTCCCTTTATAATACAAATATACTGATTTCGCAATTTGAATAAAACATGTTTTAGCAGCAACACACTAACTCTGTTCTTTGATGATTATTAATATTGATCAGAATGATTGAGTGATAAGTATATAATGATGACATTTTATTTAGACTGGTGTACAAAGTGTAACAAAGTCAACCCTATGCAAAATACGGAAATTTCTTTTTGGGTTCAGTATATTTCCAAATTGTCATGTGTAACTTTAAAAAGAAATCTGTCAAATAAACTTCGAAATCAATTAAAGAGAGAAAAAAATGACACAATATACAATTTTAAAACAATTCAGCAAATCCACCACCAGTAAATTGGGAAGATACTCTTGAAGATTTAGACAAGAAAACTATAAACACCTTTTACCCGATTTTAGTGAGGATCTAACAAAACTCAACAAACTCAACAAAGATCTTGTTGAAACAACAGCACAGCCTAACGGGGCACTGTCTAACGAGGCCCAATTCCTAAAACAGTTTATGTTAAAAGCATTTTCTATGCATCGGTTCAATATGACCTTGACGTTTGAACTTTTTCAAATGAGCTTATAATAAAACTTGGAAAAAATCCAATGTAATCTACTTAAGTTGTTGCATAAACAAGCTGAAACGCTCTAGTTTTACTCTGACAAGGGAAACAACTATTATATTAACACAATTGATAGCATGTATTCTCACCGAAATGCTTTCATGAACTTCTCTGCTCTTTCTTTCTTCTCTGTTGATTCTTTCAGTACATTTTTTTTCCTTTATCACTCTTTGACTTGTCACCTGTTTCTTCATATTCATCCCGTATCCCTGCATCAACTTGCGGTACATCTACTTCAACATTCTCGCATTTATCAACATCTGTACACATGTTAATGGCTTCCTTGCCCTTTAATTTATGAACTAATGCAGAAGGCTCTTTCAAGTTCTTGTAAAACTACCAGGATTTTGTAAAGGCTTGCTGGCTGGCGACAGTACCGACTGTTCCTTTTGGTACGTCAGTTTTGTCAATGGCTGTCTTTACTTGCTGTCGTCTAGCAAAATAGCGTTTAGAGCAGCGATCGGCACCCACGTTGCTGACCAATTTCAGAACATTGTTGGCATCTATGACTTTATCGTCTGCCAGGTCACTGGAAGAAGCCCCAGATTTCCTCGAATTAGAAAGCAGGTTCTGCTGCTGATAGGATGGCTGCTGCTGCTGCCTGGTAACAGCAGTAGTGTTAGTTGCATTGTTACGAGCAAGAACATTAGTACCAGGCGTTGTACCCAAGTTAGTATCAATTCTATCACCAGAGTGATTCGTACCATGCAGATTATATCCACACATTTCTTTTTCTATTCATGTTAGCATTGCTTCATTTTTTGTTACCAATGTAATTATTAGTTTCCCTGTTGCCTGGCAACACATCATGACAGGTTGTCTCCAAGGAAACAGGTGGTTCCACTTTATCCCATGGGACAAGGGTATGCAGATCCAGTGTTTCTTTCCGATAAAGGACTTGTGCTTCTTTGCTCTAGGATCATAAGGCAGTGCGCGACCTCTGGCAGATGCAGCAATAGCCTGCGGTGAGAAAATAACAAGAAGCTGTCCACTAAAGATATAGCATAAACAGTTTTTCAACTATTGGTCTCATTCTACAAAATAATTAGGCTTTCGTGTTTTAAATCAATAACGGTGAATTATAGCATTATAAACAACGAGAGTGCAACCTAACGGGGCACTATATGCCTTTTTATTAATGATTTCCTAGGTGTCAGAGCAATACAACTTTGACCTTTGACCTACTGACAAACAAACTGATAGGGTTGTTGTTTAACCCAGAGGATTATCTGTAGAATGTTTCAAGATTGTAGGTCATAATTGAAGTTCATGAATTACAGTTCATGATCAGGTCTAAGATATTGACCTTTGACCTACTAACCATAAAATCAGTAGGGACTGTTTCTGCACCATGGATACTATTTGTATAAAGTTTCAACATTGAAGGTAGCGCAAATTACAGCAGAGAATGCATTTTTCATGATTTGGTCACCATGTCCTTAACCATTGACCTACTAAATCAAAAATCAATACGGGTCATTGATTCGGGTACTATTTGTTAAAAGTTTTATGATAGTAGGTCTAGTAGTTTACAAGTTACAGTGCAAACAACTTTTTTCAGGACTGGGTAATTGTCGGGTCAATGCGACCTTCATGTTTGAACTACTGACCCCAAAACCAATAGTGAACTAACAATTAGCAATGTACCTATGAAGTTTCATGAGCATATGTGTTATATTTATTTAGTTATCACGTGGAATGCATATGTCCATATTATGTTATGGCATCCTTGACCTTTGACCTACTAACCCAAAAGTAATAGGATATGTCCTATCACCAAGAGCAATATACTTATAAAGTGTCATGAGCAAAGCTGTTGTAATTCTGGCGATAATTCATGTAAAATACAAGACACAGTTATGATTCTTGTCACATTACCTTCTGTAATGATAATGAACATGATTGTGTATCAAGTTTCAAAGCTTTTGAGCAATTAGTTTTTGAGAAATGAGGAAAAACAAAACCTTTAATCATAACGTCAAAACGCACAGATGGATGGAAGGACGGAAAAACACACAGACAGACAGACGGACGGGTGGATGACGGAAGGACAGACAGACAGAAAAGCAGATGGAAATCACTAAACCATAAGCCTGAAGTTGCTTTGCAGTTCGGATAAAAACATTCATGTCAGATTTATGTAGATGTCAGCAACTAAATAATGGTCTTAAATCTAGTTCATGATGATTTAATGCCAAACTAAATAGCCAAAGTTAGTGACCCACACAAGTACAATCAGTTATGAGCTTCATATTTTTGAAGCTACTAATTGAGCTGTTCTACCCAATATTTTAGTTTAATTGATCCAGCATGCATTTCCCAAAACAGAGCTGTAGCGGCATGCATTTCCCAAGACGCAAAACCTTAACCTTCATGACTTAAATATAGAAGGGTTAACCACGGAACACTTGTGTTGCCTGCCGTGTGCTTATTTCAGCAAGTACAATCAGTAATGAGCTTGGTTAGGTTGCAGGTCTAAGGGCGAAACATACTGATAAATTGATAAAAAAAACACACAGAGATATGCAAAAACAAACAAAACAAAAAACAGTCGGGTGGTGGTGATGATGGGGTGGTGGGATGGTTGCGGGGTGGGGGCAAACTTATTGATCAATTGATAAAACAAAACAACGCAGAGATGTGTAAAAGAACAAAACACACCTACATTCGGGTGGTGGTGATAATGGGGTGGGCGATGGTTAAGGGATGGGATGTGTGGCAGTAACATATCTGTTAGCTCTATGTGTAAGAAATGTCCAAAATAACACAGAAATATGTAAATAATAAATAAATAAATAAAAAATTCAGTTTCGAGTTGGGGGATGGTGGAGGGAACCCCATGCCCCAATATGGAGTATGAATAAGATGCATAATACTATAAGAAATCCCATACCAAAATTACAGATATATGCAACAGCTTACACGCAAACCTAGATCTGCCTTTATTGCACATTTTATGGGCCATCATAATTTGGGTTCCATGGAAGCCCAGAATAAACAGAAGACAACATTTTGGTTCCTGTAACCCCTGGGCTCCCATGGAACCCAAATTCCGACAAAAGCCCTTAAAATGTGTTTCATTTCACATAAAATTGTGCGTGTAAGCTGTGTTTACAGGTCTATATCTCCTACATTTCTTGTCCTAGCTCAACTAAATTTGGGAATTGGTTTCCTTATAGTATGTTGTGAAGGATAGAGTTAGTAATGTTGTCTTCTGCTAATTCTGGGCTCCCATGGAACCCAAATTATGAAATCATAAAATGTGCAATAAAGGCAGATCTAGGTTTGCGTGTAAGCTGTTGTATATATCTGTAATTTTGGTTTGGGATTTCTTACAGTATTATGCATCTTATTCATACTCCATATTGGGGCATGGGGCTCCCTCCTTCATCCCCCAACTCGAAACTGAATTTTTTATTTATTTATTTATTATTTACATATTGCTGTGATATTTTGGACATTTCTTACACATATAGCTAACAGATATGTTACTGCCACACCCCCCATCCCTTAACCATCCCCCACCCAATTATCACCACCACCCGAATGTAGGTGTGCTTTGTTCTTTTTACACATCTCTGTGTTGTTTTGTTTTATCAATTGATCAATAAGTTTTGCCCCCACCCCGCAACCATCCCACCACCCCATCATCACCACCACCCGACTGTTTCTTGTTTTGTTTGTTTTTGCATATCTCTGTGTGTGTTTTTTATCAATTTATCGTTTCGCCCTTAGACCTGCAACCTAACCAAGCTCATTACTGATTGTACTTGCTGAAATAAGCACACGGCAGGCAACACAAGTGTTCCGCAGAACACCCTTCTATATTTAAGTCATGAAGGTTAAAGTTTTGCGTCATGGGAAATGCATGCCGCTACAGCTCTGTTTTGGGAAATGCATGCTGGATCAATTAAACTAAAATATTGGGTAGAACAGCTCAATTAGTAGCTTCAAAAATATGACCATGACCTTAACGTGTGTGGGTCACTAACTTTGGCAATTTAGTTTGGCATTAAATCATCATGGACTAGATTTTAGACCATTATTTAGTTGCTGACATCTACATAAATCTGACATGAATGTTTTTATCCGAACTGCAAAGCAACTTCAGTCTTATGGTTTAGTAATTTCCATCTGCTTTTCTGTCTGTCTGTCCTTCCGTCATCCACCCGTCCGTCTGTCTGTCTGTGTGTTTTTCCGTCTGTCCATCCATCTGTGCGTTTTGACGTTATGATTAAAGGTTTTGTTTTTCCTCATTTCTCAAAAACTAATTGTTCAAAAGCTTTGAAACTTGACACACAATCATGTTCATTATCATTACAGAAGGTAATGTGACAAGAATCATAACTGTGTCTTGTATTTTACATGAATTATCGCCAGAATTACAACAACTTTGCTCATGACAGGTATATTGCTCTTGGTGATAGGACATATCCTATTACTTTTGGGTTAGTAGGTCAAAGGTCAAGGATGCCATAACATAGTATGGACATATGCATTCCACGTGATAACTAAATAAATAAAACACATACATATAACAATATTGCAATAAGTCTAAGAATACCCTTGAGCAAATCAATACAATACATAATCATTAAAAAAATCGTTTCTCGATCATAGTGGACAGTGTGAATATGTGTACTTCAACCTTTTTGTGTTTGTGATGTCGTTTGCATTTTTTATTACTGCTACCTTCTCGTTTGTCTGTTTGCGTGTTTGTTTTTGTGTTTTGTGGTTGACTGTCGTCCTTGAATGCTGCTTTACCTGTCCGATATTTGTATCTTTCTTTATATCTAAAATACATCTCTCATATGATAAGGTAAATAATAAGATTAAATGTTAATCAATCGAACAAAAATACCATTCTTTGATGATTCTAATTGGTAACGTATTATTGACTTATTTGAGTCAAGTATCTTCTAGATACCTGTCTGTCGATCATATCTTTCCCTACGAAATCGAAAAAAGAGGAAAGATATAATTCAAAACTGGCATATTTAAGTCGAAATGTAATGGGTGCCTCTTTATCTACATAATAGGACAATGGTAAAACCTTCAGCTCCCTTTCATTTCAAAAGAAATCATTTTTTAATAAATATTCAAATTTTCGTAAATTTTACTTGCTTTCAAGTTACTTAGGAACATTTTGTCAGTACCTTAATACATCTATATTTACATTTTTGAAAAATACTTTGTTTTGTCATTAATAAATATCCAAAAATCTTTTATTTTATGCTTTATTTTTGTAGATTTTCTCCAAAAATGTCAAGATGTATCAACTTGTTTTATTAAAAAAAAAATCCCAAGCACATTAATATAATAGAATGTTTCTTTTAAGAACATTCAACTCCCTTATATTACAATAAAATTGTATTTTAAATAGTCCAGTTTTCAGCGGTTTTGGTTTAAATTTCGATATTCTGGGCCAAAAGTAATGGCATTTTCAAATTTCTTATCCTTTAGGACTGTCTCTTCTGTAGCTCATGACACCTTTACATTTAAGGAAATACTATAACGACTTCTGTTTTATTATATTTTAGTCATAATTTAAAATTTCATAACTATTCCAAAAATCAGCGACTTTAATTCATTTTGAGTTGATTTCCCCCCAAAATTTCCAGATTTATATATTTTATTCATTCCAAATATTTGTTTCACGAACTTGTATATAACAGATAACTTTAAGGACTTTCAATCTCATTATATTGTAATGAGAATTATATTTTTAGAAGTAATCCCGTTTTTAGTGATTTTGGTTAAAATTTGCAACTTTTGGCCCAAAATATCCCAGTTTTTCCATATCTCTGATCCTTTAGAATTTTACCAATATCTCAGGACATATTTATATAAATGAAAACACTTTAAAACCTACTATTTTGTTTAAGTGAAAGTGTCAATATTTTTTAAAAAATTATTCCAAAAATGAGCAATTTGTACGCTTTTTTTGCTAATTTTCCCCCAAAATGGCAAGCTGTCTACATTTTGTTCATTCTAAATATTATTTTTATTTACATGAATATAACAGGCAACTTTCAGAAGCTTCAGCTTCCTAATATTGCAATGATAATAATATTTAAAAAAATATTCCAGTTTTTAGCGATTTTTGTTCAAATTTGGATGTTTTTGCCCAAAAATAATGTGTTAAGCTACCGTTTCAGAAAAACTATCCTGGCTATTTCTTATTTATTAAGATAGATCTATAAGGTTATAGCAACTAGAATTTGCCAGCTGATTTGGTACCGAAAAGTTGAGCAGCACACGGCCTAAATCATCATAAATTGATTTAAGCTAACCAGTAGTAGAGCAGTAAAAATACATGTTTAGGTAAAAGAAATTGGCATAGAAATGGTTTTGACTGATTCTGGTTCCACAAATTATGGAAAAAAATATATCCAAAGTCCTCATCTCAAATCACGCACTAAATATGTTATTTTGGGGCAGAAAGATGTAAAATAATGAAAAAATCACCTTTTTTGGGAATAATTTTAATTAAACAATAAAAATTACAGTTATATAGTAAATAATGCTTGTAATAGAGAAGACAATCAGAATATATGATCAATTTGACCAAATTTGTTTTAAACATATTTATTTTACATCGATTGCGAAACAAGTTCTTACAACTTAGATTAATCACTCTCGATGGCTTCCTGGGTAGAACCAGTACTAAGCAATGTGGATTAATTATCTTGCTCAAGGATAAATAACGTCGCCGCGACGGAGGATCGAACCCACGACCTCTCGATCAGGAGTTCGGCGCTCTACCACTGGACCACGCACTCCACAAAAAGACAGACTCTCAATTTTGGGATGAAATGGTGAAAAAAGTGATAAAATCTGTGTGTAAATACAGTGTACCATGTCGTAAATGTTACACTGATATTGGCATCATTTCCGAAGCTTGTAAACAGTATTTAAATGTGCTATTAAAGTATTTTTATAAATTTTTGTAGTGTGTTTCACACATTTCTGTACGTACGAATGTTTTCCATAAGCGGTTTCAAGGAAGAGGCGGATTAGGCTTACGCTTTTAATAGTTACTTTTAATATGTAAGTATATGTCTATATATGAAATCTATGGCATACATATATGTCCTAGACTTCTAAACCATCATGAGCGATTCATGATTTTGAATTCCTGGTATTGTTTGTAGTATTTTGTTTTTTCCCTCACTTCGTCCGAAAATAAATTATTTCTTTACTCAAAGAAAAGCAAAAATAAATTGAAGGAATATTAAGTCGTGTTTTGCAGTCATTATGAAAACGTCGTCTACTGCAGTCGTTATCAAAACAATCATACAATGTACATGTATAAGAAAAAGTGGGCTAACAATGGTACAAGTAAGATATTTTATGAAACCTTCTAATATTCCGCAACATAAACACTTTTTTTTAGAAAAACATACAGATGCACGTACACTGCATAGTACCTACTGTGGTTCACAAATTAATAGATAAACATTCCTGAAAAACATGCAGATAAATATTTTTTACTGCTAACGTAAACAAATTCCGATACGTATATATGAACCAAATATTTCTTCAGGTAGCAACGCCGCACACGAAAAAAACCTGTGGGGGAAACGTGTTCCAGTGGCAATTGCGAAACTACCCTCCGGATATTGACGGCGGGTCTTAGGTTTTATATACTCTATTTAAAACAAACAGCGTAGTTATTAAATTGCATAACAAAACACGCAGATACAGACAGGAAAAACAATGAACCCAATAGCCTTCTTGACTGCTTGAGGAACATTGATTGACGAAAACGTTTGTATGTTATTATCAGAACCGAACATATATTTTATTTAAAGTGTACATACGTACATCGTTATATATACATACATAAATTGTCATGCATAATAAGTCAAGTGTTTTTAGACAAACGTACATTTGCTATGAGCAATATTAATATTGAGTAACTGACAAATGAGAATGAAACTACAAACGAGCTAAACATTGTTTAATTAATCAAGATTGTATTCCTTACAGCTAAAGCTGTACTAATATATATTTTGTTAACTTTATAACAATATTCTCATCCTGTGTCTGCAGTAATTCTAAGAATTTAAACATTCTAGGTTTATTATAATAATATGTTTTAATATAAATTGTCCGGATTCTTGTGTAACAAGGACAAATCAAAATAAAATGGTATTCATCTTCCAAATCAATACTGTGACAGGATTGACAGTATCTTTAATTTCTAGGTATTCTATTACGACAGTATTATCCCCCGTCCGTTCGTGCGTCCGTCCGGAGCCATATCTTGGTAACCATAAGTTACATACACGTAATATTTTGTACAAATGTTTGTCCCTGTGTGGACTCGCGTTTGCTTAAGTATGGTTGGAATCGCCTTAGTAACACCAGAGTTATGGCCCTTGATTTAATAATTACTTAATCAATATATAGTATATAATGAATCTTTTGTCTGGAAAATAACTTGAAAACTATTCATGGGATTCAATGTAAACTTCAAACACTGATACAGGGCAGTGAGTGGATTTACAGAGTGCAGAAACCATAACTCTAGGTAAACTAAAAGTGAATTTATGGGACTTTGTGGCTTTATTTACTATAAAGTATAATTATACTATTTTAGGAAAATTTTGTTTGAACCATAAATAACTAAAAAAACATTCGACAGAATCAATTGAAACTTGAAACATTGATTAAGGGCAGAGAGTGGATGTGCAGATTGCATGAATCATAACTCTGGGTAAATACGTGGAGTTATGGGATTTTGTTGCTTTGGAAATGATGACAATGCCAGTGTAATATTTACAACAAGGTGTTGTAACTTTGCCAATGCCAGTGTAACATTTACGACAAGGTGTTGTAACTTTTGTTACAAGTAAAAATATTGTAACAGACAGCGTAGACGTTGTAACTTTTATCACAACTACATTTTGTAACATTTGCGGTAAGACTGTAACAGATAGCGTTTAGTGTTACTTTTACGGACGGCTACAACAGATAGCGACGTTGTAACAAATGGGTGTTAGTTTCTTGGAGTGTCACGTGATATAACGCGACCATTTCATTTCTCCACAGTGTAGCAACGAAGGACTTTTTCAATTTGCCTAAACAGGACTGGACGCGATCTGGAAGAATGCTGGACGTCAATCCAAACACGAACAATAATATCATGCTGTGTTTCAGTTCAATATGTAATGTGCATATGCACTAAACCAGGTCACATATAATTCGTCCGATTTAATTATTGTTAATGAAATGGTTCTGTCTGGAAAAATCAACACGTATGTATGACAAACTATTAATAGGACCACTTCTCCTCATATGTATGACAAACTATGACCACTTCTCCAAATGTGTATGACAAACTATGACCACTTCTCCTCATATTTATGACAAACTATGACCACTTCTCCTCATATGTATGACAAACTATGACCACTTCTTCTCATATGTATTATAACCTTACATTTGTTGAAAATGACGTAAAACAACATCTAAACAAACAAACAAAATCCTCATATGTATGACAAACTTGAGCTCATTTCTTTTTAAATAGGAATATTATAAAATGTAGTTTCACTGCTGAAATTCAAGAATGCTTCACTTTGCATGAAATAAAAATGCAAATAAATATTACGTCGGCGATTTATTTTTCTATGTAAGAAGCAGGCATACACAGCCATCAGAACATCAATGATGAGCATGCTCTGGCATATATATACCAGTGTATAAATACCGATAAAGGTGATCCTTTGAGAGCAACAAACACAATTCAGAGAATAAAGCAGCAGACTCGGTTTTATTGAGTCTGTTCATGAGAAGTAATGAAAGAAGCAACACTGCTCACGTCCCCTAGCACCGGCTTAAGCGGTATTATACTTTAAAGCCACCTATGTTTGTTTATGTTTCTTACCTTTATCAGCACATTTTTGTTTGTTTTGCCATCAATCATCGAGCTATCTTTACCTAAAACTACACTGGTGTACCATACTATATTTCAAATTGTTCTCACCCGCAAAACACCTTATCTCATGGCTTACCTTTATCCTTACTTATTTTCTTACCGGTGAGTGATCTAATAGAGAAAACAATGCACGTCTTGAAATGTCTAGAACGATACAGTTTGTCAAACAGTTTTGTTCATTTTGTATTTTAAAATATTTCCAAAATCCCTTAGGTTCCGCCCGTTTTAGATGGTCAATGCCACCAGGGACTGTAGATAGATGTAATATAAACAGGTCCTGATGTCGCATAGATCTTTTTAATTCAAACTGATATTTTTTTTTACGACAAAAAGTTTGTATGTTTTCTTTTATTTGCAAAACTGTTTCCTACTATAACTGGTATTTTTCCGATTAAATACACGTAATGCTTATTATAGCCTGCTGGCATTCTGAATAAAACCACTCGGCCTGTTTAACAAAGGACTTATAAAAAAAGTATGCGTTTCTATTTGTTGAATATGTTTTTTAAAATAGTGGATCTGCCACCTCTCGTATTATACTTGTGACATTATTTAACAAAGTATTTACATCGTTTCTACTATTAGTCACGATATTGAATAGCAGATTATTAAACTGTAGAAGGTTTGTAATTAAACCCGCTCTGAAGGCATTTCTGTGTTCAATGTTTCACTTTACATTGACGCTGTTTTTAACATCGTTCTCGTCAACAATATTATTACAGTCAAGTGAGAATTTAATCGGTGCATGGTCGGTTTAAACATATTTGATTGCAACATTTACATTAGTTTGCAAAAGGGTTGGGCCACAAGTTCTACAACATTAGTTACAGCCCGTCCCTGAACAGTTTATTTACAAAATAAATAGTACGGCAGTTTTACCATCATAAAACATGTTAAACGAAAAGTATAAGAAATGCAGATATATTTAAAGAGAAAGAAAGAGGAGGACAGACAATTAAAGATGTCTCGTAAGGGATCAAATTAGAACATATTGAGTTTCAGCGAAAACGCCTGGTATATTTAATATATTTTTGCACTGCTATAAACACAAACTCATTATCGCTATCGTTCAGCTCTGGATTACCTGAACACAACTTATCAACACTTAGCGGGTGAAACGGTCGTGTCGAAATCGACAACACTTAAATAAGTAGTGTCCGACGTCCTTTCTTTGATCTCTACAGTCATAACTTGATGATAAGCGCAAATGATTTAAATACAAGTCATAATTTAGATAGCTACATGCATTTCTTAAACGAGCGTCAATGATTGAAAGATACCTTGAGCCACATAAGTAGTATTTTGGAACATGATCATCCCATACATACATAAAGCCATAGTGGAGCGCTGTGGTCTAGTGGTAGAGCGTTGAACCCATGATCCAAAAGTCGTGGGTTCGATTCCCGTCATTGCCATATGCGTTGTGTCCCTGAGCAAGACACTTTATCTGCATTGCTTAGTACTGGTTCTACCCAGGAAGACATCGAAAGTGATTCAAATAAGTTCATAGAGCTTTCGTTACAATCGATGTAAAATAAATAAGTTTAAACTAAACTAAAGCCATACGTTATCAGCAGAGATTTTAAACCACTTTCAAAATCAGATAATGAAGATTTATATATAGATGATAAAATGATATTTTCTGTTGTAACTAATTTCAACCAATATCTAACTATTCTAGTATATCTTGTGATAAATAATGGATAACGGCCCAATTCACCGTAAACACCAGCATATGTTTTTACAAAATTTGAGATAAATTCTCTCTATCTCCTTCGGTTTTGTGAAACCCCACACTTCAAAGACGTAATTGAGTATTGGTGAGACAAAAGCATCAAATAATTGTAGGGATGTTTTAGGTTTTAGTTCAGTTTTTCTTATGTTTGCAGTTATATACGGTGATAAGTTTTTGAAAAACACGTCTGTCTGTTAATGAGAGCCAACCGATTTCAGCAATTAACTTATTAATTGAAACGGACCTTGCAGTTTCATAATGTTACTTTACTTAACATGGTATGTATTTGACGATTAGTATGTATATATGCTAAAGTCTAATAAAGTGTTCTGTATTCTGTTCTGTACTCTAAAGCTAAAGATTTTTTTTTCATAAACGGTGCAGCCATCCCAAACAATACAAGCGTTCTCTAATATCGGTCGCATGAATGAAATGTATATTTGGTTCATTGTTTTCCGTCCAATTTTATATTTAAGGAATCTCATCAAACCTAAAACCTCTGTTGCTGACGATAAAATATGATTGATCATGTGTATGGCACGCCGTTTGCACAATAATCCCGTAAACCCCAGTTATCATCGTAAATCTAGGTTTACTGTGCAATAACTGGGGTTTCTGACCAATAAACCACGTTTATCAGAATTAATTATGTAAACTTAAGTTAATGCTCAGAAACCCAAGTTAACGAAATTGGCATACGCCAAATGCACAATAATCTCGTAAACCTAGGTTTCTGACAGAAACGTAAATTTTTATTACATTAACAGCGGTTTCTGGTTGATAACCTAGGTTATTGTTCAGGAAACGTGGTTTCTCAACGCCGTTTGCACAATAATGTTGATAACGTAGGTTATTGGTCATGTGACAATTGTGACCAATCAAACGATTTGATTTTTATTGGTGCTCATGATACATATTAAGCTTTCAGGTACTGCGACAAATCAATATTTTAGTCTGGGTAAACTGGGATGAAAATTGACATATATGACACTGGGATAAAGAAAGTAAAACTACTCGTCGGAACTCGATAAATGTTTCGCATACTTTACTTCTACGAGTACATGTAATCTTCAGATATGTGCATCTTAACTTACTTGTATCTGCTGTTGTCGAAAATCCCCGAATTTTGCGTGATTTGACAAATACTATATTACTACCGATCCTTAATATTTGAAATGTATACATATATCACCTTGAACATTTAAACAGGGTACATGCATGGCTGGCTTACATTTCACATTAGTAATTCACTGAGACATCATAAGGCGTTTTACATCGGTGAGCAAAGCATTTAATATTTAAAATCAATTTCAGTTGACGCCACAGGCTTACAATATCTGCATAAATAATAGTACATCTGTTCAGCTTGAATTATTTTGCAAGTATTATCTAACGAAACATCAAACTTGAAATGCTATTAAAACAGATATGTTCATAAGCACATTGCGTACGTTTTATATGGAATCTCAATTGAAATAATACTTATGATTTATATGAATCTAAAACTTGCGGTGGCCTTTTCAGTCTAGACTAGACATTTTCATAAAAAACACGATTCGAACGAATTGTACAGGCGACACATTTAATGCATGTGCACCTTTTGCATAAAATTAAAGTACATTAGTATGGATTCATCTATATTTGGAAAGACTTCAGACCGCTTCAATTCCTTTAAACGCAACACATAATTGAAGATTGGCAAACAAATAATACACTTTACATTGCATTAAATTTACAGACCAGGGTCTAGCAGAATATTTGTTTCTCTTTGTCACTATATGGAGAGAGATGGAGAGAGGACACATACCATGTATTTAAATAAAATTCATGTACCTTCAGGACTCAGACGTTGACTAT
Source organism: Cyrtodaria siliqua (assembly GCA_037043455.1). Lineage (NCBI taxonomy): Eukaryota > Metazoa > Mollusca > Bivalvia > Adapedonta > Hiatellidae > Cyrtodaria > Cyrtodaria siliqua. Next base: position 102,559 of record JAWPHD010003643.1, on the reverse strand, counting down.
AGGGTTAACTGTATTGAAATTTTGAATATTGCAGTTAACTCTAATATGTCGCCATTAAACAACATATTTGCGACCATTAAAAGACTGATATAATTTACTGTCAGAAAAGTCAACTTCTCGATACTGGTTAACCCGTTTCGAACGCATTTCAGTGTTTTTTACCTTTTCCTTTCCTCACAAACGCGTTCAAATAAAACTAGATGACATCACGTTTTTGACGGTTTAACGTCACCTGACTGGATTTGCGACTGGTTATGCACAATTTAATAGTCGCACATTTTTGAACGTCAATCAATCGGGTAGCAGGAACACCACGAATTCTATCCCAAGCGTTATGTCCGTTTAGCCTTTTGTTCGAAGAAATATATTTTTGCGTGCTTTCTTTATATCTTTTTTTTTATATTTATTCTTTCTTTGTCTCCTATGACGCGAAATTCCCGTATAGTCATGGCTTTTTACGATTCACCAAAATATTGTATATTGTAGTATAGTCTCTCTGTCTATGTCTCTCTGCGTCTGTGTCTCTCTCTCTGTCTCTCTCAGTCACTGTGTCTATGTGTCTCTGTCTGTCTCTCTGTCTCTGTCTCTCTGTGTATGTGTCTGTGTCTCTCTGTGTATGTTTCTCTGTCTCTCTGTCTCTGTCTCTATCTGTCTCTGTCACTCTGTATCTGTGTCTCTGTCTTTGTCTTGGTCTCTCTGTATGTCTGTCTGTCTCTCTCTCTCTCTCTCTCTGTATCTAGCTATGTCTGTCTGTCTGTATGTTTGTCTGTCTGTCTGTCTGTCTGTGTCTCTCGTTGTCTCTCTGTCTCTGTCTTTCTATGTCTCGCTGTCTCTGTATCTCTCTGTCTCTGTGTCTCTCTGTATCTTTCTCTCTATGTCGCTCTGTGTATCTCTGTCTCCCTGTTTATGTATGTCTTTGTGTCTCTGTGCATATGTCTCTCTATGTCTCTATGTCTCTCTGTCTCTCTCTGTCTCTCTATGTATCTACGTCTCTGCCACCCTATGTCTCTCTGTGTCTGTCTCTCTCTGTGTCTGCGTCTCAGTATGTCTGTGTCTCTCTGTGTCTGTGTCTTTATGTCTCTCTATCTCTCTCTCTCTTTATGTGACTCTGTGTCTCTCTGTCTCTGTCTATATGTGTCTCTGTCTTTCTTTGTCTCTGTCAATGTCTCTGTGACACCGTGTCTCTATCTGTATATGTCTGCCTCTCTGTGTTTGTCTCTCTGTGTTTGTCTCTCTGACTGTCTCTCTGTGTCTCTGTCTGTCTCTGTGTCTCTGTCTGTCTCTGGCTTTTTCTTCTCTGTCTGTCTCTCTGTGTCTGTCTCGCTATCTCTGTCTTTCTCTGTCTGTCTGTCTGTCTTTTTGTCTCTCTCTCTCTATCGCTGTCTGTCTGTCTGTCTCTGTCTCTCTCTCTCTCTCTCTCTCTTGTTTGCCAATGTGATGACTGAAATTAGTAGAGACTTGAATAGAAATGGTTATTATTATAATGTCTCATACATTGCGTATTGAACCCCGAACGGGGTTCGAATGTTGAAAGCCGAACTGGGTTCGAATGTCACCTGACTGGATTTGCGACGGGTTATACACGATTTAATAGTCGCACATGTTTGAACGTCAACTAATCGGGTTGCAGGATTTGTGTCAGTTGCGTTAGAAACAGACATACCCTGCAGAGGTGTCTGTTATAACTTTGAGACGACCAGCACTGCGGATACAGTGGCGTTGCGGACAAAATGGCACACTACGTATATGTCATTATATCCGCGGACACAATGGCTTCCTTCACATGGGTTTCACAAGAAAGAATCCAACTAACTTTCACAATGATTCACGTAATTGGTTCCCATTACCGCACGCATCGCCGTAATAACAAAAATGGCGGAACATTCGGCAAACAGGAATGTCGAGGTTTAATTCCACTAAATCAGCCGGATGTGCTCGCCTGGTGCATCGAAAGTAGTTCTGTATTAAAGAGTGCTAATCTTTTTCTCTTTGAACATTTTTTTTAGTGCAATTTCCTGTTATTTTTTGGCTGTAACTGTATTCTGGACATGTTGTTGATATTTGAAAAGGGAGCTCATCATGTTTTTGACAGTTTATGATATAGATTTTAGAAGTGAAAGTAGATGCAAGGGGTAAACATAGCTTTGACCTTTGACCCGGTGTAGTATACAACTAAAGAAATGTTTCGTCCGGAGCCATATCTTGGTAACCATAAGTCACATACACGTAATATTTTGTACAAATGTTTGTCCCTGTGTGGACTCGCGTTTGCTTAAGTATGAGTGGAATCGCCTTAGAAACACCAGAGCTATGGCCCTTGAGTTAATAATTACTTAATCAATATATGGTATATAATGAATCTTTTGTCTGGAAAATAACTCGAAAACTATTTATGGGATTTTTAAACTTCAAACACTGATACAGGGCAGTGAGTGGATTTACAGAGTGCAGAAACCAAAACTCTATGTAAACTAAAAGTGGATTTTTGGGACTTTGTGGCTTTATTTACTATATAGTATATACTATTTTAGGAAAATTCTGTTTGAACCATAAATAACTAAAAAAAACATTCGACAGAATCAAATGAAACTTAAAACATTGATTAAGGGCAGAAAGTGGATGTGCAGAGTGCATGAATCATAACTCTGGGTAAAGTAAAAGTGGAGTTATGGGATTAGTTGCTTTGCAAATGATGCCAATGCCAGTGTAACATTTACGACAAGGTGTTGTAACTTTGCCAATGCCAGTGTAACATTTACGAAAAGGTGTTGTAACTTTGCCAATGCCAGTGTAACATTTACGACAAGGTGTTGTAACTTTGCCAATCCCAGTGTAACATTTACGACAATGTGTTTTAACATTTATAACGAGTAAAAATATTGTAACAGATAGCGCAGACGTTGTAACTTTTATCACAACTGCATTTTGTAACATTTACGGTAAGATTTTAACAGATAGCGTTTAGTGTTACTTTTACGGACGGCTTGTAACTTTTACGGACGGCTACAACAGATAGCGACGTTGTAACAAATGGGGTTCATACAGTTAGCCCAAAGCATTCCGCATGAAGAAAAAGCATACGTTCTCTTAGCCGTCAATTAAATTAATGACAGACAGTACCCACTTCACGGCACTTTAAGACATTCGCGTCATAAGACTTGTATGGAATTGTTTGCAGGGGTCATTATCTAATGCAAAACATGCTTGCATGTCGTTATTGATATTTAAGATATATTGATGTATAAATAAAATTGTGCGTGGTGTGGGTGTGCACTCGCGCACATGTGTGCGTTTATGAAGTGCGTTTGAAGATGCACCAACAAAGAAAAACTGTCATCTGACACCATGAGGAAAGCACTTTCAATTGTGCATCAAGATATGGAATGCACAATGCACATACTAAGCTTTCTCACCCACATAACTCAGTAGATTCAATTTGAGTTCTGACTGTTGGCACGCATTTGCCTAAAACAAGAGAGACGTTGGTCTTATTCTGGTATTCAACTTCAAGTTTTCAAACTATTTAATATGACTTGAGCTACTTGCCAAATATTCTAGTAACATTCTTTATTTTGGGGACTGAAAACAATTTATGATATGATATAATCTCGTTAAAGTGACACGCGTTTGCTTTTGTGGATACCTAACCGGTGTCATTATTCTGAGGGTAATAAATCTCTTTCAAAATGCACTTAAATATATGCATTTAAGGATGCACTGTATGTCGCAATATTAACGTCGCTCTGTTAATTTAAAACCAGACGTATCAAAGGTTACGAATTTAATAGTTTTACATAATAATGTATTCAAAAGATAGTCGGTAATCTGATATTTTACAATATTTCGTCTACGCAGTTTGAATAGTAGGTATTTCTCTCCCTCAGTGGAGGTTGTAGTATAAATTAGTTGTTGAAATAAAACACTGTTTTAGTTGACCATTATATCATATTTTAATAATTGTGTTTTATATAATGGAGATGTTATGATTACGTACGTTTCTGCCGTACACATCATGGTTAGACATTTGTATGATATAAGGCTGATTTAATTTCAATCTTAATTTTAAGAACTTAAACAGCTGATATAGTTTACCGTCCAGATTTGTTCACGTCATTGAACATATCAAGCGGTTTATGTCCTATCTATAAACGATTTGACAGCCATGTTTTGAGAATTCACTATGACTGAAATGCACCAATTGAGTATGATGTTGATATTGTAAACCCGTTGCGATAGGCTGATCATATTCATTTTGTTACAAACTAAAACAATTTAAGTGTTAAATAAGAAGCATGCATACATGTCTGTCCATCCATCCAGCGTACTACAATGTATTATGGTGTTACCGAACTTGTATCAACTCTTACATATACTCTTAGAAAAACAGTTAAGAGTGAGTTACGATCAATATCTTTCATCCGTGGGGTGGTGGGGGGTGGGGCGCACAGATCTTTAAAAAGAGCACATGCCTTTCGAAATATTTATGGTCTGGATATGTAAAATTCCAAACAAACATGTATTAACTTTGCCGACACACTGTTGTTACAGATGTGATCGTTATTAGTTATTATAGGACTGAAATGCTATTAGATTTAAAATGTTACACACCGGTGATTGTTTAGTTTTCTTTTCATTAGTGAATACAACTCCCAGTTCTCTGTTATTAAATGTTATACTTGTTACAACAATGAGACATAATTTGTGTCTGTATTTATATGTTTCGTTACCATTAATATTTCATTAAATTAATAATAAGATCGTGGTTTTTATATCCGTGAGATTTAAATTTAACAAATAAAAGATTTTCTAATAGATATATTCTAATACACGCATGGTCCCATATGCATTCTACATTTCGATCAACAGTGTAGCATGAACTAGCAAACTTTTATAAAACACTTACAGTGGTTTAATAATCGCTTTTAACATATTTTAGAAGGTCGTAACTGCCAGATACAATTTTGAAGAACATCTTCCTTCTCGATTATTAATAACATAAGCTCATAAGTGCAATTGTTCAGATTGCAAAGAACAGCCGCCGGTTTTTTTTTGCCGCGCCGGTTTTTGGCAAAAACAGCAAGTAATTCCGAATGAGATAGGGCGCTTTCGACTATATCATATGAAAGCACATATCAAATGATTGTAAAATTATATTCTATTTCATTGGTGACACTTTAATTTTTCCGAGAAATTTGACGCGAAGTTGACCTTTCCCATGGGAAAAGCCTATTTTCCCATGGGAAAAGCTTTTTTCCCATGGGAAAGGGTCTTTCCCATGGGACAATATATTCCCATGGGAAATGACTTGGGCAGTTTTCCCATGGGAAAAACAGAAAGTATTTATCTTGCAATATAATGTCAAAATAGTATGCGGCTTTCATATTTAGGGTCTATGATGAAGTTTTACAGCGATACGAGCACTTTGATATTTTCCCATGGGAATATTTTCCCAATATTGTAATTTGGGAAAATTTTCCCATGGGAAAATGAGTTATTTCTTAATAGCTAAAACAACACTTCAAAGCTTGGAAACATCTTCCATCGCAGTGTTGACAATTAAATATGCCATTATGTTTATAATTTAATGAAATAAAATCTTTCCCAAAATAAAATGGGAAAATTCTCCCAAATTGTTTTTGGGAAAATTTTCCCAAATGTTATTGGGAAAATTCTCCCAAATTGTTTTGGGAAAATTCTCCCATTTTTTGACTGGGAAAATTCTCTAAATAATTTTAAAGGAAATGAAAAAGAAAACAAATCTTCCAAATAAGTACAAGTCATAATATCAAACCAAAACAAGAGGCTCAAGAGGGCCTGTGGACGCTCTACTGGGTAAAACAGCTCTTATAGATTTAGATAGATATAGCTAGATATAGCTCTCTTCTCTTATAGATTTAACAAAGGAAAATACAATATAGCATTTTTCAACAAATCAAGGGCCATAACTCTGTTATTACTAACAAGATCTAGCTGGTTTTCGAAATTGTCCAAGGTTTCATTGATAAACTAGACATCATACGGAGGCTTCCTGCCAAATTTCGTAGAAATCCAGCAAGCCGTTTAAGAGGAGTTGCGCCGACAAGAAATTTAAAATAAAAATGTCAAAGGGCCATAACTCAGTCAAAAATCAGCGAACTGGAACAAAAACGTGATATGCACAACTAGACATCTTACCGATGCTTCCTGCCAAGTTTCGTCGAAATTCAACAAGGCATTTAAGATGAGTAGAGCCGACAAGAAATTTTGAAGTAAGTGTCAAGTAGTTAAAAAGATAATGAAAAAATCTATCAAAAAAAAAAAAAAATGAAATTTAAAAAATAAAACAAAACAAAAAAAAAATGAAATTTAAAAAATACAAAAAAACTGTTACCCCCGGTGCGCGTCCAAATTTGACACCAGGGTCACCATTTGAACAAACTTGGTAGAGGACCATAAGCTGATGCTAAATGTAATACATGAGAGCTCTGTGCCATGTGGTTCCAGAGAAGAAGATTTTTTTCAGTTTTTCCCTATACAAGCCTAAGTAAAACTGTGACCCCCAGGGTGGGGCCAAATGTGACCAATGGGTCACCATTTAAACAAACTTGGTAGAAGACCATAAGCTTATAGCAAATGCAAAATATTAAACCTCTGGCTCTTGCAGTTTCAGAGAAGATTTTTTCAGTTTTTCCCTATACCTGTCTATGTAAAACATATGACCCTTGGGGCGGGGTCAAATGTGACCCCAGGGTCACCATTTGAACAAACTTGGTAAAGGACCATTAGCTTATAGCAACAGCAAAATATTAAACCTCTAGCTCTTGCAGTTTCAGAGAAGAAGATTTTTTAATTTTTACCCTATACATGTCTATGTAAAACATGTGACCCTTTGGCCGGGGCCAAAAGTGACCCCAGGGTCACCATTTGAACAAACTTGGTAAAGGACCATAAGCTTATAGTAACAGCAAAATATTAAACCTCTGGCTCTTGCAGTTTCAGAGAAGAAGATTTTTTAAGTTTTTTCCTATACATGTCTATGTAAAACATGTGACCCTTGGGGCGGGGCCAAATGTGACCCCAGGGTCACCATTTGAACAAACTTAGTACAGGACCATAAGCTGATGCTATATGTAATACATGAGAGCTCTGTGCCATGTGGTTCCTGAGAAGAATTTTTTAAGTTTTTCCCTATACATGTCTATGTAAAACATTTGACCCTCGGGGCGGGGTCAAATATGACCCGAGGGTCACCATTTGAACAAACTTGGTAAAGGACCATAAGCTTATAGTAAATGCAAAATATCAAACCTCTGGCTGTTGTAGTTTCTGAGAAGAAGATTTTTTTTAAAAAAAATCCTATATAAGTCTATTTAAAACTGTGACCCCTGGGGCGGGGACAAATTTGACCCCCAGGGTCACCATTTGAACAAACTTAGTAGAGGACCATAAGCTGATGCTACATGTAATACATGAGAGCTCTGTGCCTTGTGGTTTTAGAGAAGATTTTTTAAAGTTTTTTCCTATATTTTAAGGTTTCGACCATATATGGTAATGGCAGCCACCTTGGATGTAGCGCAGACCTAATTTTAACAAATCTAAAAAGCATTCATCTAAGGATCATCCATGTGAAGTTTGGTCAAAATTAGCCAAGCGGTTTCTGAAGAAAAGTTAACAGACGACGGAACACGGACGACGGAAAACGGATAACACACCATCCCATAAGCTCTTCTGGCCCTTGGCCAGTAGAGCTAAAAAACACAAAAAAACAACACAAGAGGCCCAAGAGGGCCTGTATACATACGCTCTACTGGCTAACATGGCTCTTATACCATCAATGAAACAAGGGACGAGTGACTGCCATTTACGTTTTTTTGAAAGTTTTGGGCAAAAAACAGCTTTTTAACTAACTAAAGGGCCATAACTAAAGAATCTGGTAAAATTTGACAAAGATCAGATGAAAAATGAAGGCCCTACCGTATTAACGAGGCAAAATATATCATTTTTAACTAAATCAAGAGCCATAATTCCTGTTACTGGTCCGACTGGTCCAATACAACCTTGACCTTAGAGCAATATGAAACCAACAGATATATTTAAAAATAATTTTAAACAAATATATATTAAAAAAAAAAATTAATAATAAAAAATAGTCACAAAAAAAAAAAAAAATGAAATACAATTACAAAAGATATCACAAAAAAAAAAATATATATTAAAAAAAAAAAAAAAAAAAAAAAATAATATATATATCACCAAAAAAAAACAAATGAATCAAAAAAATTAATGAAAAACAAAACAAAAAAAAAAAAAAATTAAACAAGAAATATCACTGTAAGTGATAAATGTGTCCTTTGACCTCTAAGTATGACCTTGGACCCATTGACCTGGATTTTGTGCATGACACATCGTTTGGTTGTGGCGAGTTATTTGAAAATCCGTCCAGGCATGCAAAAGTTATTGACCGGACACGATTTGACCTTTGACCTGTAAGTGTGACCCTGACCTTGGGGCCACAGACCTGGATTTTGTGCAGGACACATCGTCTTGTTGTGGTGAGCACTTGTGCCAAGTTATTTGAAAATCCGTCCATGAATGCCAGAGTTATTGACCGGACACAATTTGTCTTTTGACATCCAAGTGTGACCTTGACCTTTAAGACCTGGGTTTTGCGTGCGACACAGCGTCTTGTTATGATGATCAGTTGTGCCAAGTTATTTAAAAATCCCTTCAGTGGTTGTGACGTTACGTCCGTACACGAAATTGTGTACTTGTTTTTGACCTATAAACTTCAAGTGTAACCTTGACCTTTGAGGTACGGATCTGGGTTTTGCGCGCGACACATCGTCTTGTTATGGTGATCACTTGTGTCAAGTTAAAGATCAGATGAACAATGAAGCCTCTATCGTCTTAACGAGGCAAAATGTAGCATTTTTAACTAAATCAAGGGCCACAACTCTGCTGTTATTAGTCCGATATGGCTGGTTTTCGAACTTGTCCGAGCTTTCATTGATATTATTAATGTGGTAAAGTTTGGTAAAGATAGGATGAAAAATGAAGGCCCTATCGTCTTAACGAGGCAAAATATAGCATATTGAACTAAATCAAGGGCCGTAACTCTGCTGTTACTGGTCCGATACTATGCTGTCATCAAAATGCATTTGAAAATTATTCTTGGTTAACTAAACAATTTATGGTTGTGGTCGTGTCTATATGTCGTTTGAACAACACAGATTGACTTCATGTATTGGAAACATATGATCATGTCTCTGTGGTGGTGACTTATCTTAAGTCTCTGTTGTTGGAATATCTCTCATCTCCATAAGGGTGGAATGTGGTTTGAATATCTATCTCTCTGTGGTTGGAATACAACAGCCCTATTAGTGGTTCGAATAACACAGACTGTATCCATGTATTGGAAATATATTATCATGTCGTTATGCTGCTGGCTTATCTCATGTCTGTGGTTTAAATATCCCTGGTCTCCAATGTGGTTGGAATATGTGGTTGCAATATGTCTCCATGTGGTTGTTAATACACTGGGTTTCTATGTGGTTCGATTAACCCATATTGTCTCGTTGTAATGGAAATATATATTATCATGTCTATGCTAGTGGCTTGAGTGGTTGGAATATTTTTCTCTTGTCTCCATGTGGTTGTATTATATCAGATCTCTATGCGGTTCAAATAACTCTTGACTTCATGCAACAGAATTGTATTATCATGTCTCTATATAGCTGGCCTATCACAAATATGAATGTAGTTGGAACATATCTTGTCTATATGCGGTTGGAATATATCAGGCATCTATGTGGTTGGAATATCGGTTCTCTTGTGGCACGACTATCACTTTTTGCTATATTGCTGGAATTAATACATCATGTGCCTAGTCTACGTGCTTGGAATATCGCAATCTAATCTACAGCTATGAGGCTGGAATAGCACATATGTATAACACATTATTCAACATTGTCATCACAAGTCTCCAAAGGTTGAAACATCAAAAGTATCTATGTGGATGGAATATGTCAGGTCTCTACATGGTTGGACTACATCACATCTCCATGTGGTTGTCCCACATCTCCATGCCGTCTCTCTGTTGCTAAAATATCACACGTTTCTGTAATTATGTGGTTTGAATATGTTTCGTGGTTGAAATATCTCTGTAGTAAGAATATTTTCATTCTTAAAGTATGTGGTTGGAAATATCGTGTGTGCTTTTATGTGGGAATATATCTCATAAAATCTCTATAGCTTAATATAGTGTGCATCTCTATGTGGTTGGAATACCTCATGTGTCCATGTGGTTGGAATATATTGCCTCCGTAGATTTGTTTGCACTATCTATCTGTCACCGGAGAACATGGAGCAAACCTGAAATACAATAAATTTATTATATTTTGAGTTCTCTGTAAACTGATCTTATGTTCATGAACAGTCTGTAAGCAAAGTAGAACCGGAAATGTAGCATTAAAGGACCACAGTTAAAGTCAGAATATGCTTATTGTTAACCTTAAGAGACGATAGAGACTTTGTATCAAGTATTTGTGTATAATATTACCGTCAAATTTGCATTAAATCCCACTATGAATCCAGCCGTTAATAAAAACTACTTTTAACTATTGTGTTAACATAAACATTACCTGTGCTATAAACCATTTGGATCTGCACACTTCCTGTGTTGTGCTTAGCGTCGGCTCAGCATGTAGGGGATACAGCGTAATTAGAGCACAAATATGTATTAGTGTGTACAGTTTAATTTTAGTCAGTTTATTTGTTAGCGTAATTCTCCAATTCGTAAGTGCTTCATCAGATGTTTTAGTTTATGTGTAAATAAGCATATTCTGCCTTTAACCAAATGCAATCCCAAACTTGCCTTTCATATAAACATTACAGATCAGGCAAAACCCACACTTTACTCGATTCGTCGAGTTTGGTCATATCGAGTGCCACGCGGATCTACGCGGAGTGACTGGTACTAGGTAAATCCACGCGGCGAAAGTACGCCATTGTCAGTCATTCGCACTCCAAGTTACTCCGCGTATATAGAATCCAATTAACCATGAGTGCTCACCTGTGGTGGTTTATTACTGGGAGAAAAGCAAATTTTTCCGACAGCGCGCTTGAAAAAGCCAATCGCCAGTATAAGTACAAACAATGAGACGCCGAGTGCATCTTTTCTGTGCAAGACTGATAAATACACTGAATAAATTTCGAAACAAATACGTATTTCAAAATTTTAATGCATTAATCACAAGTTTTGTTCGTTTCTGTTGTCCAAAAGTCACACTTCTTCAACCAAAATAAGTACCCATAATTCTTGGCCATGTATGTACCTTTTAACAAGGCGGCACTAACAACGGGTTTATGACCCGGAATTCTTTACAATTTTTTCTGATTATCTCTGACTCAAGAACTCGTCAACAAAATAATAAACAGCAGAATAAATTTGTTACAAATAACGATTAATTAAAATAAAATTATAATTTCCAGTATAAATACTAATTGCAGTCGTCGCGAAGTCGGTAATAGGAACCGCTCATTATAACTATCGTGACCCAGTATACATAATCCGGGCATTCAAATTTTTCCACATCTGCTTTTCCAAAAACAAAAGTAAAATTCATAACTTTCACATGACATCATCAAAATAATCTGACCAATCAGTGATCAATAAAATAAGACCTCCACTTTCGGGTAGGGTGTAAACTGTATATCGCTGGTGCTCAACTGATTTTAGCCCTTTAAAAAACTAGTTTGTATCACAGACCTAATAACAAATAGATTGGACACTACGAAAATTATCTAAATTTCACGTGGCACAGTGCGACAATTTCACAAATTATTTCCCAACTTTAAACACACATATTATGAAGAGTTTTATAGATACAAGTTTCATTCATGCCAAATACCATCACAAATTTAATTTTCTTTCCAATGATAGTATTTTTCTTACTCTTACATTTAGAGCAAAAAAGGAGTTTGACGGAAACTTTGACTATGTCAAAACCTTGATTTTTAAGAGAAAAGCGAAAAATTATGACATTTTTAACTTTAAACATCTTTTTATACAATTTCTTACATTCAAAATAAACATAAATTATTATAATACCATTTCGCTATTCACTATGAATCGTTTGAATGTATTCTCATCAAAATCGGTGAATTATTGAGAGAGGAGATAGAAGGAAAAGTTAAGGTGCCACGTGATATTTTGGTTACTTCATTGGTTAAGATAGGAAGTTTCCTATCTGTTTATTAATATGTCTGTGTTTGTATCGATAGTTATATTAAAAACTTTGTTTTTGGTGTACATATATGTATCTTCTTTTTGTGTTGTCTAATTTTAAAACACCAATATAGGTACATTTAATTTAAATCATGGTGTAATATTTTCATTTTCCATATAGAGATTGAGAAAAAAGTCCGAGTAAACCTACTGAATATCTTAACCTACCAGAAGTTGACCGGATGTGAAAGTTATGAATTGTCTTCTGCTTCGATTTTTTTGAAGTTATTAAATAAATATGCATTAAAATGACTGTAATTATAAAAAATTGCACCCTTTACCTGGGCAGTATCGACTCCGCGAACTCCCGAGTTTATCTACGCGAAGTATCATGGCATAAGTATCGCGTAAGTGATTTCCACTCTGAGTAGTTTTATCATCAAAACTCTGCGTAATTACGCGATTTGTAATTCCTCAGAGTAAAGTGTGGGTTTCGCGTGAGCTGTACTGTACCTACACACCAAGTTTCGGCAAATTTCAGGTCATTACTAAATAAAGTTATTTAGCGGACACCATTCTTCTATTTTTAGTAACAGTTTCCTTGACTCCAGTGACCCAAATCTCATACAAATTCATTCAAATATCTCATTCCAAACTAAAGATATTGTGGGGAAACCATTTTCTATATTTTTGGTGTAATTTTTACCATTTCTGTTGCCACAGCAACCACAATTTTTTACTTAATGAAAAAAAAAGATCTGCATGATCTCCTAAAGTTCTCCCTCTTACCTACACACAAATTTTCATTATATTTTAAAGCATTTCTTTTGTTATAAAATGATACATATTTTGTGTATTTTTACTATATCTGTAACCATATTTCTGTCAGATCAACAAAATAAAAAATAAAAAAAATATTGGGTATATTCCCCTCATTGCCCTCTACCAACATGTCAAGTTTCATAAAAATATCTTAAATACTTTTCATGATCCATATTTGTGGGACGGACTGAAAGACTGACTGACTGATGGGGGCAAACCTCTGGTCCCCTCAAGTGACACACCAGTAGATTACTAACAAAAAAAATATAATTTCTACAATTATCAGCGAGGTTATTTTTGTCAATGCTTATCTGTGTATCGTTATCTTATTACGATACAGTCCCCACAATATGGTACGTGTGAAAGAAAGTCGCGCTATAATCGTATCACGATTAATCATTGCACCCCTAGTTTTTGGGGTACTGCGTATAAGTATGTGAAGTTACTACGTATACCATATTGTTCCTTTTTAACGCCCCCTCCCTAATATATGCCCCTCCCCCCAGGCACCGTGAGTAAACACCTCCACCCACTGTGCATAAAGTGAAAAACCTTACCTTAAAAAGTGGTATTAATTCGCATACACAACTAATATATCCACAAAAACTTTTATCCATGTGTATTTCAAGTATAGTGCACTAAGGGTTTTAGAGTTATAATAGAGTTACATAAGGCTCAATGAATGATCAGTTTACACTTTAATAAACGCCCCCCTTTTGAAAAATGTAACGCCCCCGGGGGCGTTAAAAAGGAACAATACGGTATGTATGTGAAGTTTCATAAACATAGGTCAAACATTTTTTTTTTGTTATGGCCAGTTATGAGTTTGCTTATAGGTTATTGAATTTGTCTGTTATGTATGATGGTGAACCTAAGGTACCAGTCACCTCAGGTTTACCCAAAGTGTCTGGTATGGGTTCGATTCTCATTTTACTGTACATATAAAATGACATACCAGTAAAATATATCACTTATTTGCATCATGAGAGATGGATTTTTATCCAAGTACTTAATAACGTACCATGTCCTTCATATAACAGTCAAAGCATCAATCAAATCCTCCTTGGACAGGTACTTCTGTAAAAAGACAATGCAAAATACCTTAGTATTAATGAGCTGGAATAACCTTAGGCCAAGTCTGATTTTATTGAAGAAACAAGAAAGATGGAAATTCAACTTAAACCAGGATTTCCCTAAGCTACCCGCGACATTTTTTTTAATATTTCTTTCCATATAACCCACTCACCAAGTTGCTTCAATTTCTCAATCCTAACTCACGGAAGTTCAGTATTGGGCGGAAACCATTTTTCTTTCTCTTTTTTTTTACACCACACAACATGACGTATGCATAAAACTCACCAAAGAGAAAAATATCAGACATTTTCTTTGTTTGTAACCTTCGAAATAAAGGGGGCTGGCATGGCGCAGTCGGTAGCGCGGCGGATTTGTAACCGGAGGCCCCGGCTTCAATCCTCCGTGATGCCACTGAGTTTCGTCGGTGTGTTCTTGGGCAAGACACTTTTGCCTAGCCCCGTCCCCGGATTCCTTGTATCCTTCCCCTCTCTATGGGGCGGCTCTGAATAACCTATACTGTGTTGATGAGCCGTTAAACAACATTCAATTCAATTCAATTACCTTCAAAATACTCCCGTTCTCATGACAGTATGCATAAATTATGATAATTAATTTATAAATAGAGTTGATGACTTTATAATAAAATAATTAAAAAGATAGTATATTTATCATAAATAAAAGGATAGTTCATCAAAATAATGTAAACATGTTGACAATTTCCTTTTCTTTAAAATTCATCACCCCTATTCTCCATAAATGCAGTTTCCAATTACCTTGAAGGCAATACAATTCATTAATGACATTATTTTTTAGTCTGATGAGTCTGTTATTGTTTCTAGAAATGTTCAATCATTGAATCTTATAACAGTTACTAACAAATACGAAATACACAATATGTGCATACCTTGATTCTGACATGTTTACGTAAAATGTTATAACATTTATATCATAACAATTTAGTAGAAGGGTCACAGAAAGCATTTGAGTTTCCCTTTTCTTCTATTCAGACTAGATCTATTGTTTACAGTTTCGTTTTTGTTCGTCAAACCGTTTCAGTACTGTGATACCACAGAACACCATGCTAGTCAATGAAAACCCGTACATTTTCCTTTATTCAGGCTATTGCAGGCCTTTTTACCAATTTTGGAAAATTTGCAATTATAGTATTATCAATAAATACCTTTTATTCAACGTCTGTGCAAGCATAAAAAACAAATAGCTTCTTCTCATTCCTATAACAATTCTCATTGTAAAACCGGGTACCATTTATGACCATTTTGGCAGTGAAAAGTACAATTTTTTTATCTGCTATATATGATTCTTAGAACTTAACATTTTCAACATTATTTTTCAAAAAAATATATTTTAGTCAAGCACATATTTGCTTTAGCATTTATTTGTTATTAGTGCAGTGTTTAATCGGCTGATGTTAATAATTCCCTATTAAAGGAATTCAACGAAACTGATCTCTTTACATACATTTTGGATAATGTTCGTTTTTCAATGACGTGACAATTTTATCTCAATAGTTTCTGTTTTGGAGCTAACAATACAGGTAATGTATAATACTTACATAGTTTGTATGCATACTTTTTTTGCAGATACGGCATATTTTAGCTATAATCAGTCTGCTAAATTAAAATATAAATTGTAAGTAGATGCAGATATTTTATTGTCATTGGTTTTCGCTGTAACATCAAGGGTTACACATATCGACCATAGGGGTCCGGCTCATGTGCTTTGTCGGTAAATACCAGGTCATTCTCACTAAGCTCAGTCTATGCTGAAAATTGTTTTAATTAAAAGAGCAAATCATTTAACTCTACATGCCTCCTATAACCAAGTGTTCAAGGTGTCCAACATTGGTATATATTTTAATATTGCTCAATACAGTAATGAGAAATCGTCATCGAAACGTTGAGAAATCGTCATCGAAACGTTGAAAAACTGGTCCAAATCTTTAGTCGGAAGACCCCGTGCCTAAACACAGTCACTCTGTAAACAACAACTCTAACGGCAGTTGCGTACGAAACTAGACCAAGAATCATTTAGTCGTCACCGCAGATAATGAATGCTAATTATTTTCTTACCAGTTAATTCAATGGAAGCTACATGTTCTCTTTTGTTTACAACCGTCAAATTTGGTTTCAATATGGCTCCATATTGGTCTGGTACCCATAACCCCCTGCGCTCGAAGAGATAATAGCGAGCGCAGTAGGGGAAGGGTACCAGATCAATATGGCTGCCGACGAATGTCTGCGTGGAAGGGAATAAATCTTAATGACAGTTGCCTGTGACAGTGTATGGGGACAGGTTGCAGATCATAATTTACTAAATGTGTTGTTAGATACTATGGCGCTTTCTTTATTTGAATAACAATAAAATATCCACATACTACCTGTCAGCTACTACAGTGTCTGTGAGTACACATATGTACTTATTGTAGCCAGGGAGTATTAAGTATACGGGGAGGAGAAGCGGATCGTTTTGCCGTTTTATGTTGTCGCGCGTGTGTTTCACTACTGCATGAAAATGACTACTGGTTGTTTCGTGCGTGTGTGAAAAACAGCAAATTCTCATAAATTATTACACTTACAAACTCAACAAAGGTGCGCAATGTAAACATAAGTACTATTTATTCACATTGTGTCCTGATACAGAGCGTGTATTTGTTTGCATGTATAAAAGCACATTTTACCAGACGGTTCCGTATAACAAAGATGGCGCCACTCTACACCAGAGCCCCAGATAAGCTGCGTATTTGCGTAATTACCCAATTAAAACAATGGAAAACCAAATTGAAATTAAAATCAAGCGTACCAAAAAGCATATGAAATCCCATTTAAGCAATTATTTAAAAAATGTGTGCGTACAAACTGTTTTCCATTATTGTAATCGCACGTTGTCTCTGACTTTCGTAGAATGTAAACAAATCTTCGTCATTCTGTATTCTCCCGGTTAATTAGCGAACCCGTCTAGTAGACGTTACTGGAGTATTTAACAGTATGTCGCTATAGAACAAATAGTAATTTTGTAAACCAATCCAATATAAAATAAAGTCTAGATCACTATGTGGCTTGGTAAGTTTCAAGCGTTTGTGTAAAATGGCATCCGTCAAAAGAGGTTGTAGAAAGGCAAGTATAAATACATAGCAAAACAAAATTGTAGGGTATTTTGGAATTCCCAAACCATTAGATGGTGACGGGGTTGTTTCGGGAATTATAGAGGAATTAATCGATATATGTATTCACCCGTCAATTCCAATTGTTCACAATGTATTAAACAATATTTTGTCATCAGTAACAAATCCGACGGCAATCGTGTAGTTACTAAAACCGTTAGAGACTGGAAAACTAAATATCCGTGGCTAATTGTCGTCAGTAATGATGATGATGAATAAATCTGAATCGTGAACTATTCAGCGAAAATAAAACAATCAGTTAAAACATAGTTAGAAGTTACAGTTTATGTTTCCAGCGTAAATGGAGTTTCTATGATAGAATTTTCAGCAACTCTGCAGTTCAGGTCGAAAAGGTTCTAGGCCCATTTCCCATGTTTTATCTCGATGGTTCATGCCTGTTAGGCGCCATATAACCTCTCATGGGTTGGTAAAAATTCATGTGAAATAGAAGCCACAACAGAGACTCATACAACACACAACATAAAGATCTGAAAAGTACACTATTGTAAGTACCTATTTGTACTATTTTGTGTTGATACCCAATTAACGAAACATTTGATGAGTGAATTACTTATTTTTAATCAGTTGTATTTTAAAATACCCAATTGACAAAAATATAGGTGGGTATTTAAGCAAATCAAACCAATTCTTATCTGGGGCTCTTCTGCACCAAATAAAAAATGGTGACGGGGAATACATGTAGCTATTGCAAGCGAGATACGAGACTACGGGTTATTTAGGCATTAATAATAACAAAAAGTGAATAGTAGGCATATTTATCTTTGTCAAGAAGGTAATTTCAAGGTGGTGATTATAAGACAAAGCCTAAAACGAGGTGATGAAAATGTGCCTTTTGAGATATCAGCTGAAATTTTTAATTTGTCAAATTAAAAATGGTCTGGAGCTATTGCAAACGAGATACGAAGTATGGATTATACTAGGCATTAATAATAACCAAAAAAGTGAATAGTAGACATGTTTATCTTTGTCAAGATGGTAATTTCGTGATGTCGATTATTATAGAAAGCCTTAAAAAAGAGGCTGTAAAAACTGCCTAATTTGAGATGTTGGCTGAAAGTTTAACTTTTTCACATGCAACGCGCTTACAATCGATTTACCTGTATCGATAAAATAGTAAATAGTTAATGGCGGCGTTTTAGCGCGACAACATAAATCGATAAACTAGAGCGTCTATGAACCCATTTCTCCTCCCCGTATACTTACTCCCTGTTGTAGCTTACTATAGTGGTGAAATAATGTTCAGGTTATATGCTGCTAATTTTTAAACTTGTTATTAGAAATCCACTAATAAAGACTGAGATTTTTAATTTTTTTTTTATTTATTTTAGAGACCAATACAGGATTTGTGCACACACTAAATCATTTTGAATTCCTCAAAGTGTTAGATTCAACTATGTTTCACATTTCTGTTCTTTTTGAAGAAAAAGCTTATTAATGTGTGTTTTTTTCCTTTCTTTTTTTATATATTTTTTTAATTAAAATAAACAATTAGTCTCAGCTGCTGAATGCAGTCAATTTAATATCTGTAATTGTTGTAAAGATATGACCCAGGGCCCTATATATCAATTTTCATTCCAGCATGACCTCACCAGTGGCATATGATTCAATACCCCATGCTGTCAATCACTGGCACTTGGTGCTGCTCAATTAGTGGTTTATGGTGTGTCCCTGTTATGTAATCAGCTTATTAGTTATAAAATTCATGGCACACTTTTGGTGTTACAACAGGCCTTGAAGGGGTTCAAAAAGGGTAATTGATAAGACACAACTGTATTTAATACAGCAGAGGATATAAAGGCAGTAAAAAAAAAATTGAATTATATATATAAAACTTGAATAAAATATTATTAAATAGATTACCTGTCAATGCAAGTATATATTTTATATCTTGTTGTATATTTTAATACTTAGTTTTTGATTATAATGTGCCTTGACTTTTAAAGGTACTACCGTAACCATAGTTTGTTAATCCAATAATATTGATAATTTACTTTCAAATAAAAGGTAATGCAAATTTTCTTATTTTACCAAAGTGTTAACATTTCAATTAATATTATTCTACCAAAGTTTGAAATGTATTAGTGGTTGAAAATAATCAAAATTTTGCAAAAACTATTCAACTTACAGCAAATATGCAAGTTAGATAAATGCAGAAAAAACTATCTTGCAATTAAACAAAATCAAGATTGCCGTGTTCGTTTTATTTAAAAATTACCTTCAGCTTTCATAATTGAAGAAATCCAAAAGGCGGATCCTCTGCAGGGGCGTATCTGGGCGTACGCACGTGCGTACAGGCTATTAAAGAAGCAAAAATATAAAAATGGCTAAAAATGCGAAATATGCAATAAAAACTGAAGGTATATGGGGGTTAGGCACATTTGTGAATCCAAAACTCGATGGTGCTTATACCTAAATTAGCCCCAGGAACGCCCCTGCTCTGTCATGGTTAACAGTGTAAACTATTGCGAACGAGATACGAGACTACGGGTTATATTATAATAACAAAAAGTGAATAGTAAACATAGAGATTATTTAACTGCTGGGATCGATTATAGGGAAATGGTAGGAGATGGTAGACGTATGATATTGTAAGTTGTTTAACGGCTCATCAACACAGTAAAGGTTATTTAGAGCCACCCTTAGAGAGAGGGAAATGATACATAGGAATCCGGGAACCGTGCCCTACTCTTATTATCGAATAGATTCCTATGGTTCTTTAACTTGCTTGGAGGATAGACCGATACACGGGACCACCTGGTTTACGTCCCCATCCGACGGACGAGGCTAAGGGCAAGTGTCTTGCCCATGAACACACCGACGAAACTCAGTGGCACCACGGAGGATTGAACCCGGGGCCTCCGGTTACAAGTGAAAAAAACACCGAACAAAACACGTCTACCATCGAGTGATGGTGATGGATTTCCCTATAATCGAACACAGCAGTTAAATAATCATTTTAAGTCATCTGTGCATGATTTTAACCGAAATTCTTCGCTTTATTGATAGCGTTTTATTGAACGCTATCGAGATGACGTCGACGTCAGCACCACTTTAATGACGTCATAACTCAGTGTCACAGTTAGTTACTTTTGTGTTCGGTGTTAGGCAATAATATTTAGCTATTATGAATATTATAGCCCCGTGTGGTTGCCGGGGGCCCCGTTTGGTCACGGGGCAAAGAATACGGCCACTGCAGATCCCTTTGGAGGGAGAGGGGTAGAATCCCCCCAAATTCATGTTCATTTTATCATTTTTTGTTCATGTTCATTAAAGGTCTTCATCATGATCCCTGCATTGTTTCAGGTGCTATCTCTCTCGCATCAAAAGAGCAGTGGCAGAAAAACAATAACGTGGCTCCAGCGTAAATGGAGTTTCTACGATAGAATTTGCAGCAACTCTGCAGTTCAGGGTGAGAAAGTTCTAGGCCCATTTTCCATATTTTATCTCAATGTACATGGAAGATGAGCCTGGCATGTTCATGCCTTTTAGGCGCCATATAACCTTTTCATGTGTTGGTGCGCCTTAAAACCCCAATTCAATTCACTGAGAAATCCCAATCTTTCACCGATGAAAATGTTTACAATAAATATTTATCTTTGTCAAGAAGGTAATTTTACGGTGGTGATTATAAGACAAAGCCTAAAAAGAGGTGATGAAAATGCCTCTTTTGAGATATCAGCTGAAATTTTGAATTTTTTAAATTAAAAATGGTGTTTAGCTATTGCAAACGAAATACAAAGTACGGGTTATATTAGGCATTAATAATAACAAAAAATGAATAGTAGACATATATGTTTATCCTTGTCAAGAACGTAATTTCGTGATGTTGATTATAACAGAAAGCAGTAAAAAAGAGACTATAAAAACTGCCTATTTTGAGATGCTGGTTGAAATTTTAACTTTTCAAATGTAACGTATACACGCTTACGATCGATTTACATGTATCTATAAAATGGTAAATGGCGCTGTTCTAGCGCGACAACATTAATTGATAAACTAGAGTGTTTATGAATCCGTGTCTCCTCCCTGTATACTTACTCCCTGGTTGTACTGGTTAATACAGAATTTATCTATTTACTTAATACATGTAATACCGATAAAATTGATAAAGTAAAACAATTAGGAACAACAACATGGTTATAACAATAAACTTGATAAATTAAAACAGTTAGGAACAACAACATGATTATAATTGAGTGATCTTTAGTTTCATTACAGTTTGTCATTATCCTTTTTTTAAAATTAATTCATAGTGGTCTTTTTCCATTATTTATTTTTGATATTGCACCCAATGCGAAGTAATAATGATTGTACATATGCATTGATAAAACGAAGAAGTCGAAACTTTATTTTCTCAAAACTAATTTAATTGTTGATAAAATCATTTAATAAATTATTAGCACTCCTTCAATATAAGAGTAAACTATTTACTATTCCATTTTTGAAAGATGCAGCATGCACATGAAATCCCATAAAATAGGCAAATGCAATAAAGAAATGAAAATATATTCTGGATAAAACTTGCATATATTAAATAACAAAGTTTTATAAATAGTCGACTTGATTTATAATATAAACCTCATCTTCTATATATAATTATGTAGTAAATTATGAAATGAAGCTTGATTAAAAATAGATTATTTGAATGTAAAATACTGGGATTTAATTTTATCTACATGTATGGTTTTTAACACTTCAATTTGAATTGAGTTGCATGTTGTTTAACTTCTCATCAGCACATTAAAGGTCATTTAGAGCTGCCCCAGATACAGGGGACGGATATGTACGAATCCAGGAACCAGTCCTACTCCTAGTTACTATTGAATAGATTTCTATGGTTCTTTAACAGGCTCTGAGGGTACATTCTGATACATGGGAAAGCCCGGTTTACATCCCCACTTCATGTACATTTTGTCATTATTTATCAATTTTTCATGCTCATTCAAGGTCTTCATGACAACGTATATATGCAAATGTGGAAACGTGGCTCCATCGTAAATGGAGTGTCGACAATAGAATTTGCAGCAACTCTGCAGTTCTGCAGATTAGAAGGTTCTAGGGCGATTCTCCATATTTTTATCTAGATGTAAATGGAGGATGAGCCTGGCATGTTCATCCCTGTCTGGCACCATAATGCTGTTCTAACTTAAGTACTTAAACCATGAACAGTTATAAATACTACATTTGACACATTTAAAGCAAAAATATGATCTGCCATTTGTTTTATTTCAGTACCTTTTCAGTATTCTTTAATATATCCAGCCAAGTTGATTTTTTCATTATTTTGTTGGAACAGATTAATCCCATGTAAACATGTTGTAAATGCCAAATAACAGCTCATCAGATCTTTCTCATATATGATATATGGTAACTACTAAGTGGAAGACCCTGGCCATGCATACCTCACCTGTCATAGATCACAGGATAATCTTTGATTAACCAATCAGATCTGGCCAATACCTTCTTGACTTGACCAGGGAGGAGTTTAGTTTCAAGAAGTAACATGTGGTGTTTGTCATATCAACATAATTAACTGCATAACTATTTATGGTTATAAATAAGACCTATTTAATAGTGTATGCTTTGGACAGTGGAAATTGTTAATTCCTTCTAGCATTTTATGGGTGAGATATTGTTATTTTTTTTAGTATTCATCAGGTTATCAAGCATTTTAACAATTCAAAAGCAATTTTAGGTTAGGAATTATATCAAGAAAATAAGTTTTTATCCATTGAAAATTCAGCTGTACGAACAATCTAAAATTGGAAATCCCCGAAAGCAATACAAATAAAATCAATAAAAAAAAACACTTTCAAAGCTCAACCTTATTGAGAGAACTGAGTTTATGTGGCTCTTATATGTAGATACATTAACTATTTATATTTTTATACTACTCATAAATGTAATCTTAATGACCTTTTTTGTTTGATTTATAGTTTGTTAATTCATTTCACTCAATTTCTAAGATGCTGTTTTTCATCATGTTTTTGGAAAGTTGGGTAATTCATTTAACCCTGTTTCTAAGATATTTTAGAAAATATTAGAAATGTTTTAACATTTTAACTAAGGTAATATATTTGATATTCATAAATACTCTGGATTCAAAACTACCTATATATTTATCCGCCAAATGGCTATTAAACTGGTTCCCTGATTACTCTGCGGTATACAACAGGGTACCAGTTGGTTCCCCGATTAGTCTAAGGTATGCAAGAGGGTACCAGTTATGACAAATAGGACGCATTCATTTTTAAAATGTCAAATGTGTACGCTTTTTTAAATCAAACTCCTCCTTGATTTACGGCAATATTTTGAAAATGGTGAATTGTTTGAAATGGCATTATTGTGTAGATTCGTGTTCAGGTCTTGGATGTTGTAAACACTCATTTTGTTCAAAATGAACATTTGTGAATTGAAATTGGATAAAAAGAGGACACATTTCTTCTTTAAAAAATGAAATGTATACTGCCTTAAGTGACTTTGGATTAAAACTCCTCCTTTATTAGTAAGCAATTTTCAGAAATAACAAATCAGATATACCGTATAATTCCTAATAAGCGCTACCCCCAGGGTGTAACATTTTGAAAATTGAGATCAAAAGTACATAATTTTACTTTTAAACGGACATTATTTAATGATTTTCTTTACCAAGAAAACCCCCCGTGTGGTTGCCAGGGTAGAATACAACCACTGCAAACACACCGTCACATGCAGAGGGGTAGGACCCCCCCATTCATATTCATTTTGTCATTTTTTGTTCATGCTCATTAAAGGTCTTCATCATGACCCCTGCATTGTTTCAGATTAACTTGCAATTTTTGGGGTTTTAAAAATATATTTTCTGAAAAAATGGTAGGGGAGATGTGGGGTGGGCGTTTATTAGGGGAGTGGCATTTATTAGGGATTATATGGTATTGGTATTGTTAAGAAGATGCAATATCTGGCATTTGATATCAAAAAAGCGTTTATTTTGGTCTAAAATATGTGAACTGAAAATGGTTTAACATATGAACGTGTTTTTCATTATCAAGTGTAATGTGCATATTATTTAAATCTAACTGCTTCTTTAGTAATGACATGCATGATGTTCAAACTCATGATCTGATTATATTGGTATTGCTAATTTAGAGTTGGCTACAAGTTTGTACTTTCAAGAAAATTTTATTTAGATCTCAAATTTGTGTATTGAATTGGTACAAAACAACAACAGAACGCGTCATTTATTAAAAGTTTGATACCTTTTTGAAATTAACAATTTCAATTTATTTATGGCATGATGTTCAAACTTGCGGGTTGATTCACAGACATATTAATAATGATATTAGGCTTGTGGTTGATTATAGCATTATCATGCATTTTTCAAAAGATATCTTGGCTCATTTTGAATTTAAGGAAAACTTAGCATACAAACACGTATTTTATCAATTTTAATATGTTCGTAGAGATAACATGATACTCATTTAACCTGTATGCCTATCCATCATTGTTTTACAATAAAAAAAAATTGAATTCCGACATTTACATTTTTAACAAATCTTAATCATTGTCTCACCAACAAGCAACAACTCAGATTTAGCACCCATTTTATCAGGGCCCTGATGTCAGTTTTCATCCCAGATTTCATATAACAATTAACATGTCGCCAGTTGTCAATCATTTATCCATTTCAACCAATCAAACCAGATGATACCTCCGACAAACAACAGCACGTGTATAAAGCACGTGCAACTATGTTGTATAAACTATTGTCAATATACTCCGACATCAATAATAGGGCGGAGATATCTAAGTCACTGGCGACATGTCAATTAAGAGGCGCGTTCATTTCCCACACTATTATATTTTTTACCGCCTTTCAAAAGGAAACAATATGCCACAATGACTGAATTATATTTGGTACCACACTTTAAAAGGTGACAATATGCCAACAAGGGTTTGAAAATGCTACAACCACCGATTGAGCATGACCATTATACGGTATAACACGAATGGATAGAAATAAGTCGATCACAGTGTTTGATCTGTTTATTTGGCATAACATGGAGGAGTAGGAAAAATAGGGTGTTACTCATTTGTGTATTTGCTTAAATAACAACCGACATGAAGTTGTTAACTCATTGGCTGGCATGGCACAGTCGGTAGCGCTGCGGATTTGTAACCTGAGGCCCCGGGTTCAATCCTCTGTGGTGCCACTGAGTCGTCGGTGTGTTCTTGGGGAAGACACTTTCCCTTAGCCTCGTCAGTCGGATGGGGACATAATCTGGGCAGTCCCGTTTATCGGACTATAATGGCCGCCACGGCGACTCAAAGTTTACATAGAGTTATATAGAAAAAGGTTAAAAATGACATCTTCTCTGAAACCGCTTGAAGGATTTTGATGAAACTTATTCACAATGATATTTGGGATAGTTCATCTCAGAGTTAAGTTTTTCGCAGCCGCCAGTCATCCAAGATGGTCGCCATGGCTAAAACTAGGTCAAATTTAAGGAAATTTCAAACGACATCTCAGACGAAACCACTTATTCCATTCTACTGATATATCATTTACTTGTTCCTTCGGTTGGCCTCTATCAAGTTTGTGTTTTTAGTTATCGTCGAATAAATCGTCGAATAATCAAAATGGCGGCCACGGCGACTCACAGTTTACATAGAATTATATATATAGGAAAAGGTTAAAATGACGTCTTTTCTGAAAGTCCCTCTCAGATTTGTGTTTTTCGCGGCCGCCAGTCATCCAAGATGGCCGCCATGGCTAAAACGGGTCAAATTTAAGTAAATTTCAAACAACATCTCCTCCGAAACCACTTATTCCATTCTTGTGAAATATATACATGTTCCTTGGGTTAGCCTCTATCAAGTTTAAGTTTTTTGTTATCGTCAAATAATCAAAATGGCCGCCACGGCGACCTAAAGTTTACTTAAGAGTTATATAGGAAAAGGTTAAAAATTACATCTTCTCTGAAACCGCCTGAAAGATTTTGATGAAACTTAAGCACAATGATATTAGGGATATTCCCTCTCAGATTTGTGTTTTTTGCGGCCGCCAGTCATCCAAGATGGCCGCCATAGCTAAAACTAGGTCAAATTTAAATAAATTTCAAATGACATTTCCTTGGAAACCACTTATTCCATTCTTGTGAAATATCATATACATGTTCCTTGGGTTAGCCTCTATCAAGTTTGTGTTTTTCATTATCGTCAAATAATCAAAATTATTCAAAATGGCTTCAACGATAACCCAAAGTTTACATAGAGTTATATATAGGAAACATGTTTCTTGGGTTGACCTCTGTCATGTTTATGTTTTTGAATCACATCATGCAAGTAGAGCATCTACAGGCCCTCTTGGGCCTCTTGTTTATTATTATAATTTTTTTCGTTTAAATTTTTATTAGCTCTACTGATCAGAGATCAGCAGAGCTTATGCCGTGGTCAGGCGTCCGTCCGTCCGTCTGTCTGTCTGTCCATAATTTTTTTTTTGTAGCAGACTTCTCTGAAACTATTGAATGGATTTTCATGAAACTTTACAGAAATGTTGCCCATGAAGTCTAGTTGATCCTAGCAAAAATTCATGTTGATATGAAGTCGAAGATGGCCGCCAAATCTAAAAATAGATTTTTAAAAAACAATTTGGTAGCGACTACTTCTTGAAAACTCTAAGTGATATTGATATGGGACTAAAATGATCAGCATGACATGATGTCGGTCCCTGTCGAAAATCGTTTTGATTCGACGTTAAACATGGCTTCCAGCGGCCATCTTTGTTTACATAGAGTTATTTAATAAAAAGTTGTAGCGACTACTCAGGACTCTGAAACTACTCGCCAGATTTCCATGAAACTTCACAGGAATGTTGCTTTGATGTCTAATTGATTCTAGCAAAATTTCAGGTAGGCCGGATATTCAAGATGGCCACCATGGCTAAAAATAGATTTTCAAAATACAAGTTTGTAGCGACTACTTCTTGAAAACTATATAAGTGATATTGATATGGGACTTTTTCTAAAATGATCAGTATGACATGATGTTGATCCTTGTCAAAAATTATTTTGATGCGACGTTAAACGTGGCCGCCAGCGGCTATCTTTGTTTACATAGAGTTATATAAGGAAAACTTGTAGCGACTACTCCTCTGAAACTACTTGACCGATTTTCATGAAACTTCACAGGAATGGTGATCTAGCTATCAAAAACCTATCAGTAGAGCTTCAAGGTCATTGACCTCTTCTTTATTTTTAAAAAAAAAAAAAATCATTGTTATTTTTGTTTAGTTATTTTTTTTTCTTCTTTTCTTTGACCAGCCAGATCGGACCCGTAACAGCAGAGTTATGGCCCTTGATTTATTTGAAAACATATTTTGCCTTGTTAAGATGATAGGCCTTCATTTTTCATCTTCATTTTCAAACTTTACCAGATTGTTAATATCAATATAAGCTCTGACAAATTTGAAAAACAGCCAGATTAGACCATTTGCACAGGAGTTATGGCCCTTGATTTTCTAAAATGTGCTATATTTTGGTCTCATTAAGACGAAAGAGCCTTCATTTGGGCGGATTTCAGTGAAACATTTCAGGGATGATCAGTACCAAGCCTAGTTGTACATATCGTCACCGAGTTCAGGTTGAATGATTTTGGCTGAGTTATGTCCCTTCAAAGGTTTTAATACACAAACTTTGTCCAGACTAGTTCTCCTGAACCCCTGGCCGGAATTAAACGAAACTTTTTAGAATGATCAGTTCCAGGTCTAGTTTTGCAAATCATCGCCGTGTTCCGGTTGAATGATTTTTTGCAGAGTTATAGCCCTTTAAAAATTTTAATACACAAACATTGTCCGGACTAGTTCTCCTGAACCTCTGGCTGGATTTCAGCAAAGCTTGGCAGGGATGATCAGTACCAAGACTAGTTGCGTATATCATCGCCAAGTTTCGGTCGAATGATATTATACATAAACTTTATGATTAGCCAGTAGAGCGTCCACAGGCCCTCTTGGGCCTCTTGTTTTAAAGATGATCTATCATGAATTATTGAAAATTAATCAAAATTATACTAAGATGAGAGCGTAAAATAAAGCCTAAAGCCTAGCACCAATTCATCATTGCATTTATATGCCCAGAATGGTAAAAAATGGTCTACTACACTAAGTTTTGATCATACTGAATAAACAGGAATAGAGGAAAATAATACAGGTATATGTCACTTTCTTGAAAATGTTAACCAGTAGAACAACCTTGTGCTGTCGTCATCTTAATATTTTTGTAACTTAACAAGAATTTTAATTTATAAATTATATTTAATTTCAGGTTCACTCAATGTACTCCAGTGACAGATAGATATTCCAGCAACATCGAGTCATACTATATTCTCAATGCTGAAACCTATACAATATTCCAACCACTTGAACAATGAGAGACTGAAAATATTCCAATTGAAAATAGACAAGAGATAGTTCAACCACATACAGACGCGAGCCTTTCCAACTACATAGAAATATGAGACCTTCCAATGGCATAAAGACGTGAAATATTTCAACAGCATAAAATTGTAACATATGTCAGCCACATAAGAGATATATCAACCAATAGAGACCTGATAGACTTCAACCAAAAGGAGATCTAAGATATTTCAAC
The DNA here is from genome assembly GCA_037043455.1 of Cyrtodaria siliqua. Classification (NCBI taxonomy): domain Eukaryota; kingdom Metazoa; phylum Mollusca; class Bivalvia; order Adapedonta; family Hiatellidae; genus Cyrtodaria; species Cyrtodaria siliqua. The sequence goes on along the minus strand of JAWPHD010003643.1, from coordinate 73,629 downwards.
CACTTTAAGATACTTCAAAAACATACTGAATGACCTGAGATATTTCTACCATGCAGAGACCAAAAAATAAAATGTTCTAGCCGCATGATGACAATATATATTTCAACCACAGATGCTTCAGATTCAGATATTTTAACCACATAGATCTAAGATATTTCTACCACATGGATACAAAACATATTACAACAGATATAGGCCTGAGATATTTCAACCCCATGGAGATGTAAAATAATCCAACAGCAGGGCCTCGAGATGTTCCAAACACATAGAGGCTGGAGATTTTTCAACCAAGTTACAGACATGAGATACTGAGGAAAAAGACGCAGCTCTTCGCATATTTCATAAGTTGTATTATAGCCATGTATGAGCACATAAACAATGGAATGAAAAACAGATAAAACCGAGTGCACCGTCAAACATTAATGGTACGGAGCATAAATCAATCAAAAATCAAAACCAGTGTGAACTAAGATAATTATTATGTTTTTCAAGTGATCTTCTTAGCTGAATTGCCAAAGATTATGAGTTGTAATGATTAATCAGTTGTAACTCACTGATCATCTGTTACTTAGACATCCGATTATGGTGATTGATTATGGAAGTCTGTAAGCGGTCATTGGTAAAATGTAAAAATGCACCTTAATTAATGTTAAGAAACATGATTATCCAGGAGACAATCTGTCTTACCAGCTTTGTTACAATTAGATGTTTGATCAGTTTTACAATCAGCAAAATTGACTCGCATGTTATGGAGATTAACTGCGATGATAATGTAGAAAAGGGCAAATTTTGACTAGTAATATATATGATTAATTCAGTGAACTCTTTTCGCTTTTCACACAATTTGATAAGAAGGTTGATATAGATTGTGTTGCATATCATATTCAGTGCGATTTTTCCTAGACCACACTTGAGTTTACCCTTTTAAGAGTTTGCTTCAATAAGATTGAGGATAATTTTGACAGTGAGTGAAATCAAAGAATGTGACAACAACAACATTTACAGTATTGACTTATGTTGTAAGTGAAACCAAAATCATTTGAGTAAAACAATCATATTTTTAGCATATTCTGGTGTTTATTATGTATCAAAAATGAGATATAGGGTCCTATAGAAACCACAGCGTCCGAACGCAATGGCATCATAGGTCCGCACTGTACTTGATAATACAAAGAAAGAGACAAAAACCAAGAGAAAGGGTGGTGAAGACAGGGTTACCGACTTGGAACGGTCAGTAGGCAATAAGGTCTACTGGTTAGCTTGAATCGATTTTATATGCGCACAATCTCGCTATTATCCTGTCCTCAGCGCCCAAATAGACAAGACAGTGTAAACAAAACTACATCCCATCAAAAGGAATTCTCTAACAATAAAGTTCACATCCGGAGAAACTAACTAAAGAAACACATACAAAATAATAAACATCTCAGGATGTATCCAGAATAGTAATGAACAACCATAGTAGTTGTAGCTAAAGAGAAAACCAATCTCTCTACGACCAGAAAACCCGAGGGACGAAAGCTCATGCACCCTCAAGGCACATTCAATTTTGCATGAATTATTGTGTTGTAAATGAAATGATTACTTATATCATATGATGTTATACATTTTGCATCAATGTCGTATATTTAATACGCCCAATATACTAAGATTTCTACCTAAATGGTTATAATTTTTAGCTCTACTGACCGAAGGCCAGCAGAGATTTGGTTATAATTTTTAGCTCTACTGACCGATGGCCAGCAGAGATTATGGGATAGCGAGTTGTCTGTCGTCCATTAACTTTTGTCTTGTTCACACGATAGGGACTTCATTATAACTCGGATGTTTACGAAACTCTGCCAGTGTCTTTATATTAATAAAAGCTTGGATTTGTTCGAGAACCAGCAAGATCAGATTAGTAACACCAGAGTTATGGCCCTTGTTTTGCTGAAAAATGCCATATTAAGCCTTATTTACACTCTAGCGCCTTCATTTTGTATTTGATCTTTATGAAACTTTGTCGATGTTTTTATATCAATGGAAGCTCAGCCAGATCGGATCAGTAACACCAGAGTTATGACCCTTGTTTTGCTAAAAAGTGCCAAATTAAGTCTTGTTTACACTCTGGCACCTGCATTTTGTATTTGACCTTTACAAAACTTTGCCAGTGTATTTATATCAATGAAAGCTCAGATCTGTTCGAAAACCAGCCAGATCAGATTTGTAACACCAGAGTTGTGGCCCTTGTTTTGTTGAAAAGTGTGATTTTCTGCCTAGTTAACACTCTAGCACTTTCATTTATTATTTGATCTGTACCAAACTAACACAGCTCGTTAATATCAACAAAAGATCAGACAAGCTTAAAAAACAGCCAGATCGGACCATATACACTGGAGTTACGGCCCTTGTTTTTGCTAAAAAAATGCCATATTGTGCCTTGTGAACACTCGTATCACCTTCTTTTATTATTTGATCTTTACCAAATTTGCATAGATCGTTAGTAGCAATGAAATCTGTAAGTGAAACACAAATATTCTCGTGTATATATAAATACAAAAAAGCAATAGTCTAGAAAGCCTCAAAGAAGGTACACATCAAAATCGGATTAGTAACACCAGAGTTATGCCCTTTGATTTAGTTAAACATGCTGTATTTTGCCACATTAAGAAGATAGGTCCTTCGTTTGGCTAAATTTTAATGAACTGCATGGATGATCAGTACCAAATATGGTTATGCATATCGTCCACGCATTCCGGTTGAATGTTTTTTGACAGGGGTAAAACAAATATCCGGACCATATTTCATGAACCCCAGACCGAAAATCAACAAAACTTTGCAGAGGTGATCAGTACCAAGCCTACTTATGCATGTCATAGCTGTATTTTTGTTGAAAGATTTTTGGCCCTTTAAAGGCTTTAATACACACATATTGTCCGGACTAGTTCTCCTGATCCCCAGTTTGGATATCAGTGGAACTTTGCAGGGATAATCAGTACCTGACCTAGTTGTGCATGCCATCGCCGTGTTCCGGTTGAATGATTTTTTGCGGAGTTATAGCGCTTTAAAGGTTTGAATACACTAACATTGTACATGCTAGCTCTGCTGAATGCTGGACTGGATTTCAACGAAACTTGGCAGTGATGAGCAGTAGCAAGCCTAGTTGCACATATCATCACCATGTTTTTGTTGAATGATTTTTGACAATTATTGCCCCTTATACATAAACTTTGTCCAGAATTAGTCTTCCCAAACTCCTGACTGGATTTCAGTGAAACTTGGCAAGTATGATCAGTTTCAAGCCTAGTTGCGCATATCACAGACTCCACAGAGCCAGTAGAGCGATACAGGCCCTCTTGGGCGGGCCTCTTGTTTGTAGATCTGTTTCGACAACACGTTTTTATGCGCCCGTTTGAAAAAGAGTACATGGTATGGGGTTATTTAAGGTCTTTATCATGACACCGCATATGCAGACTTGGAAACGTGGTTCTATCTTGCCATTCACCATATTTTATCTTGATGTAGATGGAGGATGAGCCTTGCACGTTCATTCATTTTAGGCGACATATAACCTTTCATGTGTTGGTGCGTCTTAAAACCCAATTCAATTCAGTTCGTCCGACAATAAGCAATTACACATGCTGCATGATAACTTTGAAACCATAACGCTCATGAATTTTCATAGGTACATTGCCCTTGAGGAGAGGAAACATGTTATTTTCTACGCTTGGTAGGACAAGTGTCAAGATTGCCATCCCTTATATGGAAATACACATTGTGTGATAACTTCAAAACCATGACACCCACATTCATGAAACGTTAATAGATAAATTGTCCCTTGGCGAGCGTAGAAACCTTTTGTTTTTGGGTTAACAGGTTGCAATGATCTTAATAAAATATGCATTCTGCGAGATAACTCTGAAAGCACAACACCATATAAAACTTTGTTGGTATATTGCCCTTTAAGATAGGTGGAAGCCTATTGCTTTTGGGATCAGTTGATCATCAAGGTCACATTAACCTGACAATGACCCAGTTCTGAGAAACACTCCTTCCACTGTAATTTGTCACTGTTAGACATACAATCATGGAACTTTACGGAAATAGTACCCCTGTTAAATCAATGACTTCTATTCATGTTTGGGCTAGAAAGTCAACGTTTAAGGCATTTGACATTGCCTTGATCAATGCATTATAGTGTAAGGATATAAAATGAATGAAAACGAATGAAATATTTTTTTGAAACAATGTAGTTTGTTTGTGTGGTGTTTTACGTCCTTTTCAATACACGCAATGTTATATATGACTTTTTTGTGGTGGAGGCAGACCACCCATACTTTTCCTGGGTAGAACCAGTACTGTACACCTCCCGCCATCCGTAACAATCGACACTTACTCACTTAAAGTCGAGCTCAATGGTATGTAGGAAAACAGGTTCCCATGGGGAAAAACAGTGCAGTATCAATAACTGTCAGGCTATGCACGAGTCACATTACTATGTTAAGGACCAATCGCAAGGCAACACATCATACTCAAATCTGAATCTGAGATGCTAAGTTAAAATCAGATCTGAGTTAAAATATTCAATCTTAAACAAACTGGTTGATTTTTTTTATTTTTTTTTTATTTTTTTTGGTTTGATATTTTGACTAATACTTACTTGGAAGATTTTTTTCTTTTTCATTACCTTAAAACATATTTAGAGAAATTTCCCAGTCAGAAAATGGGAGAATTTTCCCAAAACATTTTGGGAAAAGTTTCCCAATGACATTTGGGAAAATTTTCCCAAAAAGAATTTGGGAGAATTTTCCCATTTTATTTTGGGAAAGTTTTTATTTCATTAAATTGTAAACATAAGGGCATATTTAATTGTCAACACTGCAACAGAAGACGTTTCCAGGCTTTGAAATGTTGTTTTAGCTATTAAGAAATAACTCATTTTCCCATGGGAAAATTTTCCCAAATTACAATATTGGGAAAATATTCCCATGGGAAAATATCAAAGTGCTTGTATCGCTGTAAAACTTCGTCATAGACCCTAAATATGAAAGCCGCATACTATTTTGACATTATATTGAAAGATAAATACTTTTTGTTTTTCCCATGGGAAAACTGCCAAAATCATTTCCCATGGGAACATATTGTCCCATGGGAAAGACCATTTCCCATGGGAAAGGTCAACTTTGCGTCAAATTTCTCGGAAAAATTAAAGTGTCACCAATGAAATAGAATATAATTTTACAATCATTTGATATGTGCTTTCATATGATATAGTCGAAAGTGCCCTAGCTCATTCGGAATTACTTGCTGTTTTTGCCAAAAACCGGCGCGGCAAAAAAAAACCGGCGGCTGTTAAAGTCAAACTTTTTTTTTTAAAATAACAAATACTTTATTTTATGAGAAAGCAAACTACAGCTGATGTCATATGAGATTGTTCAGAGAATTCACACAGTTGATATCGTCAGTCCGTTTTTTTTCACTTTCCCGAAAACTATGATTTTTCACTTACGACGTTATAATTCTAAACCATCGATATATGAATTTGTATCCCTAATTTGAATTTTTATTTTTTGCTTAGCAGTGAAATAGTGGATTTTAGCAATGAAATGATATTTCATACGTGTGAAATATAGAGTTTTATTTTTTCACTGCCGGAACTACTTGTTTTTTTCAAAAACTATTTTTTTTCCGAAAGTTGCTATAAAGGTTATATCATTGGATTGGAAATAACTTAACTAAAAAAATGAGTCGTAGATTATTGAAAGTAGTTTAGAAGATATGGGGAATTAAAAACAGCAATTTTATCATACTAAGCCAATGACGTCGTCACTTTCTTATTTAGTTTTCTGCATACTTCAGTACACTTTGATTATAAAACATAAAATAAAAATAGAATTTGTTGTTTTGTTGTAAATAACAGATTTTATTTCATCTCGAAGTGATCAAACTTCAATATTTACACTCATCCTTCGCATTCGTAAAAATATAAAGTTTTCACATATCTCGATCAGATAAAATCTGTTATTCGCTCCAAAACAACATATTCAACGATACTGTCTGCTGATTTGAATTTCAATTTGCTTATCGTGATCTATGTCTGGCCTTTTACCCCCTGTAAGACGGTATTTAATGATCTGACAACAGCTATTCAGTTGTAATCAAAGATGGAAAATAAACGTCAACAGATGAGAATCTTTAATAATTTGAATCACGTATTTACGTTTATATTTAAAGATGTGTACAGTTAATATTTATCAATTTTCCCACAGGTACTATGCACTCGTCCGCAATAATGGAACTGTTACTGTTGAATGTGGCGTGGTTAATTTTAATCATTTCTACCTTTCATGAGTTATTTGAAATTCCATAAATATGCACATAGTAATATATTTTGTAATAGGATTACTGTGCTTCTTTTAGAATATATATAGTTTCCACAAGTTTGCATTATGTCACTCTATTAAAACTGAGCATTTATTGCATCTAATCTTGACATTTTGAAGTAAACATGAAATGACCTGATATAGGATTCAGAAAGTAAAGTGTAAACAAGGAAAGTTTTTTTGTTTGTTTTGTTTGTATGGTGTATTATACCTCGGGCTTGAATTCCCTATCTTCACCGGATACTCTTGATAGATTCTTATATTCTTGCATACCGGACAAGGATATCCGTCATTTTACCGGGGCTAGATATTTCCATCTCACCCTAGGGTCGAGATAAAATTCACTCGCGCCAACATCCGGTATGCCGGAAAACATGCAAAACGTTAGTATGCTGGCGGCGTCAACGCACATCATGTCTCTGTTATGCAAGAAAAAGAATATATTATTGGTATTCGGTTCAGATAGGGATTTCCAACTATCGGTATAAGTGTTTTAATCGGAACCTCGGTTCCGATAAAACACGTATACCTCGGGTTGGAATTTCCTATCTTCACCGGATACCCATGAAAGATTCTCATACTGTACACCTCCCGCCATCCGTAAGAATCGACACTTCCTCACTTACAAGTGGAGCTCCCAGTGGGATTCGAACCCGCAGCGATGCGAGGCGATGGTTTACAACGCAACGTCGTTTACCATTCGGCCACGGAGACGTTCACACAAGGAAAGGGATGCTCGTCAGATGCTCGTCAAATGTGTCACAGGACTAGAAAGATGTGCAGCCAGACCGGGGCTCGAACCCGGGACCTTCGGACTACCGTTCCGATGCTCTACCGACTGAGCTAACCTGCCAGACAATGCAACATCAATCTACCTGTTAGATATCCATAACCGTGACACACTCCCCCTACAGACTGAAATTCGTCCTCGAATTTCCATGGGTACAGAGAATCATGTAAATGTTTCTCGAAGTTTACTCAGTCACGGTCCCCCGTTGGGCGCCAAATGTCACAGGGCTAGAAAAATGTGCAGCCAGACCGGGGCTCGAATTCGGGACATTTATGCCCATTTAAGGCATAAAAACTCTAACTTATGCGCTGGGTAGTTGCGCTCACTTTTACGCAGTCCGCGACTTGCGTGTGCAATAACTCGTTGCTTTCCATCCTGCTCCTGATACAATACTGCACCAAGACCATCGATGGAAGCATCGGTATGTACAACAAAAGGCTTCTGGAAATCTGCATAAGCCAACACAGGAGGAGAAGTAAGCAATCCAATAATGGTATTGAATGCTTTTTCTTGAGATTCGCCCCATTCCCATTTAGATTTGGCTAGTCCAGATTTCCTAGATGCTTTGTCTCTTTGGATGCCCAAGAATTCAGCAGCATTGACTGGTGTAAGGAGCAAGCTGCTGATCCAGTCATCGATAGGGTTTTGCACTACTATTATGTTGGACATCGACAAACATCAGAGGAGTGCAAATCGGATTCGACCGATGTACAGTGTTTCGTACGTGAGTGGAAAAATCTTCAACTCACTGATGGAATACTGTACCGTAACACAACAGTAAACGGTGAGGATGTCAAACAACTTGTTTTACCCTCTGCATACAAATCCATTGCATTGAAGGGACTGCATGACAATGTTGGACATCAAGGCCGTGACAGAACCTTAACTATGGTTAAGAGGAGGTTCTTTTGGCAAAACATGGAGTCTGACGTTGAGCGAAAGGTTGCTCAATGTGGACGCTGTATTCGACGAAAGACCCCTACAGTACCTCGTGCAAACCTTGTTCCCATTCAGACTTCTCGTCCAATGGAACTTGTTTGCATTGACTATTTATCCCTCGAGCGTTCCAAAGGAGGGTATGAGGATATATTGGTCATCACCGATCATTTTACTCGGTATGCCCAAGCATATCCTACCCGGAACCAGACAGCGCATACGACAGCTAAAGTGCTATTTGAACACTTTATTTGTCATTACGGCTTTCCAGCAAGGTTGCACAGTGATCAATGTCGTAACGTCGAAAGTAACACCATTTAGGAACTGTGTAATATTGCTGGAATAGTCAAGTCCCGCACAACGCCCTATCATCCAATGGGGAATGGTCAGGTTGAACGCTTCAACCAGACCTTACTCAAGATGTTAGGTCAAAAATATGATTGGAAGTCTTTTGTGGCACCACTGGTACATGCATACAACGTCACAAAGTACGATTCCACTGGTTTCTCTCCTCATTATTTGATGTTTGGATGGCACCCTAGGTTAGCAATAGATGCTTACCTAGGCGTAAACAATCCATTAAATGAACATGTAAGTCGAGAGAATTACGTCGCCAAGCTCAGTAAGCGACTAGACTTTGCGTACAAAGTGGCACAGTCCCATGCTGACAAACATGCAGAGAAATGCAAGACACATTACGACGCGAGAGTTAGAAACTCTGAACTCGCAGTCGATGATCGTGTACTTGTAAGGACTGTTGGGTTAAAAGGGAAGAATAAGCTGGCTGATAAATGGGAGAAGGATACGTATATTGTTAGAGGTATTCCTAATGAAGACGTACCAGTTTACCAAGTTAGGAAGGAAGTTGGTAAAGGTACTATTAGAACTTTACATAGGAATCTTCTCCTTCCATTTGTCGCCATACCTTGTGTCGACCCTGATATTGTTACTGATTCTAACCCTACAAGACAGGTTAGAACCAGAGCAAAATCCAAACAAGCACCGGTTCCAGATTCAGAAGAGAGCTCTAAATCTGACAAGGACACTGAATAATCAAGTGATGATGCTCCTAGATACGTCATTCCTGCGAGACGTGAAACAAGGTCTAGGCCTAGCCTTGTGTCTACAGTCTCTGAGGACAGGGTGGTCTCTTTTGCGAACACATCAAATCACAGTAGTCTGAACAGTAACAGAAGTGTGCAAAATGATGCAACAACCTCTGCACCATTTACATAGTCTAGGAATAGTTCATTTACACGTTCTGAACCTTCTGGAACTGTTCGACAAGATGTGAACGACTCAACCCCGGATATGACTGCTACTAGTGTGGAAACACCGTCCACAAGTATTCCGCCAGATATTTCGATGGCTTCTACGCCTCCGCGTCGGTCAACACGCAACCGTAAACCGCCAAACAGATACGGCACTTGGGTTAGAGGTTGTCGTGTGTAGTTAGGTTGAACCGTAACAGGGGAAAATGTCACAGGACTAGAAAAATGTGCAGCCAGACCGGGGCTCGAACCCGGGACCTTCGGACTACCGTTTCGATGCTCTACCGACTGAGATAACCGGCCAGACAATGCAACATCAATCTACCTGTTAGATATCCATAACCGTGACAAATGTATAAGTATTCAGTAACAGTTTTACCTACACTGTATTAACAAGTATTATTTCATTATATACCTATAAAAACGGCATGTTTCATCTCATGCAAAATTTTTATTTACGGATGTTTTTGTTATCAAATTATAAATCAGACGCATTCCGGGAAACTCAATAAAACAATAATTTATTAAATAAATGTTTCATAATCAATGCCGCGGATTTAAGTGAATGTCCAATGACACGCATGCAGATAAGACACCCCCCACCCAACACCTGAATGTCCAATTACACGCATGCAGATAAGACCACCCCCACCCCCTTATCTGCCAGAAAACATACGGAAAAGCAATGCAACCACATGAATCATGACGTCTGATTCAAAAGCCGAATGTTTGCAAGATGCGGCAAAAATTGAAAAGTGAGCTGTCTTTCGTAGAATGTTCGGTGTAGATCGAAAATTCGGACGAATGCTAAGATAGACTCTTCTAACGAACCAGACTCAATTCATGTAAACGCATTTAGGTGTCTCATAGAATACCTATTTTATAATCATTGGCCATGTACATTACAAAGCTTACCTGCGCTATTCAATTCCTTTCCCTGTATCGGTATAGTACCAACATTGGGGACTACCGTGGAAAATGTTGCTCCTATGGTAGGAATGTAACAATAAATGGGTACAGTTGTTTTATTTCCCTGGGTTGGTCCGTTGCGGGGGAAGTGCACAATGGGTTTTGCGTGTATCTCCTCAGTAGGCCCTTATTACTAATATTCTGTAACTTTTTACAGATACAAAATTCCTATTTTAAAAAAAAATGCAAATGACCGAGTGAGGGAAGGGGGACGCGGAAGGTGGTGGGCTTTGGGGGGATTTAGTTGCTAAATATTCCGAGAGTAGACGTTTTGTTTATTCATAAAAAAGAAGGATATCCACAAGCTCGACAGAATGCACCATTTTAAGTTTTTTTTGTTTTTTTAAAACTGTGAGAGCATGCCCCAATATCCACTAGAAACTTCTATATATTTTAAAATCGGCCAGCTACGCCCTTGCTCATTGGTGCATTGTTACGTCTTTTAGCATCAGAATAACACATTTAGCACGCGATTTGAGATGAAGACTTTTGATATTGTTTTTATATATACATATATATTAACCAGTACCGATCAAACATGTCTGTGCCAATTTCTTCTACATAAAGGTGTATTTAGATTGCTCTAAAATAGTCCTCTGACTGTACCTTGTTTGGGTTAGTAAAACGGGACATGCGCAGTGAAGCAGTCTTACTTTGGACGTTGTTCATGCGGAATGCTTTGGGATAACGTATATATTCTCAAAACAAATATTTAGGGGGCACTCCACAGTTTAATGTACATTTCTCAATAATCAAACCCATGACAAGCCCTTAGCCTGAATCCTTGAGCAAAAATAAATCACACCATCATTGTGTCATACATTTCTTAGAAGACAATAACATTACCCATGTTTCCGTACCAAATAAAAGTATCAAAAAGCATTTTCTGTACAACTTTAGTCCCATTTCTTTAAGATTACCCCACCCCTCAAAACATGCTAAAAAATTCCTAAGCATATCAGGGTCATTTCTGCACTCACCATGCTCTTGCATATCAGTAAATGCTAATTTTTACCTTCGCCGGCTTTTTAAAAAGTTATTCCATGCTGATCACGCGTGAGTCAAAATCAGCCATTTTACCTACTTCTTGGAAGTATTTGATAGTTTCGCATTTTTCTATTTATAGCCTCCACAAAATATAAAGAATGCATATTCCAATACACCAAAATAAACTTAGAAGTACTCACAACTGAAAAAAAACAACAAACATGCAATTCATAATTATTATAAATACCATGGATATATCATGTATATGTAGATCTATGTAAATACCATCCATGGACCTAAACGATACTTAGTTGATTTCTTTCTGATTTACAGACATGGACATTCGTGCGAAACTGAGGAGTGCCCTCTTATTAGTGAAAATACGTTTCGGACGTTGTTCATGCGGAAAGCTTTGGGCTAACGTATATATTTAGAGAGACAATATGTTTTTAGAAGGCGAATATAGTTTTCGGAATAACATATATATTTGTGTCCACAAATATATACTTACTCCCTGATATTTGGGGACAATATTATTTTTTTCGGAGTAACATATATATTTGTCTGTATCATATATATTTTTGTATTCAATACATACATTTTATATTTATCTTACAACATATAGTCACGTGTGGCGCCTCATAGAATAGGGCCCGTTTCATGGAATTCTAAGATCGCTTTCATTACGATAAGAAGGATAAGAAAACATAAAGAGACGAGAAGAGATAGTGTTATAGCATAGGCGTGTACATATATCTGCGTCCCGTCACAGCCCACATCGCCTGATGGCTACACCGAAGTCGGAAGTTGGAAGTCAGAAGTCCGGAGCTGAGAGTTTTTGACCGCCACAGCGGATCGACGCCGAGGATGGAAGACTGAAGAACGAAGATGGAAGATGTACTGGCCGTCGGGTGGTGTGTGAAGCGCAGGGGTCATACTGTGATGGGTGTGACCCCAAACTGGGCTACCAAAACTACACCAGCCCAGTAGTTCGTTGAAGCAACCACCGTAGCGGATGACGTCCAGACTCCGACCCCTCACCTCACCGCCGCAGCGAAAACTACACAGAGCCAAAGCGACAACTAACTACATACAGACAACGGAAACGACTACACAACAGCACCATATCAACCAACACACTCAACGCAGAACAGTCCACTTCTCGTCGAGATACCACACACACACACACACACACACGTGGTTTAGACGTAGCGGGTAGCGGATTCTAAATTTGTGGAGTGCCTATACTTCTTAAATAACACACCATTATATTTGATGATCAACGTATCTGCAGAAGCAAGCAGTTTTCAAGTCAAAATGATAATGGGTTAATTAAACCGGAGAGAGTATTGTGATGATTCATGCCACTTCAAGAGTCCATGTGTCTCTTTAAAAAATGCATTATACTTTTAAAAAAATAATTCGTGGATGTATAGGCTAGGCAATACATACGGCTATCTTGATTTAAAAAAAAACTCACGGCAACACGGTAATTTTTCTACATAACTTTCATTTAATTATCAGCCCAGATATTAATTATACGAATAGTATACAGAAAATTGTTTTTGCATATTAGTAACTGTTGATAATATTGCACCAATAATATATATAATCTTATGGTAGGATAAGATGAAAAAATGAAAATTATTATTTTAATTACAGATATATGCAAGCAGGGTTAACATGATATTGGATAAATAAATCGAGACGCTAATTTCGATAAACATTTCAAGATTTGCGTGTGTTCCTTTACTATAATTCTGTAAATATTTAACAGGGCGATACACCAGTTTGACATGGTCCGAAGGCGTGACGTGTAAATGATCAAAGGAATGTGTTGCGTCATAATTGTGGTAAACATGCTCACAGATGTGAATCTGAGACAAGTACATCTTCAAAGATCGCGGCAAGTGTCATTGATCGGTAGCGCGCGTGGCTTGAGTAGATTTTGTGTCGGCAAATTGGACATAAACGATGTACGCGATTAATCAGTAATATAAATATAAAACAATGGTCTACATTGGTGTGCCTTATGAATATAACAGCGATGTACCCGCTTTCTACGACTAGGGGGACCCAGTTTGTTAAAAAAAAGAAGAAGATACAGTTGTAATATATACTGGCTATAAGTTTAAAACGGATTTGTAATTACCTGAGGAGGTCCTTCACACATGCGAGAAACACGTTTTTCAGCACGTTAGTAAGTGGGCATTACATGCATCGTCTTGAGTTACACACGTTTACCGATTTTTTTAAATTGTTCTAGCTTTATACGGAGCAATGGAGTGTAAGAATAAATTCAACACACAGTTGTATATTGTTTGTCAGTGTTTTAAAAATACCAAAATGCCTGTTTTTTTGTGTGTTTTTTTCAGACCAATAATAATATGACAACTTCAATTCATACCATTAAACAAATCGGCATAACATCACATGTATTGGTTTTCTCGGATTTGTCTGGGCTGATACTTTAAATAAATAATTTAACGGCGTTTCATGTACATTCACAACGAATAGTACATGTATGAACAAGAAGAATTATACATAATGTATAAGTTGCGAATGAGATTAATTGCTTGCGTTGCGCATTTAATTTTAAACAATTTAGTATAATCAGTGTACGCCGATCATAGTTAATAATTATTAAATGCCGCTTACAAAATTATTGAGGCTGCCTTCTTTTTCACTACATATATATCTTGTTTTAATTCAGTTTGTAATATAACTACCGAGACAATTGTCGATCTTTTAGTAGACCAGATTGTAAATAGTCCTATAAGCTCCGCCCACAAATTACCTGTATCGATAAAACTTAATAAGCTCCGCCCACGGCTAATCTGTAATTGCTTAAACGAAATAAGCCGTGTCCACGTAATGAGATACGCACCGTAGTAACTTAAAACAAAGTCGCACATCAAGATTGTGGCTTCAATACATGGAGAAGGTTGGTATACTGAGGACATTTATTAAGGCAGAACGATCTGGCAACTGGAAGCTCCATTTACAGGCAGTATTAGATATGTTACCGTATTTCACAGCATCTGGCCACAACTTATATGCGGTCGGCACACATACCTTGCAAACATGCTAGCATTAGAAACAAGTAGTCCTGATGTGTACAGGTACTTTATGGAGGGGTATCATGTACTAAGACAAAGCGATCGATTTTTGGCAGGACTCTTGACTGATTTAGTCATAGAACAAATTTAATGCTCATGAGAAGTTTGAAAACAACTGGTAGGCTAACACGAGGAAGGTGAATGACTGAAACACAGGCGACGCTGTGGGTACTTTCTCGCCCCGCTTGCTCAGAAATCAACGAAGCTATGCAACAAGTATCAGGAACAGAATTCATCACCTGTGACCAGCATAAAGATATTCAAACGCACGGCAACAGAGAGACAAGAAAGAAACTAACATTCTGATATCTCAATGAAAGAAACCCCTTTAATAAGGATCCTGAGCTAAAAAGTATATCAAGTGGAGTTGTTTCTGATGATTCTGTCAATGTAGATGATGCGAAAGCTGTTGGGATCAAGATTCTAGACAAAATGGCTGGAAGCACTGTTATGGATTTTGCTTTCAAGCGAAAAGTTCAAGTAAAAATAATGTAGGGTACGGCTGGTTTGAAAATACGCGATGACGTTAAGGTAGACTCGCAACTATTACTTCAATGGCCTCTTTCTGCGGCAAGGAGATCACTCCCAGAAGACAAACTGGATTCGCTATTCTCTTATGAGTTATGCACTTACCCTCCAGCAATATTTGAAACCCCGCATTTGCTGA
Source organism: Cyrtodaria siliqua (assembly GCA_037043455.1). Lineage (NCBI taxonomy): Eukaryota > Metazoa > Mollusca > Bivalvia > Adapedonta > Hiatellidae > Cyrtodaria > Cyrtodaria siliqua. Next base: position 58,528 of record JAWPHD010003643.1, on the reverse strand, counting down.
GAGAGTCTGATAAGCGGGCATTGGCAGAAGCTATACCAGATAAAGTAAAACCACAGTGAAAGACCCACTGGTGAAATGAAATATATACTTGATGGCGTTTGCCTTTTGCAACGGATTCCTTGGTCAAAATCTAACAGCTATGGTCAAATATGTGATGATTATGTGGAGCTTGTCACAAATAAGTATGAAAAAGCGACTGTGGTATTTGATGGATATGACAATGTTCCATGTACTAAATACACAACACATCTGAGGCGAACAGGGGTTGCGTTGGGACGGAAGTTAAATTCACTGAGACAATGATCATGAGAGGAAAGAAAAGTAAGTTCCTCACAACAAGAAAAACAAACAAAGATTTATTAATCTTCTAAGTGATAAGTTGCAAAAAGCGGGTATTGAAACTGTACACTCTTCAGGCGATGCGAATCTTCTTATGGTAAAGACAGCTGTGACCTTCTCCTTAACAACGTAGACGTCATCAGTTGGAGATGGTACAAATCTGTTGATACTGCTGTGTTACTATACGGAACTTGATTCATGTAATATGTATTTTTTACCGAGACCAACACCCAATAAAAGCACAGTATGGAACATTCTAGACACAAAATGTAGATTGGGTGAAGAAATTTCTCTAATATACTGTTTCTTCGTGCAATTCTTGGCTGCGACGCAACTTCAAGGATATATGGACTTGGGAAGGGTACTGTTCTGAAAACGTATGAAAACAACTCGGAATTTCATCTGGCTGCAGATATGTTCAACAAAACACCAAACGAAGTATCTAAAGAGGACATTATTGCATCTGGAGAGACTGCATTACTGTGTCTATATAAGAGTAATTCGCGAGAAGGACTGGACAAACTACGTGTTCATAAATTCGCCGAAAAGGTTGCCAAAAGCACAAGTTTTGTAGACCCCAAAATGTTACCCCTTTCATCAGGGGCTGCAAAGTATCACAGACTACGGATATTTGTTCAAAATGTAATGAAGATGGGTTAATACCGGTTGAATGGGGCTGGGAAATACAAGATAACTCCATGAAGCCGCTTAAAATGGACACATCACCTGCCCCATAATTCCTTCTGAAGGTGATAAGATGCTCATGCAAAACAGGATGCAAAACGACCTGTAGCTGTAAGAAAACGGGATTAGATTGCAGTACAGCCTGTAGTTCGTGTAGAGGAGTAAGTTGTGAGAATTCGGCACACCCGAAATAGAGAGTGATTAAAGTGAGTTCCGTTGGCTACATGTAAAATACAAACTGATAAGAAGACAATATAAATCAACATACCTAACCTTCTATGTCTATGACAACTAAGATTAGATTTTGAAGTCTACTGATTACACATGAAGTGTTGCTTGACTTAACAATCCTAACATAATTATATATATACTCTGTAAAAGAAGTTTTGGACCATGGCAGTGTTCGAACCCGTACAATGATCGCTGAACCATGACATTCGACCATAACCCTTATTATCTCAGTTGATATTTCACAATATATCAACAATCAACAATAATTATCGTTTACAATGAAAGTTTGCGAAAAAATAATAATCTTTTTATTGGTTACTCGAATGTGTCCGAAACTGTTACTTTGCAACATTTTTACAGACCTTTTGTGTGTTCGCGATATTTTTTTAAAATCAAATCTTGTTTGGAATTTAATGTTTTTGGTACCAAATTAACCGGGTAGGGTAGACCGTGGTTACTAAAAAAAGATACTTAAATGTTGTCCGCCAGTTTTATTTTTATTTGACTTTATATACCCTGGTCCAAAACTTTTTGTTACCGAGTATATATGCAGAAACGACTTGAACAAGTATTATTTAGTTAGTACGGAAATTGATTACAAGAAAAAAAAGATTTTGATTTTATACTTGGTGTATTCCTAAAATCAGCGATTTTTCTTCATCTTTACAACTTTCTACCCAAAAAATATTACATTTAGAATGTGATTTCAGAGGAGGATTTTGGACATATTGATTTCTATATCTTTGGAAACCATAATCAGTTAAAATAATGTCAGTGAAAATTTATTTGAAATTATGCTATTTTTTATTAATCTTATCCTAAAACCATTAAAAGAAATATTTTTTAAAAAATAAAAAATGTTTTTGGACCCAAAAACAGATTTTAATATATAATTATACTTTTTTTCCATTTAAACTTAATATTATGTAATATTAACAATAACATTTCATATATAAATACATGTTTTAATAATATTCTGAATGGATATAAATTTATTCCAGAAAATAGTGATTTTCTTAATTTGTTTGACTTTTTACCCCAAAAATCATATTTAGCACGTGATTTGAGATGAGGACTTTGGATATATTTTTTTGTATATTGTTTCCAAACAGGATCAGTAAAAATAAATTCTGTGCCAATTTCTTTTACCTTATGCTATATTTAAGGCTAAAATGACCTGCCTATAGGTCTAATTGCCTAGTCGTTAACCCTGTCTTCATCGCTCGTTGTTTTGTGCCCCATGTGGTTCCCGTTAGAGGGGTAGGCAGAGGGGTAGAACCCTTCCCCAAATTCATGTTCACTTTATCATTTTTTGTTCATGCTCATTATAGGTCTTCATCATGACCCCTGCATTGTTTCAGGTGCCATCTCGTCAAATCACTAGAGCAGTGGCAGAAAAACTATAAGCATGGCTCCAGCGTAAATGGAATGCCTACAATAGAATTTGCAGCAACTCTCAGTTCTGCAGGTGATACGGTTCTAGGCACATTCTCCATATTTTATCTCAATGTAAATGGAGAGTGAGCCTGGCATGTTCATTCCTGTTAGGTGCCATATAACCTTTATTGTGTTGGTGCGCCTTAAAACCCAATTCAATTCGTTGCGTTGTGTTTGCTCTGTATTTGTGGTGCAGTGCGACCCTACGACAAGGTTCCCACGGTCAGGAAAAAAAATAGGGATTTTTTTTTCAAGGTCAGGGAAATTTGAAATTTTAGCAAAAATCAGGGGAAACGGAAATCAGTGGCTGAGGACCGAGGAATTAATTATGAATTAGAGAATTGTATGAATAGTCATCTTCATGGTTAGGGCAGTTTCTTCAACTTCATCTGAAATTATCTAGAGTAAACAACCCTAAATTGCAAACACTTATTCAAAATATTACCGTGAGAAGAGTATGGGCACCCCTTGTCTCCTTTTCTGTTTTCTATCGGCTTTCTGCAGTGGTGGATGAGCTATTCGCTTTTCCACCTTTTTGCAGTGGAGCCGTTGAATTTTTTTCTTTTTCAGCTTTTTGCAGTGGAGGATGAGTTGTTTTCTTTTTAAGCAGTCTGCAGCGGAGGATATGCCGGCTTTTTTCAGCTTTCTTCAGTGGTGAATGTTTTCTTTTTCAGCTTTCTGCTGTGGAGGATGAGCTGTTTTCTTTTTCAGCTTTCTTCAGTGGTGAATGTTTTCTTTTTCTGCTTTTCTGCTGTGGAGGATGAGCTGTTTTCTTTTTTTCAGCTTTCTTCAGTGGTGAATGTTTTCTTGTTCAGCTTTCTGAATTCTGCTGTGGAGGATGAGCTGTTTTCTTTTCCAGCTTTCATCAGTGGTGAATGCTTTCTTTTTCAGCTTTCTGCAGTGGAGGATGAGCTGTTTTCTTTTTCAGCTTTCTTCAGTGGTGAATGTTTTCTTTTTCAGCTTTCTGCAGTGGAGGATGAGCTGTTTTCTTTTTCAGTTGTCTTCAGCGGTGAATGTTTTCTTTTTCAGCTTTCTGCAGTGGAGGAGGTGCTGTTTTCTTTTTCTGCTTTCTTCAGTGGTGAATGTTTTCTTTTTCAGCTTTCTTCAGTGGTGAATATTTTCTTTTTCAGCTTTCTTCAGTGGTGAATGTTTTCTTTTTCAGCTTTCTACAGTGGGGATGAGCTATTTTCAATCTTATTAGAATCAGACCCTTTATCACGCTATGATACTCTGCACTACTACATTACTACATATAGCAGAGAGAATCAAAGAGAAACTAGGATATGACTTTAATGAGATTGAGTTGTTATCTTTTTCAGCTTTCTTAAAATGGATGTAAAGGAAATACTGGATCTAATTTATATGTATTATGTAAGTGAATATTTTGTATTGTACTATTTGAATAAATTTGTTGATTATATTTTAAAAATAGCTGTTGTTTGTTTTGCTTCCCCTCTTGTTACATTTTACCCGTAACATGCATATTGAATATCAAATTAAAAACAACAACATTATGTTGGTTGTATTTGGCACTCACCATTCTCAGATCGCCTTCAGTACCTTTAAACAGTGATTTAAGAAGTATTGGTTTTAACAGGCCTTCCAAATCTCTGAATAAATTCCGGATTTTTCAGTTGCTCTTCGGATTGCGGGATTTAAGTCTACAATCTCCGGACTTTCCTTCAAAACAAAACGTTCATGATTTAACAGCTGTATTTTCACAATTTATCAGCTATTTCCCAGAGTTGTTGTAAAGGTGTAACACACACATTGATTGTTGCATTGAGTTGTGTGTGAATTAAAATGTAAATGCCATGTTGTCATTCATATCTGGGCCCAAATTAAAAATGAATAACTTACATTCTCATCGCAAATGACACATATGCTGCCTAAAAATCCACAGAAAAATGGGGGTCATGTATCTTCTAAGAAAGAACTTGTCTCATGAATGAATGGTCCCTTTAAAAACATAAACACTGAGATGCCATAATATTGTATTCATACACTCATTTCCATATAAGCAAAATAAGTTCAAAACTCACAATTTTAACATGGCAATGCTTGAATAATGTAACAAATAGATCAACAATGTGATATAAACCAAAAATAGCACTTTAAATTAGTGAAAATGCCTTTTTTTACAAAAATAAATGAGATTTATTTATTGACGCCAATATGCGACTACCCCAGGCCGACACTTCCTGTATTGCAATGGGTGTGCTGCACCTAAAACATGTGACCCCTGGGGAGGGGCTAAATTGCAAAATATTAGACCTCTGTCTCTTGTAGTTAAAGAGAAAAATAGTAAAGATTTTCCAACACAACTCAATGTAAAACTGTGATCCACGAGACACTGATAATAGTCACTTTTGTTTTATTAATTCATAAATTAGAGAAATATAACTAATGAATCTTCAGTGCCTAGTGGATAGAATTTGTTTGACCATTCGTTAAAACAATAGTTAAATATAGACACAAATATGAAAAAGTAATATTAACTATTATTCTAATTACACAAGCTTCGCATTCCTTTGTCTAACATCCATGTAGCAAGCACAGTGATGAGGCTCTCCCAGGGTGGGGGGGTCGTTGTTCCCCAGATTCCTTAAAGTAATGGCCAGTGTTCCCCAGATCCTCAAAAATATTTGTCAAAGTTCCCAAAAAGTATTTTGCCCATGTTCCCTAGATCCCTAAAAGTATATTACGCTGTTCCCTAGATCCCCAAAAGTGTGACACATACTTCCCTAAAAGTACCAAATATTGTTTGCTTATAAACCTTATGTAAAACACATACTGTAGTCTTCTCTGGACTGCTTTTATCTTTTACACATTCATAACTAGAGGGCCACAATGGCCCTAAATCCATCACTTGAGGATCTTTGCAATGATGAAAAGATTGTCGTCTCGCAAATGCTTTTAAGTCTTGCCTTATGTAAGTCTATGTAAAAACATGCAAAATCTCTAAATACAAAATTTGGACTCAAGGATTGCAGCCATCTTTGACCCCAGGGACTTCAAATGAGCAAACTTGATGGATCAGTGGTTAGCGATCATTAATAATAATAATAAAGAACAAGAAAACAAGAGGGCCTGTGGATGCTCTACAAGCTAAAATGGCTCCTATATATCAAACTTAGTTTCATCATTAAATAGTTCCTTCTAATACCTTCTTACAAGCGCAAAACACAACAACACTCACCAACATTTAAACACCATGCTAACAATTTAAAAGAAGATTTTTTTTAAGTATTTCTCTATACAAGTCTATGTAAAACATTTGACCCCTGGGGCCAAATATGACCCAAGGGTCACCATTTGTACAAACTTGGTAAAGGACCATAAGTCTAAAGCAAATGCAAAACATTAAACCTCCGGCTCTTGTAATTTCAGAGAAGAAGATTTTTTAAGTTTTCCCTATATATTAAGTCTATGTTAAACATTATATACAAACTTTAGAAAATGAAACAAAAGAAAAAAGCATCCAAACAGGAAACGATAATAAAAATAAAAAAAAATAAATAAATAAAATACCTCCAATGGGATTTGAACCCACGGCCTTAGCTTCCCAGTTTTAAAGGTTTTTCTAAGGCGGCCATCTTGGACCTAATTTTAACAAATTTGAAAAACATTCACCTAATTCAGGATCATCCATGTGAAGTTTGGTCAAAATTGACCAAGCTGTTTTTGAGAAGAAGATGTTTTAAGTATTTCCCTATAGAAGTCTATATATAACATTTGACCCTGGGGCGGGGCCAAATGTGACCCCAGGGTCACAATTTGAACAAACTTGGTAGAGGAAAATAACCTTATAGCAAATGCAAAATATTAAACCTCTGGCTCTTGCAGTTTCAGAGTAGAAGATATTTAAGTTTTTCCCCTATACAAGTCTATGTAAAACATGTGATCCCGGGGTATGACCAAATGTGACCCCAGGGTCACAATTTGAACAAGCTTTGTAGAAGACAATAAGCTTATAGCAAATGCAAAATATTAAACCTCTGGCTCTTGCAGTTTCAGAGAAGAAGATTTTTTAAGTTTCTCCCTAAACAAGTCTCTCTAATATTTTTGACCCCTGGGACTTCATTTGAACAAACTTGCTACTCTAGGCGTTGGCGAACAATTTAAAAGAAAAACTGCTGAAATCTGTCCAGCGGTTCTTGGGAATAATATTTGTTAAGGTTTCGACCATATATGGTAATGGCGGCCATCTTGGATGTCGCACTGACCTAATTTGAACAAATCTAAAAATGCATTCATCTATGGATCATCCGTGAGAAGGTTGGTCAAAATTGGCCAAGCGGTTTCTGAGAAGACATCGTTTGGAGCAAAAGTTAACGACGATGACGGACGACGGACGAAGAGTGATCCCAATCCTTCGTCGCAGGTGATCTAATAAAAAACACCAGTGTTCTGTGAGTTTGTCTTAGCCATTTGTTTTATATAGCCACAGTAACAGGTACAGATACAACGTTCAGATTCTTCGTATTGACGTATTTGGCTCCAATTTTTACATTTTCACAAAACAAATGATGAAGAAACAAGAGGTCTATGACCTTGAAATGCTCTCTTGAAGATCTGAATAGCTAGGCATTGAAAAGGTAACTTTTATATGTTTGCCATTATTTGAAGGGGTAGTGTTTGTTAATTGTTAATTTTATTTCAGCATTTCCGAAATGAAAATCATTTTTGTAACATGAGTTACATTCCTGTAATGTTCATGAAAATCCTTCAAGTAGTATCAGAGTAGTTGCCATAGGTTTTCCCCATGTAACTCGTGTAAACAAAGATGACTGCTGATCAATACAAATGCATTGTATTTTTAAAATCTTCTCTTAGTTGTGGTGGCCATTTTAAAGTTACCGCCAACTTGCTATTTACTTAGGACCAACTAGACATCAAGAGCAACATTTTTATAAAGTTTCATAAAAATCAGAGGGGTAGTCCCCACACGTTTTTCCTGTATATAACTCTATACAAACAAAGATGTCCGCTGGCGGACACGGTTGATATTGAATCAAAATGAGCTTTGTTTAGAACCAACTACATCTCATGCCAATGAATTTGGTAAAGGTTTCAAATCAGTACCCCTTATACTTTTTAAGAAGTAGTCACCACACAACTGTATTTTAAAATATATGTTTAGCTATGGCGGTCATTTTGAAATTTCGTCTTACCTGATTTTTTACTTAGAACAAACTAGACATCAAGAGCATCATTCCTGTAAAGTTTCATGACAATCCATCCTGAGTTTCATCGGAGTGTTCTTGGGCAAGACACTTTCCCTTAGCCTCGTCCGTCCGATGGGGACGTAAACCGGGCGGTCCCGTGTATCGGTCTATCCTCCGAGCACGTTAAAGAACCGTAGGAATATATTCAATAATTAGAGTAGTGCACGGTTCCCGGATTCCTATGTATCCTTCCCCTCTCTCTGAGGCGGCTCTAAATAACATATACTGTGTTGATGAGCTGTTAAACAACATTCAATTCAATTACAACTTGAATTTCCGGCAGACCTGTTTTTTTTACTTAGGATCAACTAGACATCAAAAGCAACATTCATGTAAAGTTTTATGAAAATCCATCATTCACAGGTTCCAAATCAATACCCCGTATGGTTTTTGAGAAGTAGTCGCCACACAATTATATTTTTAAAATAGAATATGTTTAGCTTTGGTAGCCATCCTGATTTCACATCAATTTGAATCTTTGCTAGGATTATCTAGACCTTATGGGCAACATTTCTGTAAAGTTTCATAAAAATCCATCATTCACAGGTTCCAAATCAATACCCCGTATGGTTTTTGAGAAGTAGTCGCCACACAATTATATTTTTAAAATAGAATATGTTTAGCTTTGGTAGCCATCCTGATTTCACATCAATTTGAATCTTTGCTAGGATTATCTAGACCTTATGGGCAACATTTCTGTAAAGTTTCATAAAAATCCATTAAATAGTTTTAGAGGAGTAGTCGCTACAAAATAATTTATGGACGGAAGGACAGACAGACGAACGACGCACCACAGCATAAGCTCTGCTGATCCGTGATCAGTTGCACTAAAATGGACACACATTGCAAATGTTCATCGATGTACTAACGCTTTCAGTTGAACAGGAAGTTGATATTCTCGGAAGTTAGAGCGTTCATAAAAGGTAATACTGAAGTCGTCAAAAGCAGTCACCAGTGATCAGCAGTCCAAATGTTTTAAATGTAAATTATAGCAATTATACACAATTTGGTATTTTTTCATTTTTTCTTTCCTTTAGGACACTGTTCCCTAGATCCCTAAAAGTAGGCCTTAGAGCCCTGGATCCCTTAAAGTAATTGGCAATGTTCCCCAGATCCCTAAAAGTAAATGGCCATGTTCCCCAGATCCTCAAATCCCCTGGGAGGGCCTCAGTGATATAAACCCTTCACACATACCTTACTGCATGTCTTGTTTGATTTTCTCCATGTTTACCAAGTTCCCAGTACATTCGTATTATAATCGAACCGTGCTAGTCTCTCTTTGATGGCTCTTGTTTTAAACATAAATTCAACCCAGTGTACCAGTAATACATTCCTCAATAGTGTCGTCTGTCTCTTTAACCGAATACACTTAATGACGTCAAGGGTAACCAGGGGTTTGTTTACTCAGGCCTGCCAAATCTCCGGATAAAATCCGTTCTTTCCAGATTTGTCATTTTGCTCTACGGATCTCATTTAAGTGTACAATCTCGGGTTTTCCATCAGATCTGATTAAACAAATTAAAAGGATTTAACAGCTATATTTTCACAGTTGATCAGCTTTTCCTGCATTTGTCCTGTTGGTTTAAACACTATTTAAATTCACAATCTATGCAGTTTGTGTTATATAGGCATACAATTAAGAAATAGTTTGTCCTGTTACGCTCCCTAATCAGCGATGCAAATGAGAGTATTTACAAGTGTCAAATCACGGGGGTCATCAGTATAATGCACTGACTGAATATACAATTAACATCTAAGGACATAATTAGTGCCTTCAGTGACAAGCAACATGTGCAATAGCAGTATTGTATCTTTGGCTTCTTTAATTGGTCGACCTAATTGAAATAACAAGTGTGGGGAGCTAGGGAATCCTTCTATGTGGCATCACTAAACAACAGTATCTGCCGTGTACGATGATCATAATTTGTTTAAGAGTTATGAAGACTTTGTTTTTGCCTTTAGCACGCATCAGTGTAAAATGCTATTGAACTTTCATAAAAACAAAATGAAACCAAGCCTTTCTAAGAGGAAAGTCCTTCCTAAACTAGTATTTTTGTGAATATTGTAGTATGCTAATCTATTATTTTCTATATCTATAAAACAATGCATATTTTGCATAAATAATTTGAATTTGTGCTTTAAAAAAGAAAATTGCGAAAATCAATTCGCGTTCTCAAATTTTCATTTAAAATGTTCTTTGCGAGCTTTAATTCTTAAATTTTAAAAATCTCATGATTTAGCTTTAAAACGTTTGACAGGCCTGTTTACTATGTAAACCACACTTGAAAACGAAAGTAGATCTTTGTGTAATGTTTTTTCCGACATTTTCGATGACTCATGTTTGTCCTTGCTATTCCTAGATTTAGGAGGCGACAGTAGTGGATGTATAGACACTTACAACAAATCCTGCTTTCTTTGATGGTAAGTCTTATATTTTATGGAGAATATATTTATTTTCATGAGTAAGGATAAGCAATAATTATCAGGTGTAGATTTAATATGTAAGGAGATATATTGATTACTATGAGTAAGGAGGAGCATTAATTATCAGGTGTAGATCTAATATGTAAGGAGAACTTAATTATCATGACGTGAGAATCATAGCTCTTACATGGTAGTATGTACATATTCTATCAGGGACGGCATCGTAGCTCTATGGCAGGTACACCTATCCCATACGAGCTATGATTCGCAGCTGTTGATTATCATGACGTGAGAATCATGGCTCTTACATGGTAATATGAAGGATGGCATTGTAGCTCTATGGTAGGTACACCCATCCGAAACGAGCTATGATTCGCAGCTGTTGATTATCATGACGCGAGAATCATGGCTCTTACATGGTAGTATGCACCTATTCTATCAAGGACGGCATCGTAGCTCTATGACAGGAACATCCCAAACGAGCTATGATTCGCAGCTGTTGATTATCATGACGTGAGAATCATGGCTCTTACATGGTAGTATGAAGGATGGTAGGTACACACCATACGAGCTGGACATGAGAATCATGGCTCTTACATGGAAGTATGTACCTATTTTATAAATGATGGCATCGTAGATCTATGGTAGGTACACACATCCCATATGAGCTCTGATTCTCGCATCTGTTGATTATCATGACGTGAGAATCATGGCTCTTACATGGAAGTATGTACCTATTCTATAAAGGACGGCATCGTAGCTCTATGGCTGGTACACCCATCACATATGAGCTATGATTCTCGCAGCTGTTGATTATCATGACGTGAGAATCATGGCTCCTACATGGTAGTATGTACCTATTCTATAAAGAATGGCGTGGTAGCTTTATGGGAGGTACACCCCATACGAGCTATGATTCTCCCAGCTGCTGATTATCATGACGTGAGAATCATGGTTCTTACAGGGTAGTATGAACCTATTCTATAAAGAATGGCATGGTAGCTCTTTGGTAGGTACACCCAAACAAGCTATGATTCTCGCAGCTGTTGATTATCATGACGTGAGAATCATGGCTCTTACATGGTACATAGTATGGACCTATTCTATAAAGGATGGCAACGTAGCTCTATTTTATTTTAATTAGACACTCGGATTCCCCAGGTCCGTACCAGTTCTAAGTTGACTGTTAGTCGCCGGACGAAGCGGCAGCGCCCACGAGGAGCACGCCGCAAGCTGAGGCAGTCCACGGGAAGGCAGGTACATCCCATACGAGCTATGATTCTCGCAGCTGTTGATTATCATGAAGTGAGAATCATGGCTCTTACATGGTACATAGTATGGACCTATTCTATAAAGGATGGCAACGTAGCTCTATTTTGTTTTAATTAGACACTCGGATTCCCGAGGTCCGCACCAGTTCTAAGTTGACTGTTAGTCGACGGACGAAGCGGCAGCGCCCACGAGGAGCACGCCGCAAGCTGAGGCAGTCCACGGGAAGGCGGGTACATCCAATACGAGCTATGATTCTCGCAGCTGTTGATTATCATGACGTGAGAATCATGGCTCTTACATGGTAGTATGGACCTATTTTATAAAGGACGGCATCGTAGCTCTATGGCAGGAACACCCCATACGAGCTATGATTCGCAGCTGTTGATTATCATGACGTGAGAATCATGGCTCTTACATGGTAGTATGCACCTATTCTATAAAGGATGACATCGTAGCTCTGTGGTACATCCAGCGAAAACTAAATGCATGGTCATAGGAAGAAATCGCAAGCTCAGACATGTGGATATATTGAAATTAACTGGTGATAGTTTATGTATAGAAAATGTCGCAGTTCAAAAGGTCCTGGGAGTTTATGTTGACAGAACTTTGTCTTGGAATGTGCAAATAGCCAAAATGTGTTCCAAACTCAATTCTAAAATTGCCTTATTAAAACGTATATATCTTACTATTTAACAAATGATATGAAAAGTATGTTTTATAATGCCTACATCATGTCTACATTTGATTATTGCTGTACTGTATGGTTTAAAAGCAAAAAAATAGAAGATAAAATACATAAAATTCAAAAAAGAGCAGCTAGAATAATATTAAACAAACTTTTTCGAACTAATTCTAAGGATATGTTCATTGAACTTCAGTGGCTTTCTTTTCATAACAGATGTCATTATCATACTGGTGTGTTGATATATAAATCAATAAACAACCTAGCTCCTAATTACATATCACAACTTTTGACATTCTCATGTAATAATAGGTATAATCTAAGATCAGCTACACGAAATGATCTTGTTACACAAAACCCGCAAACTAAATACGTGAAAGACATCTCTAGCGAGTTTGGTCGACACGTTTGGAACAATATACCGGTCGACATACGTTCTCTTCCTACTATCCAGTCATTTTAATATAATTATAAAATGTTTATTGCAAAATGCACATTAACATGAATGATATCATTATTTATTTATTTTATTTTTTTTCCTTGGATATACGACATTATGTAAGACTTCTATGATTTCTTCTATATTCAAATATAACTGAGTGTTTGTCGAAGATTGAATGCTTTTATTGTTAGTGTATTTGTTAAAAAAAACTAAATCTTTGTTAATGTATATACGGAAGGTCGCATTGAAAATATGATGTGTATATCTTGATAGTATGCCATAATGTGTTAACCTTCTTTAAATAAAGAATTTATTATTATTATTATTATTATTATTATTATTCTCGCAGCTGTTGATTATCATGTCGTGAGAATCACGGCTCTTACATGATACATAGTATGAACCTATACTATAAAGGATGGCCTCGTAGCTCTATGGCAGGTACACCCCATACGAGCAAAACTTCTACTACTACTACTAATACTACTACTACTACTACTACTTCAATAATAATACATGTACTAATAAAAATAATATAATAGTAATAATAATAATAATAATAATAATAATAGTTATAAAAATAATAATAATAAATAATAATAGTAATAATTATAATATAATATAATAATAATAACACATGTAATAATAATAATAATACTAATAATAATAATACTACTACTACTACTAATAATAATAATAATAATATAATAGTAATAATAATAATAATAATAATTATAAAAATAATAATAATAAATAATAATAGTAATAATTATAATATAATATAATAATAATAACACATGTAATAATAATAATAATAATAATAATTACAGTAATACTAATTTACCGATATAAAAGTTTCCTTATTAATATACTACTATAATTAGTATTAGTATTATTAGCATTATAATTATTTAGTTTATAACTGTGTCATTACGCTGTATATTATTATTATTTCAGATCAACAATGAGCGACTACATCCGTTCGTTGTCACTGAGACTGTGCGAGATTATGGACAATATCGGCGTCTCCGAGGAAATTAGAAAGATGAGCATGGAAACAAGCTTAACGGAAGAAATAGTGGGCACATTAAGCAGCCATTTACGTGGTAACAATGAGACAGATTACGTATTTGGTAGTGCATCCGAAGCTTCATCAACGGCGGGTTTACATTCGGACATGGATGTGCTTATGTGTGACGAAGATTACCCAGTGTTTGAGAACATTTGTGAACTTCTGCCTGATGGAAAATGTCATTTACTTACTAGAGATGATATTACCCCACCGGGGTACGTGAAACTACACATTGTTCACGATAGCGTTCCTCGTAATGTATTCAACGCACGGTATGCAGAGGATAAAGTCAGTGTTGACCGATATGGCAGATGGGTGAGGAACAATAAATCATCATATCGTAATCATGATTTAGTTGATGAAGAAAACGGACCAGCTGCCACTCGTCGTGCTCAACCAGGATTCCATTCAATAGACATTGTGGAAGCCTATAGATGTAAGACATGTCCATCTTTTGCATCCAACTGGATCACACGCCTCCGTCTCAGCAATAGATACCCACAAGAATTTATCGATTTGTTAAACTCATATGGGTGCTTCTTTGTTCCAATCGGTTACCCATTTAGCGAGGAGAAGAATCTCGAATGGAGGATATCATTCTCTCTCCAAGAAAGACAACTCATGTTCCGACTTACACCTGTTCAGTTCAAGTGTTACGTCCTATTAAAGATCATTAAGAAAGATTTAATAAAACGTGAAATGAGGCACGATTCCCTCAGCTCGTACCACTGTAAGACATGTATTTTGTATATGGTGGAAATATTACCAGCAGAATTGTGGACGCCTGATAATTTAATGACATGTTTGTTCTATTGTATGAACACTTTAATGTATTTGGTCAATGTCGGCTTCTGTCCGAACTATTTCATCAAAGAGGAGAATATGTTTGCCAGGAAGATTCAGGGAGATGTACGAGTGCAACTGTACCAAGTTATACAGGGGCTACTATCAGAGGGATGTCCGTTCTTACTCCGTATACGGTGTGACGGTCTGGGAGAACAACTTGCACGTGCAGCTTGTAATCCGTATACCCCTTGCCCGGTTTTACGGAAAGCAATGGTTCTAAATATATATTCCAATACATTAAGCAAAAAACTTAAATTTTCACAGATTCAATTTATTTGGTGTCGATATATATACATGGACACAGAATTACGCGTTTCGTTAGAAAAATCACTATCACATCTATGTAGGCTACAAAGTATAGATGTCATGTCGGAACATTCAGAAGAAGAAACAAAGTCCGCAATAATGTCACTTATATCACACATTAAGCCAATCATCGCCCAAACTATTCTGACATATGGAATAGAAAACATGGAAGACGTCCGAACCAGAAGGTTGTGTTTGTCTCTCATACTGAAGTACTTAAACACAAGTATGGATGACAATACAAATGATATGTCTATATGTCTCGGGTACATTTCCATCCTGCACCTGCTTGGTCGGTATGATGTTTATGAAAAATGATTACAACAACAAGAACGGTGTATTTCAATTATGACAAATGGATGTTGGTGTCGTGTTTTTACAAAAAGACATACTACAAACTACACGCTATTACACACAATATGGGACGGTAATGTTACTTTGCAGGAGGCAGCACCGTATTTCACTTCATGCATAATGTTTCCACCACAGGCATGCACACTTTTACCTGACGCGTTAAGGTATGAAATGTTCCGTTATGTCGGTACACCAGCAGGATCACGTCATGGCTATCAGGAAGACTATGACGGGGCGTCGGTTGACGCTAAAGTGTTCCTCTTCTTAATGCAGTACCTCGTTTATAGGCAACTGAACAAGAACGCACACAAGAAAGTCGCCGTAGAGAATATGGAGTGGGTGATCAAAGACGACCCGAACCTTACACACAAGGAAACCGCCTACAATTTATTAGGGTGGATATATGTCCAGGAGAATAAAATTGGCAAAGCTATCGAGTGCTTTGTAAAATCTTGGAAAATACGACCATTGCATAACGCGGCAAAGTGGCACATTATGGAACTTTTGAGTAGAAACGCGTCATAAAATGAGAATTATGTATCTATGAAAACGCATACAACCACTGTATAACGCGGCAACCTGACACAGTATTGGATTTGTGAGTAGGAATGCATCATGAAATCAGAATGATTTGTCTATGGAAGCGCATACAACCACTGCATAACGCGGCAACATGACAGTATTGGATTTGTGAGTAGGAACGCGTCATGAAATCAGAACAATGTTTCTATGGACGCGCATATTACCATTGTATAATGCGGCAACATGGCACGTTATTGGACTTGTGAGTAGGAACGCGTCATGAAATAAGAATAATGTATCTATGGAAGCGCATACAACCACTGTATTACGCGGCAACATGGCACATTATTGGACGTGTGTGTAGGAAAGTGCCACGAAATCAGAATAATGTATCTATGGAAGCGCATACAACCACTGTATTACGCGGCAACATGGCACATTATTGGACGTGTGAGTAGGAAAGTGTCACGAAATCAGAATAATGTATCTATGAAAGCGCATACAACCACTGTATAACCCGGCAACATGGCACATTACTGAACCTATTAGTAGGATCGCGTCATGATATCTATGAAAGCGCATACAACCAATGTTTATCCCGGCATTCTGAGTAGCAGCGCGTAATGAAATTATAATTGTTATACTCTGTGAGCGTAAATAACCACTACATATAATATATAACGCGGTTCAATTGCAACGTGGTACATTGTGGAGCTCTTGTTTATTATAAATTAACCATAAAATCGTAAACAACCAAGTGCTGCATAACGCGGCAACATGGTACATTATTATTGAGAAGCATGAAGCCATACTTAACTGTGTAAGTGTAACCAACCACTGCATACACCGGCAAATGGCACATTGTCCAACTCTTGTGTATAAACGCTTCATGAAATATTGTGTATAAATGCTTCATGAAACAAGAAACGTTTAACTCTTGTAAACAACCACTGCATAACGCGGCAACATCGCACATTATTTAAACTATTGAGAAGCAGCGCGTCATGAAACCATACCAAATGTTTTAGTGTAACCAACCAACGCATACCGCGGCAAAATTGGACATGATTTATTATGTTTAAAAAAACGCACGACGAGCTAAAATGCCACATTAGAAAACCCATGTCAGAAAGATATACGCGCCAGAAAATCAGTTATGAAGAGGATCAACCAGTATTCTGTACAACTATTTACACTTCTCAAATTAACTAGGCGATCGTTTAATGTTTTACGAATGTATAACTTACAGCCAGTTGGACTGTTCTATTGAAATAAAAACTGATGAGAACTAATGTATATCATGCGTTGTTCTGTGTCAAATATGTATGTTTGCTTTCTGTTAACTTACATTATAGCTCACCTTTTATAGATACAAAAAATCAAAACAAGATATTTAGCTAAATATAAGTTTTGATAATCATAAGTATAGATCACTAAAAAAAAGAGTATGAAAGGGGAAACTTACAAATCGCTGAACACGATAAACATGCAAATATTGCAGTCTCGTTTTGACTGAGATTGTTCAAAAAAGGGTAGTGAAAAGTACTTGCTACCGTTCACGTCCTCTAGCCCCGGTTTGAGCAGAATTCAGTATTTAAGATATCAATAGTGTGAACATTTTAGCCATCCTGAATATGGAATGCATATGACAGTGAACATGGAACCTTCCTCACTTTCAAGTGTTTTCTTCTCCTCATTAAGTGGTCTGAGTATTAACTTTCATACCCCATCCAACCCCTTCTCCAAGAAGCGAAAACGGGGT
The DNA here is from genome assembly GCA_037043455.1 of Cyrtodaria siliqua. NCBI lineage: Eukaryota > Metazoa > Mollusca > Bivalvia > Adapedonta > Hiatellidae > Cyrtodaria > Cyrtodaria siliqua. The sequence continues at coordinate 40,927 of JAWPHD010003643.1, read as the reverse complement.
TGGCTGGGGTATGAAATAAAATCTTAATTTTGGCTTAAAAGTTTGCATATTGTAAAATTAAAACGTTTAATAGGTAATTTTAAGCAGGTTATCGAATATATTCAGTAACAAATATTTTTAAACATGTTTTATTGCTCGAAATATCCGTTATAAAATGTGGCTAATATGTATAAGCTGTTCAGTCGCCTAATGGAATTAAGGCGGGACCACGTAATGTGTCCACCAAACATAGTTTTAATCTGTATTAATTTTCTTATCGAAGACTACTGCATATGTAAAACTAAACTCGACAGTGAACTTTCCTTAGAATAATGAACAACTTGTAAAATGTGTGTCGCGTGAACTGTGTTTTAATCACATTAATTCAAACGACAACAGGTTTCATCTTTGATTACATGGTTTTTATTCATTCTGTTTAAAAGAAACAAGTTGCATTGTGTGTTTGGATTGTTGTTAAATTATTTAAGAATTTATTAGATTGGACGAAATACTTCTATTATACGTAGTATGGTATGTGATCGTCCGTCCGTATGAAACAAATATGCCTTCCGGAATAAACTGCGAAACCAGCCACACGTATGAAACACTGCATTGCTCTAGGAGAGAGGAGGAATATTAGTTGTTAGGTCTGTAGGTCAAAGGTCAAGGACGCCGTGACCTTATATAGAAATACGCATTCCATACTACAACTTCAATACAATAATTCCACACTCATAACTTTGAAACCATAAATATGACACTCATGGTGCATTGCCCTTGGCGAGACGGGGAAAACATATTGTGTTGATGTCAGAAGGTCAAAGGTCCAGATCGCCATGTCCTTAATCAAATATTACATTTTTTGCAATAACTTCGAAAACATAACACCCACACATATTAAATTTCATTGGTGAGAGGAAGAAGCATATTGCTGTTGGGTTCAGTAGGTCACATTGACCTGACAATGACCAAGTCTTGAGAAACATTTCCTCACTGTATTTTGTATCTACACTCCTGACCTACACTCTTGCAACCTAGGAATTGTAAGGTAAGGAAGTGTGAGGTAAGGAAGTGTAAGGTAAGGAAGTGTAAGAGGTAAGGAAGTGTAAGAGGTAAGGAAGTGTAAGGTAAGGAAGTGTAAGGTAAGGAAGTGTAAGGTAAGGAAGTGTAAGAGGTAAGGTAGTGTAAGGTAAGGAACTGTAAGGTAAGGAAGTGTAAGAGGTAAGGAAGTGTAAGATAAGGAAGTGTAAGGTAAGGAAGTGTAAGGTAAGGAAGTGTAAGGTTAGGAAGTGTAAGGTAAGGAAGTGTAAGGTAAGGAAGTGTAAGAGGTAAGGAATTGTAAGGTAAGGAAGTGTAAGGTAAGGAAGTGTAAGGTAAGGAAGTGTAAGGTAAGGAAATGTAAGGTAAGGAAGTGTGAGGTAAGGAAGTGTAAGGTAAGGAAGTGTTAGGAAGTTTGGGACGAAATAAAAAAAAAAGTAAACCTTTTACACACGATGTTAAGATTATGATTTGGATGTTAATGGTATTTGAGCACATCGTTTAATATTTGCTATCATTGAGAAACTATACCCCCAAAACATTCCTACATTCCTACATTCCAGTCAAGATAAAAATGTCTCCCATACGTTTCATATGACACTGGATAAACGAAAGTATACTGTGTGTGCAGCGTAAATGTATTTATAGTAACATATAATGCATTATACTACTACATGTGTGGAGAACGTAACAGTTGTTGAAAGTTGCCGCCGCTAGAATTTCTGCTGTAGCTCCGTTTCTAAATCACCTAAAGCCATAATACTCTTCAAGATTCATGCACATATCCATCTAAATAAGTAGTCTTGGTCGTCATCGACGCTTGATTGTAAGTACAAATATCTTGACCATTTGTGCACTTGACCGTTTGTGCACTTGACCGTTTGTGCAGAAACAAATTTGAAACCGGAAACACATGACCGTAATTATTATTTTGCTATTATATCATTTCTGATTATCCGAATTTGGTACGTCGATATAATGATGACGTTTCCCTCTTTATTTATTTATTACTTTAGTGTCTTTCTGCCGTTCTGTGTATCTTCGATAGAAGGTGCGTCAGTATCAGCCAATCAGAAACGATACCAAAAACTCAGCAAACTTCAAACGTTTTTAGAAGAAAAGTTCAAGACGTTTGTCTTGAAAACAAGCAAGCGTCTTTGATGATCTAGACCACTAGATAAGTACAGTACATTCCCATCAAAAGAAGGTCATCACGACTGTACGTTTGACACGTCAGTGTTTCTGTTCAAAGTTTGTTTTCAATAGCTCTGCTTCTAAGTCAACGATAGCTGTCTTCAGACGTCATACATATTCATCTAGATTCATTACCAAAAGAACGTACCTTTGATAGACCTTGTCTTACTTTTAAGGACCAATTTCGACCTATGGTATTTGGATGGGTGGTGTGAGAGGGTGTGGGGGTGTTTGTGTGTGTGTGTGTGGGGGGGGGGGGGGGGGGGTGAGAGAGATATAGAGAGTGTATATAGATAACTGTAAATCATTATTAGACAGATATATACTGCAGTTGTTAGACATTACTTCTTCTTCTTCTTCTTCTTCTTCTTCTTCTTCTTCTTCTTCTTCTTCTTCTACTTCTTCTTCTTCTTCTTCTTCTTCTTCTTCTTCTTCTTCTTCTTCTTCTTCTTCTTCTATTATCGTAAGAAATTAAATGTGATAGTCGGAAAACATAACTAAAACATTCGACATCGTTTTCTATTGATTATTTATTTTTACCTTTAACCAAGTTAGAGTAATTGTCACACTATTAATTTGATATATACAATAAATGCATCGAGTCTCACATAGTAGTATTAGTCTCCGCTGTCTTGTTCTTGGGCGGTGGGTATTTTGATATATTTCTCAGGTACTTTTGATTCATCTAGATAAATAAAAACAAGCAGATTATACGTAACATATATCACTGTATTTAAAGGGACATACGTCTCTGTTGATAACAAAACAAAAAACGCTGTTTTATGCAATTATCGTAATTAATAATTTCGAAACGAGTTGGAACACACATTTATACAAAATACATTTTCATAAAACTACAAGCCTCTCATCATAGTATACATATGCCAACTTGTTTAATAAATTCAATAATAAATATGCAATTGCAATATTCGTATTATTATGAACAGAGCATATATTTTATTTAACTTGCAGTTGTTATATAACTTATGTTATGCGTTTGACAATCTTTGAGTAACGCTATTTGTATCGAGTTATAAAGCTACACTATACATTTGCTTTAACAATCAGGTATACAGCTAGTCCCGGTTTATTTATGCAATGTGAAGTTCCTTACGTCACTTTCTACACGGACCAGTGACAGCAATTTTTTTTTTTTGCAAACTGGGTTATGGACTAGTATACAGCATGATTCCCAGATGATTCCCATGGTATATGCGTATCGTGGTAGTGTGAAGGTGGGGTGGGGGAGGGGGCGTAGGTAGCGGTGGTAGGGTGTGTGTTGGGGAGATCCAGGCCCTCATCAACGGATTTAACCAGCCAGGTCAAACCTAAAAACTGGAGCATTAAATTAAGAGAGTTACCTACTCATAATTCATTTTTGCGCATATTGAGTCATGGGTATTTTAAGAACCCATGAAAAATCCTATACTTTTAATCGGCACATATACATTTTTATATGACCTAAACACCTGGATAGAGTTTTGATAAACCGTTTTGTAGAGTAATTTTGCCATTATTTGCGGGTTAGTTTCTTTAATATTAGTACACTTACTTGCCAGTCCATAAACAATTTCTTGGTACTGAAGTTAGGATTCCTGGCTGTAATACGCTTGTCAATTTCCATGTTTTCGTGTAAAACCCTAATCAACTCCCGCTTTCGCTTCTCCATGTTTAAACTGTAAATAATCGTACAGAATTTACTTCAGCACTATATTGTTTGCAGTGTCACTAGAGCCGCAAATATTATTTAAAGAAAATACAATTATTTTTTTAAAAAAAAATATGATACCCCTGCTATCTATATAACACGTGGTAGTGAATCTTGTTTGACACCAGGCTGACCAACCTCGTTTCGAAGTCTGTGTCTTTGTCAAATTACCGAATTGGCTCAAATCCTTTACACCGTTCATTAGGTCTGATTCCCATTTATCGCAGTATATTCACAGTTCGTACAAAAAAGCACTATGGGAGAAATTTAAGCAAAATCGCCGATTGCTACCATTACAATATTGCCTACTTATGTTTACTTCCGGTTGTACTCAAAGACGTGATCCGATTGGATGAAAAACATACCTAATCAGAAACCGAAAATCGTTAGTATACAGCTGAATAATTCTTTCTTAGAAAATATCCAACCCCCATTTTCTTGTTGATGTTCAATAGCAGACATGTTTATTTGCATGATACAGTAAGTTTCCCAGAATTTCTAACGAGGTTTGAGTTTTTAACAGGCTCTCAACATCCTCACTTTACTATGGAAGACTTGGAGAATTATTTACTGCTATATAACCTGGAAGCCAGGCACCAGGGCAGGACTCAACATCCTCACTTTACTATGGAAGACATGGAGAATTATTGACTGCTATATAACCTGGAAGCCAGGCACCAGGGCAGGACTCAACACCCTCACTTTACTATGGAAGACATGGATAATTATTTACTACTATATAACATGGAAGCCAGGCACTAGGGCAGGACTCAACACCCTCACTTTACTATGGAAGACATGGAGAATTATTTACTGCTATATAACCTGGAAGCCAGGCACCAGGGCAGGACTCAACATCCTCACTTTACTATGGAAGACATGGAGAATTCTTTACTGCTATATATCCTGGAAGCCAGGCACCAGGGCAGGACACAATATCCTCACTTTACTATGGAAGACATGGATAATTATTTACTGCTATATAACCTGGAAGCCAGGCACCAGGACAGGACTCAACACCCTCACTTTACTGTGGAAGACATGGAGAATTATTTACTGCTATATAACATGGAAGCCAGGCACCAGGACAGGACTCAACACCCTCACTTTACTATGGAAGACATGGAGAATTATTTACTGCTATATAACCTGGAAGCCAGGCACCAGGGCAGGACTCAACATCCTCACTTTACTATGGAAGACATGGAGAATTATTTACTGCTATATAACCTGGAAGCCAGGCACCAGGACAGGACTCAACATCCTCACTTTACTATGGAAGACATGGATAATTATTTACTGCTACATAACCTGGAAGCCAGGCACCAGGGCAGGACTCAACATCCTCACTTTACTATGGAAGACATGGAGAATTATTTACTGCTATATAACCTGGAAGCCAGGCACCAGGGCAGGACTCAACACCCTCACTTTACTATGGAAGACATGGAGAATTATTTACTGGCTTATAGCCTGGAAGCCAGGCACCAGGGCAGATCTCAACATCCTCACTTTACTATGGAAGACATGGAGAATTATTTACTGCTATAAAACCTGGAAGCCAGGCACCAGGACAGGACTCAACATCCTCACTTTACTATGGAAGTCATGGAGAATTATTTACTGCTATATAACCTGGAAGCCAGGCACCAGGGCAGGACTCAACATCCTCACTTTACTATGGAAGACATGGAGAATTATTTACTGCTATATAACCTGGAAGCCAGTCACCAGGGCAGGAATCAACATCCTCACTTTATTATGGAAGACATGGAGAATTATTTTACTGCTATATAATCTGGAAGCCAGGCCCCAGGGCAGGACTCAACATCCTCACTTTACTATGGAAGACATGGAGAATTATTTACGCTGTTATAACATGAAGCTTGTGAGTTATATACTAGTATGTGAAACGTTCACACCATATCAGGCAGTATGGCTCAGGAACTTCTCCATTTCAACTTACTTGACAGTATTGCCTTTATTCTTTATAAAGTCACAGTTTAACGTAATCAGCATCTGAATGTAGAGAAAGTCTCACGTGAGATCCGGAAGATATACCATGTCTAATCGAGGTGATACAAGCTTTCATAACACGCTGAATGTAAAGAAAGCCTCTCGTGAGATCCTGAAAATATGACATGTCCACTCGAGGTGATACAAGCTTCCAGAACACACTGAACGTAGAGAAAGCATCTCGTGAGATCCTGAAGGTATGACATGTCCACTCGAGGTGATACAAACTTTCAGAACACGCTGAATGTAAAGAAAGCCTCTCGTGAGATCCTGAAAATATGACATGTCCACTCGAGGTGATACAAGCTTCCAGAACACACTGAATGTAAAGAAAGCCTCTCGTGAGATGCTGAAAATATGACATGTCCACTCGAGGTGATACAAGCTTCCAGAACACACTGAATGTAGAGAAAGTATCTCGTGAGATCCTGAAGGTATGACATGTCCACTCGAGGTGATACAAGCTTTCAGAACACGCTGAATGTAGACGAAGCTTTAGTGAGGTCCTGAAGATATGACATGTCCACTCGAGGTATACAAGCTTTCAGAACGCGCTGAATGTAGACGAAGCTTTAGTGAGGTCCTGAAGATATGACATGTCCACTCGAGGTGATACAAGCTTTCAGAACACGCTGAATGTAGAGAAAGCCTCTCGTGAGATCCTGAAGATATGACATGTTCACTCGAGATGATACAAGCTTTCAGAACACGCTGAATATAGAGGTAGCCTCTAGTGAGATCCTGAAGATATGACATGTCCACTCGAGGTGATACAAGATTCCAGAACACACTGAATGTAAAGAAAGCCTCTCGTGAGATCCTGAAAATATGACATGTCCACTCGAGGTGATACAAGCTTTCAGAACGCGCTAAATGTAGAGAGAGACTCTCGTAAGATCCTGAAGATATGACATGTTCACTCGAGGTGATACAAGCTTTCAGAACATGCTGAATGTAGAAAAAGCCTCTCGTGAAATCCTCTCGTGAAATCCTGACATGTCCAATCGAGGTGATACAAGCTTTCAGAACGCGCTGATTGTAGAGAAAGCCTCTCGTGAGATCCTGAAAATATGACATGTCCACTCGAGGTGATACAAGCTTCCAGGACACACTGAATGTAGAGAAAGCATCTCGTGAGATGCTGAAGATATGACATGTCCACTCGAGGTGATACAAGCTTTCAGAACGCGCTGATTGTAGAGAAAGCCTCTCGAGAGATGCTGAAAATATGACATGTTCTCTCGAAATGATACAAGCTTTCAGAACGCGCTGATTGTAGAGAAAGCCTCTCGTGAGATGCTGAAAATATGACATGTCCACTCGAGGTGATACAAGCTTTCAGAACGCGCTGATTGTAGAGAAAGCCTCTCGTGAGATGCTGAAAATATGACATGTTCACTCGAGGTGATACAAGCTTTCAGAACGCGCTGAATGTAGAGAGAGACTCTCGTAAGATCCTGAAGATATGACATGTCCACTAGAGGTGATACAAGCTTTCAGAACACGCTAAATTTAGAGAAATCTTCTCGTGAGATCCTGAAGATATGACAAGTCTGCTCGAGCTGATACAAGTTTTCAGAACGCGCTGATTGTAGAGAAAGCCTCTAGTGAGATGCTGAAGATATGACATGTCCACTCGAGGTGATACAAGCTTTCAGAACGCGCTGATTGTAGAGAAAGCCTCTCGTGAGATGCTGAAAATATGACATGTTCACTCGAGGTGATACAAGCTTTCAGAACGCGCTGATTGTAGAGAAAGCCTCTCGTGAGATCCTGAAGATATGACATGTCCACTCGAGGTGATACAAGCTTTCAGAACGCGCTGAATGTAGAGAGAGACTCTCGTAAGATCCTGAAGATATGACATATCCACTAGAGGTGATACAAGCTTTCAGAACACGCTTAATTTAGAGAAATCTTCTCGTGAGATCCTGAAGATATGACAAGTCTGCTCGAGCTGATACAAGTTTTCAGAACGCGCTGATTGTAGAGAAAGCCTCTAGTGAGATGCTGAAGATATGACATGTCCACTCGAGGTGATACAAGCTTTCAGAACGCGCTGATTGTAGAGAAAGACTCTCGTGAGATGCTGAAAATATGACATGTTCACTCGAGGTGATACAAGCTTTCAGAACACACTGAACGTAGAGAAAGCCTCTCGTGAGATGCTGAAAATATCACATGTTCAATCGAGGTGATACAAGCTTTCAGATCGCGCTGATTGTAGAGAAAGCCTCTCGTGAGATGCTGAAGATATGACATGTCCACACGAGGTGATACAAGCTTTCAGAACGCGCTGATTGTAGAGAAAGCCTCTCGTGAGATGCTGAAAATATGACATGTTCACTCGAGGTGATACAAGCTTTCAGAACACACTGAACGTAGAGAAAGCATCTCGTGAGATCCTGAAGGTATGACATGTCCACTCGAGGTGATACTTTCGCTTTCAGAACCCGAACTACTGAAGTAATAATCCTATTATTTCAAGAAAACCAGCAATTTAGTGGTTAATAAAAACACCAATACTTTTGAAAATAGTTAGATAAGATAAAAAAAATACTATTAAACCGTCCGAAAGTTGTTTTGATTGACATGGCATTTTCCATGGAAAAGTTGCTTTAATTTGTAAAACAACAACAAAAAAATCGTTTTAGAATGTTTATCCAAAAACGGTTAAATTTAAATGTCACTGTGTTGGTAAAATGTAAATTTAAAAAATAAACCGCGCCCCCACTCTCTGAATGTTTTGTCGCAAACTATTATGGTTAACCGAATCTATTTTAGATGTATGCAGTCCCAGTGACAAGATTTGTACAAGATTCGCATTTGAAAAGCCCGAGTTTTGGCTGTAAATAATCATGTTTTCTTAAACGCTTTTCAAAATAAATATTATGTATTTACTTCCGAGTATTTCATTATTTTTTTAGCTCGACTATTCGAAGAATAAGAGAGATTATGTAATCACCCCGGGGTCGGCGTCGGCGTCGGCGTTGGCGTCGGCGTCGCCGTCCCACATCAAGGTTTGCGTGTAAGCTGTGTTTACAAGTATATATCTCTTACATTTCTTATCCTAGCACAACCAAATGTGGCCATGGGCTTCCTTATAGCTTTATCTTAAGGGCTGCATAAGCAATTTTGGTTCTTGTAACCCTTGGGCTCCCATGGAACCCAAATTATGATAAAATGTATCCCATTTCACATCAAATTTTGCGTGTAAGCTGTGTTTACAAGTCTATATCTCTTACAATTCTTACCCTAGCACAACCAAATTTGGCCATTAGCTTCCTTATAGCATTAACTTGAGGGCTGCTTAAGTAATTTTTGTTCCTGTAACCCCTGAGTTCCCATGGAACCTAAATTCTGAAAATTCTTAAAATGTGTTTGTTTCACATCAAATTTTGCGTGTAAGCTGTGTTTACAGGTCTAACGTACCATCGTCCACAGTGGAAGCAATGGAGAGAACCATAAATTCCTTTCTCAGAAGATGGATGGGAGTGCCCAGAAGTTCCACCAGTCTCGGTCTGTATTGCACAGGGAGCAAGTTACAGGTGCCACTAAAATCTGTGACAGAGGAGTTCAAGGTCACCAAAGCACGCCAGTTCATCATGCTTCGGGACAGTGCAGATGAGAAGGTAAGGGAAGCAAGGGTCACAATCAACACCGGGAGAAAGTGAAAGGCTGACAAGGTAGTGAGTGATGCTGAGTCACGGCTTCGACACAAGGACATCGTCGGGTCCGTCACAGAGGGTAGAATAGGACTCGGTTGCGTCACTCGCTCTCGTTGGAGAAAAGCTAGCGACAAGGAGCGACGATCTCTAGTACAGAGCGAGGTCAGACAAATAGAGGAGGAGTCCAGGCTTGCCAAATCTGCTACTCTTGGGAAGCAATGTAAATGGCTGAAATGAGAAGGAGTACAGCAGAGGACTCTGACACGGAGCGACATCTAAAAGATGGAAGGCGACAGACTAAGCTTCCTGCTGAGGTCTGTCTACGATGTGCTTCCAAGCCCAGTAAACTGGCGATTTGGGGCTTATCCGAAAATCCAGACTGCAAGCTCTGTGGACGACCAGCGAACCTGGAGCATGTGTTAAGTTCGTGCAAGACGGCTCTAGCAGATGGGAGATACAGGTGGCGTCACGAAAAGTCCTGGTGTCAATAACGGAGCCGTTAGACCATGCAAGACGCTCACAGAAGACCATCAGCAAGGGCATAACATTCATCCCCTTTGTCATGTCTGGGCAAGAAGGCAGAGGAGCTAGGCAGGAGAGAGGGATCCTTGCAACGGCAAAGGACTGGAAGATGGAGGCTGATCTAAAGCACCAGCTCAAGTTTCCACAGGAGATCACGGTGACCAAGTTGAGGCCAGACATAGTACTGTGGTCCACAGCTACCAAGCAGGTAATACTGCTAAAGCTCACAGTACCATGGGAAGAACGAGTCGAAGAGAGCTTTGAGAGGAAAATCGCAAAGTACCAAGCTCTCATAGACAGTTGCAAGGAGAGAGGCTGGAGGTCATGGTGTTTTCCAGTGGAAGTAGGCTGCAGAGGGTTTCCTGCACGGTCTCTTTGGCGCACATTCAGTAGCCTTGGAATCACCGAACAGTCCCGCAACAGGACCATATCAACAGTTGCACGGGAAGCAGAGGCAACCTCATTGTGGATCTGGCGCAAGAGGGAGGAAGCATGGACAGGAAGCCACAGCAAGCAGATGTAGAGCAGCCACCGCAACCTGGCAGACGAAACGGATAGCGAAAGCTTACCATCTCCAGGCTAGAATCTGATAACTTCTAGTCGGCGCACCATAGGAGGGCGTAGTGGGAAGCGCCGAAACGCCCGATGAATATGGAACCCACCTGAGGATGGAGATGGTAGCAGCAAGAGACGCTGTATCTCACAACTACTATATCTTACATTTCTTATCCTAGCTGAACTGAATTTTGGAATTGGTTTCCTTATAGTATGTCGTAAAGGGTTGGAAGTAATTTTGTCTTCTGCAAATTCTGGGCTCCCATGGAACCCAAAGTGTGATGGCCCATAAAATGTGCAATAAAGGCAGATCTAGGTTTGCATGTAAGCATGTATATATCTATAATTTTGGTTTGGGATTTCTTATAGCATTATGCATCTTATTCATACTTCACCCATATTGGGGCATGGGCTCCCCGTCCACCCCCCACACCCCGCCCCCACTCCCACCCCTCTCCACACTTTTTTTTTTTTTACATATTTCTGTGTTGTTTTAGTCAATTCTTACACATATATGTTGCCCCCTCCCCACCCCACCCCCGCCTTTCACCACCCCCCCCACCCCAACCCACTCCCGCCTCTCACCCCGCCCCCCACGCCCCCACTTAAAACTCATTTTCTTTTTTACATATTTCTGTGTTGCTTTTGTCAATTCTTAAACATGTTGCTCCCCCCACCACCGCCTCCCCTGCCCCGCCACTCCCAACCCCCACCCCCGCCCCACCACACACTCGAAACAAGAATATATATATTTATTTTTACCTATTTCTGCGTTTTTTGGTCAATTCTTACACATACCTATGTTGGCACCCCCCACCCCACCCCCCCCCCCACCACCCCACCCCCACGCTCGAACCCTCCACCCCAATCCCCACGCACCCCTCCCCCCAACTCGAAGCTCGATTTTTTTTTTTACATATTTCTGTGTTGTTTTTGTCAATTCTTACACATAGCTATCTTGCCCCCCGCCGTCTCCCAACTCCCCCCACACATCCCCAATCGAAATATTTTTATTTTGTTTTACCATATTTCTGTGTTGTTTTGGTCAATTCTTACATAGTTTCTTACACATATATGTTGCCCTCCCCACCCCCGCCTCTCCCCTATCCACACTCGATTTTTTTAATAATTTTTTACATACTTTTGTGTTGTTTTGGTGAATTCTTACATAACTTCTTACACATATATGTTGCCCACACCACCCCACTCACCCCAACATCCATCAGATTTTTTTTTGATTTTTTGATTTTTTTTACATATTTCTGTGTTATTTTGGTCAGTTCTTACACATAGTTATGTTGTGCCCCCAACCCTACCCCACATTGTTGTAGCCTTCTTTTCTGATGGTTTATACTAGCTATAAATTTATTATTCTCTGAAAAATCGAATAGTCGAGCTGCGCTGTTCTCCGACAGCTCTTGTTTAATTGTAGCTGTTTAAATAACACTTACCTCTTGCTTTCATAATTATTCTCGTTATCGATTCTGCTTCCCGTCATTATTATTTGTCTCATCTTATCGAGCAACAGGCGGTTCTCGTTCTCGATGATCGAGAGATTGGTCGCTTCTTTCTATCAAATTGAAAAGGGATTGTTTACCAAGTTACAGGAAATACATTTAGAAAATTGTATATAAAAAATGTTTAAATAAAATAATTGCAGTCGCTCAAACATTTAGATAATACAAACAATGTGATTGGTTAAAGGACGATCACGTGATCAATTTAAGCTACGTTCATTTCCCAATGACCATTACGAAGAACTACTTTCATCCGCCATTCATAGAATACGCGTGCTGCGTAACAATATAGTTCGGATTTACAGGGGCGGATTTAAGACAGGGATATTAAAATAATTGGATAAAGAGTTTAAAACCGTGGATTGCAATTATAAGGGTTTAGTGTCTTTTTTGTGCGTTCACTGGGGTATGAACTGTTAGTTGTCAGCACATATAGCGTACAAAATGCTTTTGGGCATTATGCGCAATGTGCTTCGACAACTGTTCATACCCCAATGAACGCACAACAAAAGACATAAAACCCTTAATGAACTTAAAAAAAAATACAACCACAATGTAATATTAGAGGGTGTGCCGTGTGTGCTTATGAAGAGATATTTGAGCTACTGATTCCAGAATCTGAGCCATCCTCTCGCCAAGGACAAACACGTTATAAAGTTACGCAGTGGTTGCAATCCTTTACAGGTTATTACGTGGAAATTATCTTGACCTTTGCTCTACTGACGCCAATTTAATAGAGTCATCCTTTCACCAAGGACAATCAACTCGCTATTGGGGAATCTGTACATTGCGAGAGCAGGGTACACCACCATGTAGTGCATAGTACGAAAGGTTAGATCAATACAGTTTGTAAACTAACATTAACGGTACAACTCCGACAATTTCAGAGACAAATACTAGTTGGAATTATTAAAGTAATACCCGATAATCATTCGTAGCTTTTTAACATCGTAATGTTTTGTTTTCTTCTGATTATTCCATTTCTTTATTATAGTTGCTAGAAATTCGGTCTAAAATCACCATATTGTCGAATTTGTGAAGAAAAAAAGAATTGCTAAAACGTTATGGACGATGCGAAAATCATACCAGTATACACGTGATTAAACAATTTCAACTACATTACCACCGGAAACTATACTGAGGCGAAAAAGAAGCGCAACTAATTTCCGCTATATATTGTATATACTGCACTCTTAATTCCACATATTCCAAAGAAATCCCAAGATGTTTTGTAAAAACGAAAAAAGCAGTTAGTTAGAGTAAGGCCACAACTGTGATGTTGTAGACGTTGGCCACAACTGTGATGTTGTAGACGTTTTAATCACAGTACACTTTGTAACATGAAATTTATAAATGTTGAAGTTCCTCTTCGAAAAATTGAGCCATTTCAGAACTGTATATTGAGCCATTTCAGTACTGTATTTAACGTAAAGAGTTTGCAAAATGTTGCATCCTAAGTTTGCTCACATGCTTGAGCCAAACACGTACTCTGTCAATAATGAAACTTTGAAGGACTTATATTTGCTGTGTTATGTGTTGTTTTAGTATTTTGTTCCCAAAGACAAGGTCTTACGTAGCCATGTACCATTCGATTAACAGCAGCATATTGTACATACAATATATAGAGGAAATTTCCGAGTTGCGTTTCTTTTTCGTTTCACAATATTTACAGTTCTGTTGCTGTAGCCTACGCTACGAAGTACTGAACGTTAATTTCTGTATCGATATATACAGTATGAAATGATACGAAATATAGCGATCAGATTCGAAGGACTACTCGGGAATCGTGATTTATTTTCACTGAGTGCAAGGATCTTTCAGTCTTCTTTAAGAGACAATTATTTAGGTTATTGAATTTGTATGGCTAAATATTACTTGGAACGAGTTGTTTTGACGAGCTTGCGAGTCGTCCTCCGCCAAAACAACGAGTTTGTACGGTTCAACAACTCGTTGTTTTGGCGCAGGACGATTATTTTGCGCAAAAACGACGTCGACGTCGGATGACGTCATTAAAATCATCAAGCGATTTTCTAAAGTTTGTTTACCATTCGATAACGTTAAAAACAGTGGATGAGTGACCATTTCAATTATTTTATCAATTTCTGCCTTAAAAGGTTGAAAAAAAACACGTATTTTTTTGTTGACACTATTATTTGAAAGTAGTTCCTTATTTCTATTTCACGGCTCTTAGCAAGCACGAAATAAGTTCCTGTGCAATATCAATGTGTGCAATATCGTAGAATATTGCACACTTAGCTCAATGCAAACTAAACGGGACAATATGAAAGTATACAATAAAACCGGATATACGTTTGAATAAGCGGTTTATTTAATTTCAAAATGAAGAGTTTACAACCAAATTAGTTGCAACTCCGCAGCTCTGCGGGTGAGAAGGTTTTAGGTCCAGTTTGCATATATTTTATCTCGATGTAAATGGAGGGTTTGTATGGAATGATCATTCCTGTTGTCGTCATATAACATTTTTGTGCTAGACTTCAGATGTGTTATGATATCGGGATGCACATTGCCAGAGTGTGTTGAAACCTTCCCGTTTGAGATGTGTCTCTTTCACTTAAAGCTACAGACACCCTATATCAATCGATTTCTTCTTTGTAGGCGTGTATTTATTTGTAACTTCATGTTCACCAGCTCATGTCGAAATCGGGTATATAAGCGAGCAAATATAGCGCATGAAATCATTTACTGTATATACATCGACCTGTGCACATCGTACCTATATACAGGTAACGGAAATTTTTACCGAAAAAAAAAGTTAGCTTCTTTCGGGGCTCGAACACACGACCTTCTGATTGCAAGTCCTGTGCTCTATCCACTGAACAACAAGGCTACTTGAGAAAATAGTATACTAACTACCATATATTGTGAGGCAAAATAACTTAACATATTTGAACGGAACTAAAGATTGATCAATAAATATGCAGTCCATATTGTCGCACGTGTAAATTAACATTGCCTGGTGTAATACTGTATCTTATCAATATGAAACTAATACTTCGCCTCAAATCAACCATATATCGACTTGTTATTTAGCGCTTGATGAGTTTGTCTGCGCGCTCTTGTTATTACGTAATGCCTATTTAGTGTTAAAAATGCTACAAAATACCAATAAATAGCATTGGTCTAGAGGTTCAGCGTACATCTTTCAAATCTTACAAATGCAAGACTGTGGTTCAAATCCCGTTGCGGGCAACTATTTTGTTATCACATATATTCTGGAGCCGTATATTTATCGATGTTACCTGTACGGAGGCTAAAAAAAAGTATATATATGATTTTTTACGTATCGATTTCTCCTTATATACCGACTTTTGGGGTGTTCGTCGATTTGAAACTACTTCACACGTGACTCATTCATATTCATGAGTTATTACCAGTTAAAATAGGGACTGTACAGCTTTTCATAGAGCGTTATTATTCATGAATATAGAAATTCAGATAACTATTACTGTGTATGGAAACCATTAGAACGCTCTAATACTGTGATGGAGTTTGACCTATTTCGAGATTCCATATACTGCATATAGTGCACAGTGAAGCGTGAATTTGGTGTACCCCTCGTGTATGGAGATGGTTAATTGCGAATTCCATTTTCTGTATATGTTTTTGAATCGATGTGAAATACATTTTGTTCTAATAAAATTCCAAGGAAGATTTATATAGATGTATATGTTTTTTATAGTGAGTATAAAGTTGATTAAGACCTCACTGCACAGATCGCCAATACTCGGGAGGCGTTTCATGAAAGTAATGTGTTACTTGAACAGCCTGACGTCATAGCAATCCATTTCCGTTTTGATCCGGTCATTCCTCCATTTTGTTTTCTTTTGTGCAGCAAGAGTGCTCCAGTTAGGACGAAACAATTTATCGTAAGTAGAATATATGCAAGTTTACACTCTCCACTGTCATACGTGTCAATAAAGTTAGCACACATTTTCAGTTTATGAATGTTTTGTGTTGTCACGGATTGATATACATGAAATTAGTCTTGATCATGTTCGACGCCTGATAATTTTGTAAACAAGCAAGCGTCGCAGATGATCTAGACTACGTATTTGTTATTCATTCTGCATGTTTAAAAATTCGAGTGATCAATTGGAAGGTTGTGTGTACATAAACATTCCCTGACGTTTCTAGTCGTCGTTTGCATATTTGGTAATCTGTAGTATCTAAACTAAAAGAAGAACAAAATACCTAGACGGAGATGGAGAATCATGGCTGTTGTGGTAGACGGTGTCATTCAGACCCTGTGTATACCGAATGTGTCTAGGATATTAGTGTATGACTCATGTTTCAGGAGACTTCCGGACATATTTTTCTTGAATGTTTATCTTTCGAAACATCTTGTGCTCTTTTGTTTCAATATAATTTTGGAAACTTAACCCTGCGGTCGCCAAGTGTTAAGCATACTTGACTCGAGTCCTAGAAATCATGTGTATGATTTCCAGTGGGGTCACATCCCAGATTTTTCAAACAAACTCCCGCAGTATCTTACTTGGGCATGGTACTGTGAATATAGGTCATCCTTCGGAGGGATGTAAAGAAGTCTGTCCAGTGTACAGGGAAAACTATACCCTGTGCAATATCTCTCTGAAATTCTGTGTTAAGCAGTGATACAAAACCAGGGCCCTATATGAATTATATAGAATTTATTTAACTGCTGTGATCGATTATAGGGAAATCCTTCACAAGAGGTAGGTCACGAACGAGCGCATGCGAGTGAGTAAAAAAAACAAAGCACGTCTACCATCAAGTAAAGGATTACCCATAGTCGATCACAGCAGTTAATCTATTTATTACATTTTAAATTACGTTTTTGCAAACAAATATTCGCTTTATTGAACGTTATCGGCGGATGATGTTGACGTCAGCAACACTTTATTGACGTCACGACTCAACGTCGCAACTTTAGTTATTATTGTGTTCTGAGTTAGCCATCTTGACGTACAGAGAAAGTTGAGTGCTTCGGTGATGCCGAATAATTAAAAATAGACTGAATACAACATTTTTGTTCCTGAAGGATTTACTTTCGAGTGAAAAAAATAAACTTGATAACCAGTCACATTTAGCCAATCTCAATGGCTCGCTTATTTGAGAATTGACTGGATACGGCGATGCATTCCGTTTGATATTGGCCGTCTTCACGGTAATGCATAAAATATGATATGCTGACAAAAACGGTTATTTTGCGTAATTAATTTGTTAAACATAACTGGTACGCACCAATAAAGTAATTTAATTGTGTATTTAACCTAATTTAGCGAGTTTTAACTGGGAATTTACGCAAATACCTTGCCTATCTGTAGCTCTGTTCTGTTCTGTGACGTTTTATGTCATAGAACTATACCAAGCCTAGTTGCACTGCCATTGTTGTGTACTGGTTAATGATATTGAGTTCTTTAAAGTTTTAATACACAAACTTTGTCACATTTCTGTTCTCTTGATACAATGGCAGGGATAATTAGTGCCATGTGTAGTTGTGCATGTCATTGTTGTGTTCCAGTTGAATGACTTTTGGCAGTGTTATGCCCCAATAAAGGACATAATATCATGCTTCCCATACCGGGAAAAAGTTTAGAACTTTTTAAAAATTGTATTTAATTTATTGTAATTTTAATTTTTAAAAATTGTAAAGACTGAAATTTAAAAAAGGACAGAATGAATGCATGCATATATAATAAGAAAATACAAAAATGCAGACTCTTGTCACCATTTAGTATTTTCATTAAATGCATTTCAATATGCTTACATGCAGAGAAATAAAATAAATAGCAATATATTTAAAAAATGTAAGGCTAAACTGAGGCATATACAAGTTCAACTAACACGAGTTCCAAAGAATCTAGAAAGATCGCACTGCAAATTCAGAAATGCTACATACACCAATATTTTGAGTAATCGCACCTTTTGTATTGTTTCATGTTGATTGAACAATCAACCATAAAATGAACCAAATTCAGATACAGCCAATTAAACACCGGTTCACACTTGCCATTGTTCCAGTTTACTCTACCGTGTGTACAACTAATTAGTAGGCACTTAAAGGGACACATGGCAATCTTGCAGTATTTGAAATGGGTGTCACAATTTATATATCCAGTATCATTTTTACTTTTACCCTGGTTACATTTAAATAAATCAAATTTTAAGTATTCACTATTTCGTCTTATTATACTATAAGTTTTAATATATTACTGGTGCAATAATATAAAAAAATAATAATATAAAAAAACAAATGGCTTAATACAATTCTTATAATTAACATTAATGATTGAACAAATGCAATTTATGTAGAAAAACTAACGGGACGCTGCTAGTTTTTGAAAACTCAAGATTGCCATGTGTTCCTTTAACACTTATCAGTGATCGTAAAGTTCAAAAACACAGATGGGCTGAGTATCTCTGGCTAATTCGTAAGCAAACATTATCAAATTTTCTGTTTTGATTAGCCATTTTGGCCGCTAGAGGGCGCCACATTACTTGATGTTTTACCTGTCTCGATCACGCAGTTAAATCTGTGAATAATGTCACAACTTTATATGACAGATAATGTTGAACGCGGGGACACAAACCTGTTGATTGACAGCAAGAGGCGTAACAGTGGGCGGAGTCTTATCGCACCGACAATTTGACAGTGGTTTTCAATAAAAGCTGACATAATTAGTTTATCGATCTAAATTGATTGTCACTTATTAGCGAAAACACTCAGCTGAATAGTGGCTTATAAACAGTGAAAGACTTTGTGAATTAGAATTCGGGATTTCCGAGATCTTTTAGATAAAATCGGTCGGAAATTTGGATTCGCCAGACCGCCGATGTCTGGCGAATTTGGTGTGTATTTCTTACGGTTTTCATTCGCCAGTTCAGGTTACTTTTCGCCTATGGCGATTTGGCGAATGGCCTAGTAAGCCCATAAAAATTAACCATTGGTATTCGTGAACAATTGTAAAGATGTGTTAATGCTCTGATCAATGAAATGTGAACCCCAAATTGTACTTTTGTTTTCGATCGCTGTCGTACAAATTCGTTACCTCACCGGTTGACTCATAAAATATGTTGACGATTTTAGCCGAGCATTTTCAAATAAAACTCGAATGTTCCATCGTATATGCAAGCGTCTAATAATTTGAATCGATAAAGCATGTCGTCTGAGAACAAGTTAAATGTCAACACTAAATTTCCTTCATAGGAGGGAGAACGGCCTAAAAAACAGCGGGTTAAAGTCAATACTTGTCAAAAACAATAAACTAACATCTTGTGTGGTGTCACATATTAGTACTGCGAACAATTTAACGTTTTTGCAACAACGGTGTCGGACAAACACTGGTATAAATTGTCCTTGAAAGCAGTGGGAAAACCTGGAAAAGACCTTGAGTTTTGTTCTCAAAAAACTGTGGGAACCCTGTAATACACTCAACTTTGTACAGACTAGTTCTCCTGCTACCCTGGCTGGCATTCAACAACTAGTGACCTATATCATTGCTATGTGCCGGTTGAATGAATGTTGAAAACGTGTTATGGTCCCCTGCACATTTAGCCAGTAGAGCATCCACAGACTCTTTCACCTCTTGTCTGCACCTTATTTTCAATACTATAACACTTAGAGGTACCAAACTTGGTATGTGGATACATCTTGGGATAGCTGTGTGTCGCATACCAAAATAAGGCCACTGTGACTTTGACCTTGACCTGTGACCTCTGTCATAGAAAATGCTTGTCAAGACCGTATTTTCAATACTATAACACTAAGTCTTAGAGATAGCAAACTTGGTATTTAGATACATCTTGGGATAGCGATGTGTCGCGTACCAGAATAAGGTAATTGTGACCTTGACCTGTGACCTCGTCATAGAAAATGCTTGTCCGGACCATATTTTCAATACAATAACACTTAGAAATACCAAACTTGGTATGTTGATACATCTTGGGATAGCGGTGTGTCGCATACCAAAATAAGGTCACTGTGACCTCTGTCATACCCCAAACATTGTGAGAAGCATCAGTATGAAGTGGAACTGCGCATATACATGAAGTCATGGGGTATGCGTTTGCAAGGGTATTAATAACCTTCTGTGATAGTTATGGGAGCCATATTGATTGTGTGCTGTCTGTCTGTCTGTGTCACAAACGATGTCCGATCAATAACTAGAGAATGGTTGGACCTAGGGTCCTCAAACTTAGAAGGATGGTTGATCATGACCATTAGATGACCCCTATTGATTTTGGGGTTACTAGGTCAAAGGTCAAGGTCGCGGTGACATTGACTATCAAAACGATGTCCGATCAATAACTAGAGAATGGTTGGACCTAGGGTCTTCAAACTTGGAAGGATGGTTGGTCATGACCAGTAGATGACCCCTATTGATTTTTAGGTCAAAGGTCAAGGTCGCGATGACATTGACTATCAAAACGATATCCGATCAATAACTACACAATAGTTGGACCTAGTGTCCTCAAACTTGGAAGGATAGTTGGTCATGACCAGTAGATGACCCCTATTTATTTTGGGGTCACTAGGTCAAAGGTCAAGGTCGCGGTGACATTGACTATCAAAACGATATCCGATCAATAACTACACAATGGTTAGACCTATTGATTTTGGGGTCACTAGGTAAAGGTCAAGATCGTGGTGACATTGACTATCAAATCGGTGTTCACTAGGTCAAATTTCAAGGTCGCGGTGACATTGGCTATCAAACGATGTCTGATCAATAACTAGAGAATGGTTGGACCTAGGGTTCTCAAACTTGTAAGGATGGTTGGTCATGACCAGCATGTGACCCGTATTGATTTTGGGGTCACTAGGTCAAAGGTCAACGATGTCCAATCAATAACTAGAGAATGGTTGGACCTAGGGTCCTCAAACTTGGAAGGATGGTTGGTCATGACCAGAACATGAACCCTATTGATATCAAAACGATCCCCGATCAATAACAAACCAATGTACAATCAATAACTAGAGAATGGTTGGACCTAGGGTCCTAAAACTTGGAAGGATGGTTGACCAGTAAATATCACTGATACAGATAGTAGATACAGTCACAGGGATATTGAAAATCCAGGGCCTCCCCCAGGAATTTTTTACGAGGATGTGGGGTGGGTGCGGGAGGGGGTCCCTTGTGAGATTATTTTCTCATCATTATCTATTTAAAACGCGATAAAATGGCTGGAGGCACGTTAATTTAACGCTACAATAAAATATAACATAAGTAAATTGTTTTCACATTTGATGACGTAATACGTTTACAGGTCATGTACGCATGGTTGAATTCTTGAATTAGACCCTTATCGCGGAGGTAATTAACACCTATGCCCCACTAATCCTTATGAAAACACTCCAATCAGGAGCTAAGGACGTATGCTTGTCAGGAGTTTATGCCTCAAGGCTTTATTTGATCAGGTATGTCATTTATTAACACTGGGAAATGAATGTTTTGACCCACTTTTAAGGAAACGGCACGGTTTTAAAGGGTCGCGGTCAGATTAAGGATCGCGGCATGTCCGTTTCAAAAGTTACGGGATCGCGGCGCCGCTACGCCATAAATGGCTCGGGAAGGCCCTGAATTATCAAAACGATCTCAGATCAATGAGAACGGTTGGACCTAGAGTTGTCAATTGAATCTAGGACAAATGCCCCCCCAGACATCTGCCCCTCTGCTCATTTTTGTATAGGTTGACGAATGCCCCCTCACGTTTTTGCAAGGGTGGACAAATGCCCCCCTGAACTTTTTACAAGGTGGACATTAGCCCCCCTGATATTTTTGCAAGGGTGGACAAATGCCCACCCGGACAAAACACTCCCATCTGATGGTTGTCTTTGACTGTTTCTGCTTGGTGTACGCGTACCCTGCATAGCAGAGTTTTTTCATTCCTCTAATACTAGCGATAATTTCCATTTTTGCAAGTGCAATGATGGAACTGTTGTTGTTTTTATTTTTTATTTTTGCTCGCCCTATGGCACTAGGCCTTTTGGCGAGCTTTTCAGTAGGTGGTTACAATTGTTTGGAGGGGAAATTGGAGGGGAATAGTTGTTTCTATAGTGGAAAGAACCAGGTAGACAACTGTGTCATTTATATAGGATTAGCCGTGAAATTCAGAAGGCGATTAGATTAAAAATAATATAGTATATTAACTGCCCTTAGATGTTTATATTAAGCTCTGGTTGGTCTATTTATTATTTTAAATTTAAATTTAAATTGAGGATATATTATATTCCAACGCCAGCGCGTCACCATTTATTGTTTTTTAAAAATTATTCTATCTTAATATTTACATATATACATACTCCATGTTTTATCTGCCTCGTGCTCCCTTCCAGAAGGAATGGACATCATTAGATGAAAGCATATATTTTTAAAACACAATAAAAATAAAATAAAATAACCCAGTGTTGTTTGTAGGACATCACTCCAGATCTCTCAATAAAAAACAAAGCCAACAGAGGCGTGCACTATGAGAGTAAGCACGTCAAGTGGAGTGTGTCCCTCCGCCAAAGCCACGCGGAGGCCACACTGGGGAGGGCACGGGGCAGAAGTATACATAGGATTTACATGTTAATAATATTACCACCCAATCCCGTTGTGTGCATCAGACAAGATTAAAAAATGTTTTCTTCCCCGCTGTCGTCATAAAACTAAGCATAAATACAAATAAATCGGACAGCCAGGAATTTCTATCATCTTATCATATAAAAACCGATAATTATTAAAATCACACAGCGGGACCGGTGGGGACTTACAATATATTGTTACTATATAGACAGAAAAGTCGAGCAGCTGTCGTTAATGAAGCATGGGTTCGTAAAAAACGATTTACCATTCTAAAATCCAACATAAGATAATATGATTAAAACCTGTTACATTGTAAATAGGGCAGGACCGACGTTAGTCCGTTACAAAATGCCGATGTTTAAAGTTAATTAAAAGATAAAGTATCCCGTGGATCCAATGGGACTCCTTAGTCTCAAGTATCCATTAGGAACAGATTAACGGCCTATGCTCGTCTTCACAGAAGAAAAAAATATGTTAAAAATGAGGTCTATTCCAATTGGAGGTAGTAAACTGTCTGTATTTTTAATACAGAGTTAGTACCCACTGATGAGTCTAAGTTCTTCCCCATCAGTGATAGATTATTAATTAAATATGGACAGAATATATATCAGTCCAAATTCTAAAACATATGGGAGTGGGAAAGGTCAGGCGAAATGTGGATTACATTTAATTGATGATTTTACTGTAGGTGTTAATATAAATAGATTGGGGCAAAAAGAGGTATATAGAGAAATGAACATATAACTCTCATTAAATATATGGGGGAATACGTGACTGATCCTGGACCGCTGTGCCTGCGTTGTCATCAGACTCAAAAATCGCCCCAGCGCGTCCACCGGATCAGTCCAATATTGTAGCTATACAATTAATAAATTGTTTTTCTGGTAGTCTGAAGATGATTATACTGTATAATACTAACAGGAATATAAGGCAACATAAGACTCATGAATAGGTATTGCTGTTATACACATAATCCGTATATATGATATATCCAGCTAATACATAAGAAGTTATATCTTCTTTTGGAAATGTGAATCCTTAATGAAGTCACTAAGCGCACTAAAAACTATTTGTCTATATCGTTTTTCAGGATCTAGAATATTTGTAAGATTAAACGAAATAGATAATTGTTGAAGTTTAAATTTTAAAATATCTCGGGTTGCAACTAGCTGATCAAAATCGAAAAGGAAATGTTCAGTGGTGAATGGGACAGAGCAAGAGGGGCAATCTTTATGTAGATATTTTATTATATGGCTTCCCATACTTGCTGGTAGTAGATTGTATCCCATTCTCAATCTAGTGATATCTTTATTTATTAATTTATTAGTTGAAAAGAGATCATGATTTCTAAAATTATTGCTAAGCCTTGTAATAGTATTATATTTATTTGTTTGTTCAGTTAGATAATGATTTAATTTCATGTTAATTATTTTATGGATAATGGAGTATATTTCTGAAGGGGCTAATGGGACAGGTTGATCAATAAATATATTATTTAGGCCTGCCTTACAAGCAAGGTCTGCTTTTTCATTTCCAGGTATTTGAACATGGGCCGGACACCACTCCAATGTAACTGAAAGGTTTGAGAGGTTGCAATCATTAATCTGAATTAAAATATCTGAAATTAGGTCCGGCCTTGATTTACTAGTTCTATCCCTTATTGCTGTTAGACTGGATAGAGAGTCTGAAAATATAACTGAGTATGGGGGTTTGTTTTTGTATATCCATTTGAGAGAATTTTTTATCGCAATCAGCTCAGCAGTAAATATTGATAATCCATCTGTAATTCTTTTTATTTTTGTAATATTTAAAGTTGGAATGACAAAAGCAGATGCTACTCTACCGGTATTTGGGTCTTTTGATCCATCTGTATAAATGCTAATATAAGAATTATATTTATTATCTATATGTTCGTTGAAGGCCAATTTAATATCTTGTTGGTTGTCTTGTTTACTAATCATATTCGAAAGGTTTATATCCACTATTGGAGTTAGTAAAGTCCATGGGGGAATATCTTTTTTACTAAAGTCTGAAATGTTTATATCATTTAAGTTGTATTCTTCAACAAGATTAAATGTGACTGAGCCAAAGGGTTTGGGCCTATCTTTGAATTTATTTTTACAATAAGTAGGTTTAATAATGTCATTGACAGGATTAGTTATTTTATTAGTCTGTGATCTAGACCAGTATCTCAGCATCTGCTCTTCTCTATGTAAATGGAGGGGGAGAACTCCCGCCTCGTGTTCTAAAATATGTTTTGGGGTAGATTTAAGTGCGCCTAGTGCTATCCTTAAAGCTTTGTTTTGAATTATATCAAGTTGCTGTAATAATGAGGAAGAAGCACATGAATAAACGTGGGAACCATAATCTATTTTTGGTCTAATAAGGGTTTTATATAATATAATTAGAGATTTTCTATCTGATCCAAAATCCTTTTCTTTTAACATTCTTAATAAATTTAAATCTTTCTCACATTTAGCTATTAAATTGTGTATATGTGTTGTAAAGTTTAGTCTTCTATCAAAAATCATGCCTAAAAATGTGGCTGTTTTACTGAATATAATTTTAGTGTCACCTAGAAAAAGGTCGACAGATTCTCGGGGGGTATTGCCGAAAATAATTCCCACTGTCTTATTAGGTGATAATTTAAAGCCCCATCTTTTTGCCCATTCCCATATTAAGTTTAGGCCCTTTTGAGCTTTGGTTTGTAGTTTATTTAATTTTTTTCCTGTTACCCACGTGCTGCTATCATCGGCAAATTGGCTAACAACCATGCCAGTGTCTTTTACGATATCTGGCAGGTCGTTAATGAGAATATTATAAAGAAGGGGGATATTATGGAACCTTGGGGAGTACCTCTCTCTAGTGATTCTTCATCAGAGAGAGAGTCATCAACCTTAACTTGTATCTTCCTGTCCTGAAGAAAGGCCTTAATGAAGGAGAAGCAATTTCCTCTAATGCCAAAATCAAATAATTTAGTAAGAATTCCTATATTCCAAGCAAGGTCAAATGCTGCTTGTAAATCTAAGAATATAGCAATTACAGAATGGCCAATGTTTTTTGCAAATATTATATCATGTTGTAATCTGGCCAACTGATCTTGTGTACTGCGGCCCTTCCTGAAACCTGATTGAAATTTATTTAATAAGTGTTTTGTTTCTAGGAAGTGTTCTAATCGATTTTTGACCATATATTCCATTAATTTACTAGGATGAGAAGTTAAGCTTATGGGTCTATAGGATTTAGGGTCATTAGAGTCCTTATTGGGTTTTTTAATCGGGATAACACAGGCCAGTTTCCAGGAGGCCGGATAGGTTTTGGAAGTCCAGATTTTATTATAAAGGAGAAGCCAAATACTTAAGGTGGATTCAGGCATATGTTTAAATAGCTGATAGGAAATTTTGTCAGGTCCCACGGCGGAATTTTTTATGCTATTAATTGCATCTCTAAGTTCCAGCATATTAAAGGGGAGATTAAGAGTAGGATCTGTATCCTCTTGAATGTCGTTATTAATTTTATTATTAAAATCAGTTTCAAAATTATCTTGGAAGTCATTTGTAGTTTTAGGAAGATTGTCCTTACTCGAAACTTGGGCGTAATGTTTGGCCAACATGTTAGCTTTTTCTTTATTCGTTGTTGCATATTGAAGATTTGTTTTTAACAGTGGCACCGAGGAAGATGATTTTCCACGTATTTTATTAATCTTTGTCCAAAAAGTTTTAGTGTTACTTTGTTTTAAAGAACAGGTATTTATAAATTCTTCCCAATTACTTTTCTTCGCTGATGATATAATATTTTTAGAGTCAAGCTCTGCATTTTTAAAGTTAAATAGATTTGTTTCAGACGGGTCTTTTTTTAATTTATTCAACATGTATTTGCATTTTTTAACCGCCTGTTTGCATTCAGAATTCCACCATGGGACATTTTTCTTTTTTGGCATTTTATTATAAATCGGGACGCTTTGATGCACTATATTCAGTATCGCATCAGTTAAATTATTATTAAATATATTTATATCCTCTGAGAATAAGTCTTCTGTATTTAAATCTTTACGTAGAATATTGAAAAGGTCCCAGTCTGTTTTATTATAGTTGTATTTATCTTGATTGTATTGTTCATGTGATATCTTATCATTTATTAGCTGTATAGAGATATAGATTGGGAAGTGGTCAGACCCCCAATTATCGTCTAGGACTGTCCATTGAGTTTTTTGAGAGAGGGGGATGGTAGAGAAAGACAGATCAATGTTTGACAGGTTACCCGTTCTGTTATCGATGTGCGTTGGGGAGCCGTCGTTAAAAAGAATTAAATTCTGCTCGTCAACCCAAGACAGAATTTCTTTCCCCTTTTTATTTGAGTGTTTAGATCCCCATGCATGGTGGTGGGCGTTAAAGTCTCCCGTGATTAAGACTTGTTTAATATTAAGCTCATTTATTTTCTTACTAATTTTATTTAATGATCTGCTATCACAGTTTCTTGAATAAAGATTAGATAAAATAAAAGTGTAGTCTTTGTATAACACTTTAAATAGCTGGACTTCAATTGTAGTATTATCATTGTCGTCCCTAGGATTTTCTATATTTATATTTTCATAATTAATGTAATTTTTAAAATAGACGGCCAGACCCCCACACTCATTGTTATTTTTATTATTAAAGAATTTGAATTCATGTCTGAATCCCGGTATAGTTTTAAAATTGTTCTTGTTAAATTTTGTTTCTTGCAGACATATAATGTCAATTTCCGGATTCAGGTCTAAGAACAGTTTTATTTCTGCATGCTTTATATGAGTAAGTCCCCCCGCGTTAAAAGATATTATGTTTACTTGCTTATTCATTTCAACAGTTTGTTTATCCTATTTTTCACAGAGGTATTCTGTTTTTTTGCGCTTATCGATGATATTGTGGATTTTCTAGGTGTTTTTGTTACCTTTAGAGCTCCTTGTAATTTTTTTGGTGTTTTTAAGACACGGGAGTTCCTACTTAATTTGTTTATAACTATATTAGACTTATGATTGTTGTCCCTTACCGCCTTATGTTCAATAGTAGGGGGTTGGGGTTGTTGAAGTAAGGGGTATTTAGTCAATGGTTGAATTGCTCTAAAGATTTCTCTTTGTACATGGTAAATTAACAGAGGGCCGCTGGGTCTAATGATGGAACAGAAAATATGCCTCCATATATTGTCAGGCATGTTTGCAGTTTGCAAATTGAGTACATCATGCCAGTTTCAAATTACTTCCAATTAAAACAACAAATGTGTAAAAACAACAAATTAATTGACAATTAACAGTCAGTATAATTGACAATTAACAGTTTAGACAATTAACAGCTAATTAAAGAATTCCAATAAGACAACATCATGCTCAATTGGTCAATTAACAGTCAGTATAATAACTGTTTACATTTAGACAATTAACAGCTACTTAAAGAATTCCAATAAGACAACATCATGCTCAATTGGTTATTAAAATTCCTCTTAAATTTACTTAAATTTGAAAGAATTATGAAAATAACATTTTGCAAAAGACAGAGCTTGTTTTATTAAGCTTTGTCCCTATACAAAAATGAGTAGGGGGTCATTTGTCCGGGGGGGGGGGGGGGGCATTTGTCCACCCTTGCAAAAATATCAGGGGGGCTAATGTCCACCTTGTAAAAAGTTCAGGGGGGCATTTGTCCACCCTTGCAAAAACGTGAGGGGGCATTCGTCCACCTATACAAAAATGAGCAGGGGGGCAGATGTCCGGGGGGGCATTTGTCAATTATGTCTGTTCGGGCGAGTGGGGGAGCCATACGTTTTTGTCCCATGGACAATAACAATTTCTAGTTTTAGTTTGACATTCTTTTGATCTACATCATTATTAATTTCGCTTAGTTTTGTACACTCTTTTTGTGATGTCTGGGCGATCTCTGTAGTGTAAGGAAACACCCTTTTCTTTCGAGAAAAGAGATTCAAGTTCAAGTCTTGGCAGGGACCTGACACACTGAGTTGTACATATAATTATTTTTTTCCCACATCAGTAATGTTGTTTTTGTTCAGCATGAACTTAAAAATATGTACATTTGATAGTCATTCATCATATTATTACCGCATGTAAATTGTAATTATTCATACATATTCAGAGTGTGTTTTTATATAATTGTGCTTTAAACATATTATTTATAGTCAAAAGAATACATATAGCCGGAATACATATTTATAGCCGAAATCACTTATAACGAATTGTCGGTTTTAACGAAGGTCCTTTTTGTCCAGCTCCTCCAGTCTTTGCTTAATATAAAAATAGCGAATATAGCACTTTCTTGGTTATAGCAAAGCACTTAAATTGGACGTTTAGTTTCAAATAAAAAACTTTCTATCTTTATTTTGCTTTTCCATTTTGTTTCCTGCCATTGCTACACCAAATAGAACTCGCTATTAATTTTACACAAACAAACCACACATGATGCTCTAATTCCAATGCAATGAATTAAAACAAATATATTCTACAATTTTCATTCTTATTTCAGCTCGTCGTCATAGTATATATTGTATACTATGACTTTTCTTGTTAAAGCTAAATCATGAGATTTTTAAAATTTAAGAATTAAAGCTCGCAAAGAACATTTTAAATGAAAATTTGAGAACTCGAATTGATTTTCGCAATTTTCTTTTTTAAAGCACAAATTCAAATTATTTATGTAAAATATGCATTGTTTTATAGATATAGAAAATAATAGATTAGCATACTACAATATTCACAAAAATACTAGTTTAGGAAGGTCTTTCCTCTTAGAAAGGCTTGGTTTCATTTTGTTTTTATGAAAGTCAATAGCATTTTACACTGATGCGTGCTAAAGGCAAAAACAAAGTCTTCATAACTCTTAATCAAATTATGATCATCGTACACGGCAGATACTGTTGTTTAGTGATGCCACATAGAAGGATTACCTAGCTCCCCACACTTGTTATTTCAATTAGGTCGACAAATTAAAGAAGCCAAAGATACAATACTGCTATTGCACATGTTGCTAGTCACTAAAGGCACTAATTATGTCCTTAGATATTAATTGTATATTCAGTCAGACTGAGTGCAATATACTGATGACCCCCGTGATTTACTCTCATTTGCATCGCTGATTAGGGAGCGTAACAGGACAAACTATTATATAATTGTATGTCTATATAACACAAACTGCATAGATTGTGAATTTAAATAGTGTTTAAACCAACAGGACAAATGCAGGAAAAGCTGATCAACTGTGAAAATATAGCTGTTAAATCCTTTTAATTTTTTAATCAGATCTGATGGAAAACCCGAGATTGTACACTTAAATGATATCCTTAGAGCAAAAGGACAAACTTGGATAGAACGGATTTTATCCGGATATTTTGGCAGGCCTGAGTAAACAAACCCCTGATTACCCTTGACGTCATTAAGTGTATTCGGTTAAAGAGACAGACGACACTCTTGAGAATGTATTACTGGTACACTGGGTTGAATTTATGTTTAAAACAAGAGCCATCAAAAAGAGACTAGCACGGTTCGATTATAATACGAATGTACTGGGAACTTGGTAAACATGGAGAAAATAAAACAAGACACGCAGAGGGGATCAGAAGGGTTTATATCACTGAGGCCCTCCCAGGGGTTTTGTAGGATCTGGGGAACATGGCCATTTACTTTTAGGGATCTGGGGAACATTGCCAATTACTTTAACGGATCCAGGGATCAAAGGCCTACTTTTAGGGATCTAGGGAACAGTGTCCTAAAGGAAAGAAAAAATGAAAAAGTACCAAATTGTGAATAATTGCTATAATTTACATTTAAATCATTTGGACTGCTGATCACTGGTGACTGCTTTTGACGACTTCAGTATTACCTTTTATGAACGCTCTAACTTCCGAGAATATCAACTTCCAGTTCAACTGAAAGCGTTTGTACATCGATGAACATTTGCCATGAGTGTCCATTTTAGCGCATCTGATCACGGATTAGCAGAGCTTATGCCGTGGTGCGTCGTTCGTCTGTCTGTCCTTCCGTCCATAAATCATTTTGTGGCGACTACTCCTCTAAAACTATTAAATGGATTTTTATGAAACTTTACAGAAATGTTGCCCATAAGGTCTAGTTAATCCTAGCAAAGATTCAGGTTGATAAGAAATCAGGATGGATACCAAAGCTAAACATATTCTATTTTAAAAATATAATTGTGTGGCGACTACTTCTCAAAAAAACATATGGGGTATTGATTTGCAACCTGTGGATGATGGATTTTCATAAAACTTTACATAAATGTTGCTCTCGATATCTAGTTCGAAGTGCTAAGTATCTTTAATTACATAGATTTATATCGGAGCAACTTTTGGGACTACTCCTCTGAAACGTTTTGATGGATTTTCATTAAACTTTACATGAATGTTGCTCTTGAGGTCTAGTTGATCCTAAGTAAAAAATCCTAAGTAAAAAAACAGGTCTGCCGGAAATTCAAGTTGTAATTGAATTGAATGTTGTTTAACGGCTCATCAACACATATATGTTATTTAGAGCCGCCTCAGAGAGAGGGGAAGGATACATAGGAATCCGGGAACCGTGCACTACTCTTATTATCGAATAGATTCCTAGGGTTCTTTAACGTGCTCGGAGGATAGACCGATACACGGGACCGCCCGGTTTACGTCCCCATCGGACGGACGAGGCTAAGGGAAAGTGTCTTGCCCACGAACACACCGACGAAACTCAGTGGCACCACGGAGGATTGAACACAAGGCCTCCGGTTACAAATCCGCCGCGCTACCGACTGCGCCATGCCAGCCCTCAGGAGTTTTTGAGATGGCGACACTAAATTGGGATGGTCAGAAGACGGAACACGAATGGACAATGCCAAATCTATATTTTCATGCAGTTTTCTGCTGTTGATAATTATAAAGTCCTCTTATAAACAACTCAAACATACTTGGAACGACACCTCTCACAGAACATTGTTTATTTGTTTCAGCAGGAATATTTCAGAAACATTAGTATACTAGTACAATAAACTTTGTTTTCTATACATTAATACTTGATAAAGACAGCGCTTGAGGAGTAGGCGACACACATTTCACAACATAAGTTTTGGATAGTAAATTATTTTGGACTGACCTGCTCTTGCTTCCTGCACGCAATCATATGATACTCTTCAACAACTTCAACAGGGTTTCTTCTTATTGTTTAAAGGCTCTAACCCACCAATATACTACACAATTGTTTATCTAAACCTAATACAGGTGTTCAGGTCATAAAATAATGTATATGTGCCGATTAAACATATAGTTTTGTTCATGGGTTCTTAAAATACCATTGATTGAAAATGCGTAAAATGAGTTATTAGTTGGTAACTCTTATTCAACACTCCAGTTTTGGGGTTTGGCCTGGCTGGTTAAAGGCGTTTATATTGTGTCTATAGAGTCTGTATTCTCAAAAAACCTAATTTGTATATATACCTTGTCGTCAGTATGTTTAGCAACGGCGTACGTATGATGTAAAATTTGGCTGTTGTTGGCAGGATACCTACTTTTAGAGTAGGCACCACACATTTATAAAGGGCAATAACTCCAGTAATGTTATCTGCCTTACCTTCTTTCGCTTCATAAAAATCATGCCAGTAATGGTGCACACCAAGTTTGGTGTAAGTAGGTATAATAATTTTGCGGAGTTGAAGAAACTAACGCGCCAAATATCAGCAAAATTACACTTCAAAACCGTTCATCAAAACTCTATCTAGGGTTTTAGGTCATATAATAATATATGTGTGCCAATTAAAAGTATAGGTTTATTCACAGGTTTTAAATACTGAAAATGAAATAAGAGTTGGTAGCTCCTAATTGGACACTCCAAATATGGGGTTTGATTAAAGCCGTTATAGAGTTTGGATTCTCAAAATATGTAATATATACCTCGTCATCAGTAGGTTTAGAAACGGTGTACATATGGTGTAAAATGTGGCTGTTGTTGGCAGGATAGCTACTTTAAGAGGTGTTTTTTAATTCAATTGAATGTTGTTTAACGGCTCATCAACACCGTATAGGTTATTTATAGCCGCCTCAGAGAGAGGGGAAGGATACATAGAAATCCGGGAACCGTGCCCTACTCTTATTATCGAATAGATTCCTATCCTTCTGTAACGTGCACCGGAGGATAGACCGATACACGGGACTGCCCGGTTTACGTCCCTATCTGATGGACGAGGCTGAGGAAAGATGTCTTGCCCAAGAACACACCGACGAAACTCAGTGGCACCACGGAGGATTGAACCCAAGGCCTCCGGTTACAAATCCGCCGCGCTACCGACTGCGCCATGCCAGCCCTCAGGAGTTTTTGAGAAGGCGACACTAAATTGGGATGGTCATAAGACGGAACAAGAATGTACAATGCCAAATCTATATTTTCATGCAGTTTTCTGCTGTTGATAATTATAAAGTCCATTTATAAACAACTCAAACATACTTGGAACGACACCTCTCACAGAACATTGTTTATTTGTTTCAGCAGGAATATTTCAGAAACAATGGTATACTAGTACAATAAACTTTATGCATCAGTGTTACAAATAATCAATTTTACAAACAATAGTCATTGATAGCGATCTGTAACTAACGAATAAGTGGTCCCAACAGCCTTACAACTCACGGCTGCAGACATCGAAATGCGAGCTGTGGAGGTGGCATTGTTTTATGGGAATGTTCATCCCTTTTTCTCATCTGTTCCAATATGACCACCGTACATGCTTTGAAACCGATGACAAATCTTATTCAAACAACTCCATTTTTAGCCGCAATATATATTTAAGAGATAATGCGGTTTGTGAAGGCAAGTGTTAGATATTTTTACCTGTGAAAGAGTGATGCAGATTGACAGACAAGAAGGTTTAGCGATCACAACACCAGTATATAGTACTCGTTGTTAAAAGGAATTTCACACAGATTTTCAAATTCAAATAAATATAAATTCAATATTACAAGAACCACAATAAATTACAATTACCGTATTTCTCCTAATACGAGTGATTCTCCCAATAGTAGCCCCCACCACTCAACTCAAACACATTTTCAAAAACTAAATAAAAGTTTTTCAAAATTCAATACATTTTTGGTCTTTTGTATCCAAAAATGCCCCCCAAAAAATTCAGGAAAAGAACACAATCTTTTATAATTCATTTATTGACATTTTGCAGGCGCCAATTTTAGCAGGAATACGGTTTTGGTTTTAATAAATATGTTACATTGTGTTTATACAGTCAGACAACACCAGGAAGCATATCAAGTCAAACCATTCATTTATCATATCTCCCAGTATGTTACGGTATGTGTATACAGTCAGACAACATCAGGAAGCATATCTGTCAAACATTCATTTATAATCTCCCCCAGTATGTTACAGTATGTGTATACAGTCAGACAACACCAGGAAGTTAACCAAGTCACACAATTCATTTGTCATCTCCCCCAGTATGTTACAGTATGTGTATACAGTCAGATAACACCAAAAAGCATATCAAGTCAAACCATTCATTTATCATCTCACCCAGTATGTGACAGTGTGTGTATACAGTCAGACAAAACCAGGAAGCATATCAAGTCAAACCATTCATTTATCATCTCTCCCAGTCTGTTACAGTGGGTGTGTATACAGTCAGACAACATAAGGAAGTATATCAAGTCAAACCATTCATTTATCATCTCCCCCAGTCTGTTACAGTATGTGTATACAGTCAGGCAACATCAGGAAGCATATCAAATCAAACCATTTATTTATCATGTCTCCCAGTATTTTACAGTGTGTGTATACAGTCAGACAACACCAGAAAGCATATCATGTCAAACCATTCATTTATCATATCTCCCAGTATGTTACGGTATGTGTTTACAGTCAGACAACATCAGGAAGCATATCAAGCCAAACCATTCATTTATCATCTCCCACAGTCTGCTACAGTGTGTGTATACAGTCAGACAACATCAGGAAGCATATCAAGTCAAACCATTCATTTATCATCTCTCTCAGTCAGTTACAGTATGTGTGTATACAGTCAGACAACACCAGTAAGCATATCATGTCAAACCATTCATTTATCATCTCCCCCAGTCTGTTACAGTATGTGTGTATACAGTCAGACAACACCAGGAAGCATATCAAGTCAAACCATTCATTTATCATCTCTCCCAGTATGTTACAGTATGTGTTTATACAGTCAGACCACATCAGGAAGCATATCAAGTCAAATCATTCATTTATCATCTCCCCCAGTATGTTACAGTATGTGTGTATACAGTCAGACAACATCAGGAAGCATATCAAGTCAAACCATTCATTTATCATCTCCCCCAGTCTG
The DNA here is from genome assembly GCA_037043455.1 of Cyrtodaria siliqua. Classification (NCBI taxonomy): domain Eukaryota; kingdom Metazoa; phylum Mollusca; class Bivalvia; order Adapedonta; family Hiatellidae; genus Cyrtodaria; species Cyrtodaria siliqua. The sequence continues at coordinate 5,815 of JAWPHD010003643.1, read as the reverse complement.
TTACAGTATGTGTATACAGTCAGGCAACATCAGGAAGCATATCAAGTCAAACCATTTATTTATCATGTCTCCCAGTATTTTACAGTGTGTGTATACAGTCAGACAACACCAGAAAGCATATCAAGTCAAACCATTCATTTATCATATCTCCCAGTATGTTACGGTATGTGTTTACAGTCAGACAACATCAGGAAGCATATCAAGTCAAACCATTCATTTATCATCTCCCCCAGTCTGCTACAGTGTGTGTATACAGTCAGACAACATCAGGAAGCATATCAAGTCAAACCATTCATTTATCATCTCTCCCAGTCAGTTACAGTATGTGTGTATACAGTCAGACAACACCAGGAAGCATATCAAGTCAAACCATTCATTTATCATCTCCCCCAGTCTGTTACAGTATGTGTGTATACAGTCAGACAACACCAGGAAGCATATCAAGTCAAACCATTCATTTATCATCTCTCCCAGTCTGTTACAGTATGTGTGTATACAGTCAGACAACATCAGGAAGCATATCAAGTCAAATCATTCATTTATCCTCTCCCCAGTATGTTACAGTGTGTGTGTGTATACAGTCAGACAACATAAGGAAGCATATCAAGTCAAACCATTCATTTATCCTCTCCCCGAGTATATTACAGTGTGTATGTGTATACAGTCAGACAACATCAGGAAGTATATCAAGTCAAACCATTCATTTATCCTCTCCCCGAGTATATTACAGTGTGTGTGTATACAGTCAGACAACATCAGGAAGCATATCAAGTCAAACCATTCATTTATCCTCTCCCCAGTATGTTACAGTATGTGTGTACAGTCAGTACTTTAGTAGCTGCAGTAGTAGTAGCAGTAGTAGCAGCAGTAGTAGCAGCAGTAGCAGCAGCAGCAGCAGCAGCAGTAGTAGTAGTAGTAGTAGTAGTATTAGTAGCAATATTATCAGTAGCAGTAGTAGTAGTAGTATTAGCAGTAGTATCAGTAGCAGCAGTAGTTGTTGTAGTAGTAACAGTAGCAGTATAGTAGTAACAGTAGTAACAGTAGTAGTAGAAGCAGTAGTAGAAGTAGTAGTAGTATTAGCAGCAGTAGCAGCAGCAGTAGTAGTAGCAGTAGAAGTAGTAGTAGTAGCTGTAGTAGAAGTAGTAGCAGCATTAAAAGTAGTAGTAGAAGTAGTAGCAGCAGTAGTAGTAGTAGTAGCAGCAGTAGAAGTAGTAGTAGTAGTAGTAGTAGTAGCGGTAGTAGTAACAGTAGCAGCAGAGTAGTAGTAGCAGTAGCAGTAGTAGTAGCAGTAGTAGTAGTAGTAAAAGTAGTAGTAGTAATAGTAGTAATAGTAGTAGTAGTAGCAATACTAGTAGTAGTAGTAGTAGTAGTAGTAGTAGAAGTAGTAGTGGTAGTAGTAGTAGTAGTAGCAGCAATAATAGTAATAGTAGTAGCAGTAGTGTTTAAAAGGAATATCGACTCAAAGCTAGCTCTGCATTCAAACCCAGCTCTGTATTCAGAATGACTTCAAATACAAGTTTAACCGAATATCGATCTCAGAGCCAGCTCTGTATTCAAACCCAGCACGATATTCAAAATGTCTTGGTGTATGTATCAAACGGATCTCGATATCAGATCCAGCCCGAAATTCAAACCCAGTTCTGCATTCAAAATGACTTGGTTTATGTTGAAAACAATAATCGATCTCAGGGCCAGCTCTGCATTCAAACTCAGCTCTGCATTCAAAATGACTTAGTGTACGTTTAAAACGAATATCGATCTCAGGGCCAGCTTTGTATTCAAACCAAGCTGTGCATTTAAAATGTCTTGACTTGGTGTACGTTGAAAACGAATATCGATCTAATAGCCAGCTCTGTATTCAAACACAGCTGTGCATTCAAAATGTCTTGACTTGGTGTACGTTGAAAACGAAAATCGATCTCAGAGCCAGCTCTGTATTCAAACCCAACTGTGCATTCAAAATGCCTACGGTGTGCGTCCAAAACGAATATCGATCTCAGAGCCAGCTCTGTATTCAAACTCAGCTCTGCATTCAAAATTACTGGGTGTATGTTTAAAACTAATATCGATCTCAGAGCCAGCTCTGCATTCCAACCGAGCTCTGCATTTAAAATGACTTGCTGCATGTTTACAACAAATATCGATTTCAGAGCCAGCTCTTCATTCAATCAAAGCTCTGCATTCAAACCCAGTTCTGCGTTCAAAATGACTTGATGTAATTGAAAACGAATATCGATATCAGAGCCAGCTCTGCTTTCAAACTCAGCTCTGCATTCAAAATGACTTGGAGTATGTTTCAAAGGATATCGATCTCAGAACCAAGTCGAAATTCAAATCCAGCTCTGTATTGACAATTCTTTTTTGTATGTTTAAAACTAATTTCGATCTCAGAGCCAGCTCTGTATTCAAACCCAACTCTTCATCCAAAATGACTATGTGTATGATTAAAACGACTATCGATCTCAGAGCCAGCTCTGCATTCAAAACCAGCTCTACATTCAAAATGACTTGGTTTATGTTTAAAACGAATATCGATCTCAGAGCTAGCTCTGCATTCAAACCCAGCTCTGTATTCAAAATGACTTCTCATTAAAGTTTAACCGAATATCGATCTCAGAGCCAGCTCTGTATTCAAACCCAGCTCTGTATTCAAAATGCGTTGGTGTACGTTTAAAACGAATATCGATCTCAGTGTCAGCCCGAAATGTAAACCCAGTCTGTATTCAGTATGCCTTCTTATACAGTTTAACCGAATATCGATCTCAGAGCTAGCTCGGCATTGAAAACCCAGCTTGATATTGAATGCCGATCTACGATCTTAGATCTAACAGGCAACTTCACACATCTACGTTGACATGTATTCTCCAATAGGTACGGGTATCCGCTGTGACTCTTGTCTAATCCATAAATGTGATCAAGATGTTTACCACACACTGTTTAAATGCATTTAAAGACACATTTCCCAACTGAATATAGTCGTTGAAAAATCATGGATAGCATGCTTTTTAACTGCTTACTTCTCGCTGACTGATTACCACAGAGACATTATATTGAGGCCCCATCACAGTTTTTTTCTTTTCATTAACGATTACCTTAGTTTTTGATATAAAATATATTGTAACTAAAAACATTAGTTTATTATGGGGGAGCATCACACTTTTTGTCCGGAGCATAACTCAAGAATTATGCTTGATTAAAGTTCGTGTGAATGATTAGGACAATGAGACGGAGTGCAGTTCAAAGGAACCATAACTAGTGTTGTTCCGATTAATCGATTTGATCGATCATTGATCAGTTATGCCTTTGATCTGATTAATCGATTACAGTTTTTTATGATCGACTACACTCGTTTGTTGGAAATTATGGCTAAATGTATAAGAAAATAAAATGAGTTATAATTTTGCAACAAGTAATCACATATTTATAGTTGGTATCATATCACAACTTGTTTTTTGTAAGTATATGTTGGTCAATTTCATTCAGTTACTTTATTACCAGAACATACTTGAAATGTGATTCTTTTCTTCATTTATAATATAGTCTGAAAAAGGCTTACACTTTTATAGCAGTCATGTTTAATCGATTAATGATCGATTATCGGTCGGTTAAATATTCTGATGATCGATCATGAATTTTCAGCCGATTCCCAACACTAACCATAACTCTAGCTTCACTACTTTTTCAATGATCTCCCTATTTGAAAAGTCTTATCCGGAGCATAATAGAGTTCCGTACGGATTCATTACTCGACTATTCGAAGAATAAGAGACCTTATGCAATCACCCCGGGGTCGGCGTCGGCGTTGGTGTCGGCGTCGGCGTCCCACATCAAGGTTTGCGTGTAAGCTGTGTTTACAAGTCTATATCTCTTACAATTCTTACCCTAGCACAACCAAATTTGGCCATTAGCTTCCATATAGCATTATCGTAAGGGCTGCTTAAGTAATTTTGGTTCCTGTAACCCCTGGGCTCCCATGGAACCCAAATCCTTAAAGCCCTTAAAATATGTCTGTTTCACATCAAATGTTGCGTGTAATCTGTGTTTACAGGTCTATATCTCTTACATTTCTTGTCCTAGCTGAACTAAATGTTAGAATTTGCTTCCTTATAGTGTGTTGTAAAGGGTTGGATAAGTAATTTTGTCTTCTGCAAATTCTGGGCTCCCATGGAACCCAAATTGTGATGGCCCATATAATGTGCAATAAAGGCAGATCTAGGTTTGCATGTAAGCATGTATATATCTATTATTTTGGTTTGGGATTTGTTATAGCATTATGCATCTTATTACTTCACCCATATTGGGGCATGGGCTCCCTCCTCCCCCCACACCCCGCCCCCACTCCCCTCCACACCTTTTTTCACATATTTCTGTGTTGTTTTAGTCAATTCTTTCACATATATGTTGCAACCCCGCCCCCCCCCCCCCCCCACCCAGACTTGAAACTTCTCTTTTTTTTTTTTTTACATATTTCTTTGTTGTTTAAGTCAATTCTTACACATATATGTTCTCCCCCCCCCCCTCCTCACACACCCCAACCCACTCCCCCCACCCACCACCACCCACACTTGAAATTTGTTTTTATATATATATTTCTTTGTTGTTTTAGTCAATTCTTACACATATATGTTGCCCCCTCCCCCTACCCTCCCCCACCACCAACCCACTCCCGCCTCTCACCCCGTTCCCCCCCACCCACCACACACCCACTTGAAAATCTATATATATATATTATTTTTTTTTACATATTTCTGTGTTCAGTGTTTTATTTAATTCTTACACATATATGTTGCAACCCTCCGCGCCCCCACCCCCCACCCCCCACCCCGCCTCTCACCCCAACCCATACTTGAATTTTTTTTACATATTTCTTTGTTGTTTTAGTCAATTCTTACACATACATGTTGCCCCCTCCTCCCACCCCCACCCCAACTCCCCCCACATGCCACTCTCACTTGAAACTATTTTTTTTTTTTTACATATTTCTGTGTTTTTGGTCAATTCTTACAGATAGCTTCTTACACATAATGTTGCTACCTCCCCACCCCCACCCCTTCTTCTCTCCCTTCTTCCTCAACCCCTCTCCTCCCCCCCCCCACACACACACGCTCGAAACTATTTTTTTGTTTTTTTGTTTTTTTTTACATATTTCTGTGTTGTTTTGGTCAATTCTTACTTCTTACACATACCTGTGTTGTCCACCCCCCCCCCCCACCACCTTACCCTCACTCTCACCCAAAACACACACACACACACACACACCTCCACCCCACCCACGCTCGAAACGAATATTTTTATTTAATGTTTATTGTTTTTTTTTACATATATCTGTGTTGTTTTGGTAATTTTTTACACATAGCTTCTTACACATATATGTTGCACCCTCCACCCCCTCCCACACACTACTCCCCCCCACACACACACATACACACACACACACACACACACACACTCGAAACTCTTTCTTTTTTTTTCTTCTTTTTTTAACATATTAAATCAATCTAATTTTTTATTTTATTTTGTTTTACCATATTTCTGTGTTGTTTTGGTCAATTTTTACATAGCTTCTTACACATATATGTTGCCCTCCCCACCCCTCGCCTCTACCCCATCCCCACTCAAACTCGATTTTTTATTTTTATTTATTTTTCATATTTTGTGTTGTTTTGGTGAATTATTACATAGCTTCTTACACATATATGTTGCCCTCACCACCCCACTCCCCCACCATCCACCCCGCCTCTCTCCCACCCCCACCCCGCACCCCACTCAAAACTCGATTTTTTTTTAAATTTTTTTAACATATTTCTGTGTAGTT